>CM055275.1:26110803-26480871 GCA_029237695.1 Conchocele bisecta | reverse complement strand
TTTCAAATTTATCACAGTATTGTCACTACTCAATTTGAAAATCAATGCATATTTTCACATTGGTGTGAGTATTCTGTACTCCCACTTTTGATAATCAGTGCGTATTCCCCCCCCCCCCCACCCACCCCCAACCCCCCAAAAGTGAAAAAAAAACAGCACTGCACTGCCCATCAACAGCGTGGTGGGATGTGTACCTGGTCTCACGTATTTGCTGCCTCATCTTCTCGTCTCGGACCGACTCGAGTTTCCTACGTTCTAGTTCCTGAGCCAGCCGCTCCTCTTGCTCCATCTGTTCATCCTTCAGTAGACGGTCCCGCTGAGCCTGCATATGATTTTATTTGATTTATTGGAGTTTAAACGGCCTATCAACAGCTAAAGGCATTTAAGGCCTGGCCAACGGGTTCAATCCTGTATATAACCTGCTCCATTGTCCATTGCAGGGATTCCGCTGGGGAAAATAAAAAAATCGCCATTTAAAAAAATTGGCGATAAAAAATTACAATTTTCATTTTTCTTTTTTATCGCCAATTGTTTATTTTTATCGCCAATTGCGAAAGTGGCGATCACCAGCGGAATCCCTGTGAGGGCCAAAGCAGGTCTCCAGTCGGAACTCTGATCGTTAAAGCACCCATCACATTCTCCCCCCTGCCACCCACGGGTGTGGCCAGTAGATATAGACAAGGGGGTGTGGCCAGTAGATATAGACAAGGGGTGTGGTTAGCAGATATAGACAAGGGGCGAGGCCAGCAGATATAGACAAGGGGGTGTGGCCAGCAGATATAGACAAGGAGGTGTGGCTAGCAGATATAGACAAGGGGGTGTGGCTAGCAGATATAGACAAGGGGGCGGGCCAGCAGTATAGACCAGGGGGTGTGGCCAGCAGATATAGACAAGGGGGTGTGGCTAGCAGATATAGACAAGGGGGTGTGGCTAGCAGATATAGACACGGGGTGGGGGCAGCAGATATAGACAAGGGGGTGGGGCCAGCAGATATATACAAGAGGGTGTGGCTAGCAGATATAGACGGGGGGTGTGCCAGCAGATATATTCAAGGGTGTGCTAGCAGATATAGACAAGGGGGTGTGGCCAGCAGATATAGACAAGGGGGTGTGGCTAGCAGATATGACAAGGGGGTGGGGGCAGCAGATATAGACAAGGGGGTGGGGCCAGCAGATATACAAGAGGGTGTGGCTAGCAGATATAGACGGGGGGTGTGGCCAGCAGATATATTCAAGGGTGTGGCTAGCAGATATAGACAAGGGGGTGTGGCCAGCAGATATAGACAAGGGGGTGTGGCCAGCAGATATAGACAAGGGGGAGGAGCCAGCAGATATAGACAAGTGGACGGGGCCAGCCAATACAGACATTAAGGGCAGACCTTCATGATGGTCTCCTCCATATCGCGCTCCTTCTGCTCGACCATCTGTTGCCGGATCAAGCGTTTGTTGTCGAGGCCGGTCTCGCGGTACATGTTCGCCTCGAGCATCTTCTCGCGGCCGAGTTGGCGCACGGTCTCCTCGCGATTCTCCGTCTGGCGACGCGACATCTCCAGCTGGTGCTGCCGCTGGCTGGCAGTCTGTAGAGGCGCGCGACGCACCGACGTCTATAACACATGTTTATTTGATATTATACAGTCTACATATGTTTACTTGAAGTCCATGACAATGATAAACACTTCGAGTAAACCATAGTTCGATGTAAGTGATGAACCTAAGCACACATTAAAATATTTCATATTTCTTTGTATATAAGTCACGGGGAAGGTAATTCGCACTTTCCGTGCGATACAGAGTTACACTTCCGCAACTATGTGATGTGTTATTACTTTTGTTTTCCTATACACATTCGAGTGTAGTAGAACTAAGTACATGTATTCCATATTTATTCTAATAAACACCCCTGGGCCTATGCTATTCGAGAGGGGCTAGTATTAAAATACATACGGTACAAAAGCTAATTTAAGGCCGGGCCAATGGGTTCGATCATGTATTGCATTGGGGTGAAAATCCCAAAATCAGAACGGAACGTTTACATTGAGAAAAAATATATTCAGCCCCGAAATTAGAATAACCTGACATGGTGCCAGGTCCATACCACACGATGGTGCCAGGTCCATACTACACCAAAGTCACTTTGGCCCCTTTCCCTAAAGGTAATAGGATTATGTATAATCATATTACTCATATAATAACCAGATTCAACTCTCACATACAAAAATGCCAAAGATGTACAGTACCTCAGGGCCAAACCTGTAGCCTATTTCATCAACATTGCAAAGTATACTTTAGTAGCAAAGTATACTTTGAGGGAGTAATCATTTATTTTTCCTGAAATGCATTATTTCATATAGAACTAACAAATGCATATATTTCATGATTAAAAGTATGCAGAATTATCATACTGAATTTATTACATTATCACAGCCAAATTGGCTGTGATAATGTAATAAATTCAGTATAATAAAAATTAATAAATTTATCATAAAATTGAAAATTTCTCCCTCAAAGTATACTTTGCTACTAAAGTATACTTTGCAATGTTGATGAAATAGGCTATAGGCCCGGCCGGTCGGGATTCCAGTAAGGTAAATCGGTAAAGGTACATGTCCACCCAGTAGGCACAAAATGTTCTTTATAGGAATTAAGTAAGTGTATAATTGTGTCACTATTTCACCAGTTCTAAAAATTACTTTGAAAATTAAACTAGATGGCCGCGGCCTGCATGTCGTGCCTTGTGGCGAGGCATGGACACTAAAAAAAAAGAGATATAGTATAACGAAAAACTTTAACCAAAAAACTTAACTGAAAACTCGGACACACGTACGCATGTACGCCAAAGTGCCGACTATATCGCACTTTCCGCAAGCGGGTGCGACAAAAAAATTATTTGAATGACGTCACTAGATATGCGACGTATGGCGAGGGAATGACGTCACGCATGTTGAAACAATTAAGTTTAGTATGCGGTAACAATTAAATACATGATTAATGCTGTCGAATATAAAATATATTCGGTTTCGCCCCGACATCTTTGTTTAGCCATTTTGCTTTGAATGACATCGTTAGATACATGTATGTGACGTTTGGTGAGGGAAGGATGTCAAAACATGACATCACGCAGGTTCAAACAACTAAGTTTAGTATGCATATGAATAAATTAAATACATGATTAATGCCGTCGAATATAAAATATATTCGGTTTCGTCCGGACAACTTTATAGGGCTCGCTATAGCTCACCCCAATAAAGTTGTAATAAACTTAACCGAATACATTTTATATTTAGGCGCATTTAAGTTACAGTTGAATATTGTAATATAATTCCAGCACAAAAATATTTACACAATTCCCTAGCATTTGATTGGTCCGTTGCAAGTCTCCGTCCAAAATTTATATCCCAGTAAACTCCATGCCGAACTACTTTCCGTAACCGTCAGGCGCAGCTAAAATAATTCTTAAGAAAACGGAAAAGAAACACATTTTCTTGATGAATTTAATTAAAATGCTGGAATTATAAGGAATGAATGGCATTTTTTGTGGAATTTATCGGGGATATAAACTTGGAAAAGTCGCGGGAATACTGGACGAGGCCTTCCGGCCTTCGTCCAGTATTCCCGCGACTTTTCCAAGTTTATACCCCGATAAATTCCACAAAAAGGCCATTCATTCCTATATTGTAGGATCAGCAGCTCCACATGTAGACCACTCAGCCACTCGTTCCATTTTCGAACTACAATGTCAGAACCAGGAAAGCACGTGTGTAACAACGTACGATACACACACATGTAGCTCATGTAGGGGTATACAAATTTGAAAAAATCCACTCGCCCTGCAGGTCTAGTAGAAGGAAAAAGCTACTCGCCCTGCAGGTCTAGTAGAAGGAAAAAGCTACTCGCCCTGCAGGTCTAGTAGAAGGAAAAAGCTACTCGCCCTGCAGGTCTAGTAGAAGGAAAAAGCTACTCGCCCTTACCAATTTACCACTCGCCAAGTAAAATCCATGTAACTAGACTGTATGTTGGCACGATGCATATTATTGTATCCTATTTAACTGTGTACATGTAAATAAACAGCATTTATGTCAATATTTTAGACGAATAGCAAAGTAATCTGCTTACCGGTAAATTCACTTAAAATAACATTTATGAAATCAAACGGGTGGCACGATTTACCAAATCTTCTTATATAATAACTATATGTGTTAATAAATAAAGCTATACACATCATAATAACGATGTTTGGACTGTACTTACATAATGTACGTCATTAATTTGCTCATACCAGGGCCATTTGAATGTTTTGATGCAAAATGGAAATATTTGTATATGAAATATAAAGCAATAAACTTAATACTAGGAAGCCAGGAAGATAATGCACTTTATAATGGACTCTAAACATGCTAAATGGGAATGATGATTTTTAATTGAAACATACAAATAACAAGAAACAGAGGCATATATAACTGTGATAGCGAACAGCATATGTTACGATCATGATGCGTGAGGGAATTGGGGTTGAGGGGTGGAGGGGGAGGGGGCGGGGAGAGGGGGAGGGGGAGGTAGAGGGGCGGCTCCTTTTGTCAGCCGGGGACCAATACGTATATGTATTTAAATGTGTGTATGTGTATACGTATACTAAGGAACACCAATAATACTAGTACAGTATGCATGTGTAGATTCGAAACAGATATGGTACGGTAATGTCACAATACGAGTTTTATTATATATGCATGTCCTTTTGATATCGAATAACACCATAATAATGTAGTGTTGAATAGTCGGCTTGATCACCGATCACACTGAATACCCGTGCTGGCTGATCTATGTTTAAACTGACTGTGCCACACGACAAAAATTCATGCTTATGAATGAACATAGAAGAAATAGCGGCTTTTGTTTTATCGCAATGATGCAGTTGAAGCTATAACATGGACTCTCGGATCGAACTCGGTCCACACTGCACACTCGTGCAGTCTGGTCTAGGTTCAAACTGCTTGTCAATGCGAGTTAACCCTTGCAGTGAGGGAACGGAAATTGTCGTCTGATTTTCTCTCATTTCTTATCACATTTTTCTTATTAAAAGCATGTTTTGACAGCAGATGAGAATTGTCTCCAATAGAGACGATTCTCGTCTGCTACCAAAAGGTGTTGTTTTTTTTAGTTACGAGTTATTGATAATTAGAAAAAAAAGAACAAATGTGGCACAGCGATGAATATTATGATGCACACATTTGTATACTCGTACAATTTAATATGGATACGTATTTCTAGTCAGCCATGTGTTGTCCCGTAAATGTTACCAGACTCATGTAGATGATGTAGATTCTGGTCAAACAGTTCTGGACGATAGTTACATTGCATGTCTGTGCAGTCTGATCGGCAACCACACAGTCTGTTAGTTACTTGTCTATCCACACAATATATAAATGTAATCAATTAAACATGTAAACAGTTGAATGTGCACCTATTACGCAAAACCAGGTTATGCCTCAAACATGCAGTCTGATCAGGATCTTCACTTTAGACTAATTTCAATACACCACGTACTGATAGCAGAAAACTCTAAAAATAGCACAGGCTGCAATTACGGTATCATACAAATATGGTACAGACAATCAGTGTAATATGTTCCCGACATTACCATACGTGTAGTCCAACTTGTGTCGCCACCGTTACCAACCACAATATTGTTTATCTGTATACTGTCTGTTTCACGAAAGCTGCCCAAATTTTACGGCCATATAAACAATTCAAAAACAATTATTTTTTCGATAATATTAAATTAAAAGAAAATTTAAGAATGTGCCTTCTTTTTATTTCGTTAAATTTGGTCAAATATTGGTTTTATTACGAAAAATTGATTTGTCTATGGGAATTTAACATGGAGGGAAAAAGGTAGAGGAGTTGTGGGAGGAGTAAAAAAACAATTTTTTTTTTAAATTGACTCCGAAACCTAGCTAGATAGCTTGGAAATGATCTAACTAAGAAAACAAAAGTTAAATTTTAAAAATCGGTCCAGTATTTCTGAAATTCTAAAAAATTTCCCCATGTTAAATCCCCATAGACATCTTCACTCCGTGAAGATGTCTATGGGGATGGAGTGAAGATGTCTATGGGGATTTAGCATGGGGAAATTTTGTTTTCGCAATAAAATCAATATTTGACCAAATTTCACGAAATAAAAACAAGGCTCATTCTTAAATTTTCCTTTAATTTAATATTATCGAAAAAAATATGGTTTTTGAATTGTTTATATGGCCTGTAAAATTTGGGCAGCTTTCGTGAAACAGACTATAGTTCACCTACTATGTATATAGTCAGGGTGAAATCACACCATGTTGTACATGCATGCATTCCTGTGATAGTTCTCCGCTGCCTGTTTGTTTTTCTTCCAATTTGAAGGTTATCACATAATGACATAAACACTACCAAGTGGATCTGTTATATATATATATAATATCATTTAAATAAGTATGGAAAACACAGCCATAGAGGAATTCGACCATACTGTAAATAAGTGCAGTCGGGTCGTGGACCACGCTCACGCTGTCTGCATGACTTCTAGCTTATATAAAAATACCGCAAATATTATGACAATTATGATACAACTACACAATATCCAATCCGAAGGATAGTATGCTCCAATATCATTTTTTCCCCCAAGCAAAATATATTTACCCACGACCTATACCCCTATATATATCACTATGGTGTTAAAATATATATGAATGTTGTTTGTAGAGAAAAGGCACGGCCTTCACGCGAGCTAACTATTCCACGTGTATGTAAACATTTAGCTCCGAAATACAACTACAAACTGTATGGATATTAAATTCTGTAGTTTTAATGTCAACGGGCTTGGGAACAAATCAAAACGGGAACAAATCTTTTCTTGGCTGAAACATAACAATTTTTCAATATGCTTTTTACAAGAACTTCACTGTACAGATGAATGCTTTCATACATGGAAAAACGAATGGGGTCATGACATATTTCTTTCAGGAAACATCTCAAATAGCAAAGGTATCGGTATATTACTAAATTTGAATTGATCGTATGAAATTTTAGAACATAAAGATCTAATTTCAGGACGATTACAACGACTAAAATTAAAGGTATTTGATTCAAATATAGTATTAACTAATATATATGGACCAAATACAGAAGATCTAAACTTCTTCACAACAGTAGAACAATCGATTTTGGAAAATGACAGTGAAACTGTAATTTTAGGTGGAGATTTCAATACTGTCATTGATTTGAAGCTGTGAAAGTTTGTTGGTCCTATGTGGTGCAGCAACAAAGAAATGGACTCAAACTTAACATTGATTGTGAACGCCGCCCGCCCGCCCGGCTTTCGCCAATCCAATAGCCTAGATTTTTTTTCTCAAAAAACCTGGCTAAACACTGTAGAACCTCTCTAATGTTGACATACAAGGAGACAGTGAGAAGGTGTCGACCGTATACTGGTCGTTTTCGCCCGCCAGGACGTGTAGCCATCTTGTACATAATCACTTGTCGAGGCTATACCTCTAGGGAAATTTGCAATCAGTCTGATCAGTGTCTACACTGTTTTACATCTTGTACATAATCACTGTATACCGTATACAAGCAAGCCGCGTGTCGCACGCCAGGACGTGTAGCCATCTTATAACAATCACTTGTTGAGGCTATACCTTCTAGGGGAAATTTGCAATCACAGTCAGATCAGGGTCTACCTGGTTCCCCATTTTGTGCATAACCACTTGTTGATGCTATACCTGTAGGGGAAATATGCATTCACAATCTAATCAGGATCTACACAGTTTCCCATATTGTACATAATCGACTATATATAACAATATAGCTACCCCACTAAAATACACTGTGTTCTGGTTGGGCTTTGTCTACATAGGTGTGAAAAACATTCAAGCTATTTGACAAGATATACAAACCATACACAATTTAAAACAAATATATATATTGCATGCATATTAAGGTTCATTTTCATCAATGTTCTTAATACAAGATCGTTTATTATTGTTATTGTAGATGAATATTAAGAATATTTATATATATCATACGATCCTCTAACTTCGATAGCCGCACCGATTCGCGGCCATTTTCATTTTCTCGTTCTACGGCGAGATTTACGGGTTACGTCACTTCCATTACACTTGTGCGAACCAGATAAAAGGTCACAACTGCCAAGTTAGAAAAATGTGATTTAAATAGGACTAATACATTACCAAACAACACAACACACCTAAATTTTGTGTTTTCAACTAATCCCATTAACCCCCTCCATTAAAATCCGGATTTCGATAGGAAAACTTACACATAAATGAGTCCGCTTGAACCCGTATGTTGTTTACATGTTTATCAATGGAGGTCATGTAATATTTGTAGGTAGAAAGGCACTAATAATGTAGGAATATGGATTTTCATTCAGTCACCACCTTATCATATAATTTTTTAAATTGTCACTTTTAAGTTCATCCACATCAGTCCAATGCCTCCATTTATCAGCAGATATATGCAATCTGGTTTCTTTTTTTTTGTTATTCCCATTGTGGACGAGTACCACATGCAGAAGGGATTGAAATGTCTTACTCCAAAAATAGACATTACCACTTTAAAAAAGTAGTAACACCAACAAGTTTAAACTTCATATTGTTTAATTTGTTTAATGTAGCAAATTATATTTTCCAAGTTGGCAATCATTTGACTAATCATTTAAGTTGTAAACAATATGCATTGTGACCCCTAAACGCAATGGTACATAATGCAGACACAATTTGTGGTGTTTTCCAACCGGGCACCTGCACCGGAAGAGCATATGACGTCATAGGGTCAGAGGTCGCGACCTTTCACGGTACGCTGGAGGCGGCCATTTGTAGACGAGCGTGTTTGGAAGTAAACATTTGCATTTTTCTCCGTGCTTTTGAAGCCAGTAAACGCAATATACATACAGATAATTGGATTATATTTGCAGGTAACTAATAAAAAAGGTTTATACTCTATTATTTATTACGCATGTTGTTTAATATCGTTAGAGTCTCGAATTATGAGCAGTCGAGGATATATATAGCCTTCCTGTGTGAGTTTTGAAATGTGTCTCCGTAAATTAAATTGCAATAACTAAACTATATATGTCCAGAAGTCATTCGTGCTAATAAAAACATTAATTCAATGCATTATACTTTGTTTTTAACTATTTAAAAAAGATGTTGGCATATAATTACTCGCAAAATAAATATTGCAATACTATGGAGGTGACCAGTTAGACAGTTGGACTAGTATATGTGCCATATGTAGAGGTGCAACGATACGGTCAAACCCATATTGCGATATATTGCGATACAACAAACCCATATTGCAATACGTATTGCGATATTATACCATGTATGAACAAATAATAATAAAAACAAACAGGAGATAAAGAACAGTCTTTATTGTTATACCCACTTTTTTGGGAAAAAAAATATGGGTATATTGTTTTCGTCACGAGTCCGTCCGTCCGTCCGTCACGTTTCTTGTAACTCGAAAAACTTTTTCACGTTCATACCTACGTGCCTGATATTTGGTATGTAGCTTCGTTATCATGTGCAGATGCGCAAAGTGAATTTGGATTTTTGATCCGACCCTCCATCATGGATTATCTCCCCCTTTCGGACTCAGAATTTCCCATTTTTTCCTTGTAACTTGAAGAACTTTTTAACCTTCATACCTACGCGCCTCATATTTGCTATGTAGCTTCGTTATCATGTGCAGATGCGCAAAGTGAATTCGGATTTTTCATCCGACCCTCCATCATGGATTATCTCCCCTTTCGGACTCAGAATTTCCCATTTTTTCCTTGTAACTCGAAAAACTTTTTCACCTTCATACCTACGCGCCTCATATTTGCTATGTAGCTTCGTTATCATGTGCAGATGCGCACAGTGAATTCGGATTTTTGATCCGACCCTCCATCATGGATTATCTCCCCCTTTCGGACTCAGAATTTCCCATTTTTTCCTTGTAACTCGAAAAACTTTTTCACCTTCATACCTACGCGCCTCATATTTGCTATGTAGCTTCGTTATCATGTGCAGATGCGCAAAGTGAATTCGGATTTTTCATCCGACCCTCCATCATGGATTATCTCCCCCTTTCGGACTCAGAATTTCCCATTTTTTTCCTTGTAACTCGAAAAACTTTTTCACCTTCATACCTATGCGCCTGATATTTAGTATGTACCTTCGTTATCATGTGCAGATGCGCAAAGTGAATTCCCATTTTTGATCCGACCCTCCATCATCGATTACCTCCCCCTTTCCGACTCAGAATTTCCCATTTTTTCCTTGTAACTCGAAAAACTTTTTCACCTTCATACCTACGCGCCTCATATTTGCTATGTAGCTTCGTTTTGATGTGCTGATGCGCAAAGTGAATTCGGATTTTTTATCCGACCCTTCATCATGGATTACCTCCCCCTTTCGGACTTGGGGAAAGTGGGTATATTGCGATGGCGCGCCATCGACTTTTTCTAGTTTATTATTGTCATTAGAACACATCAAAACACTGTGGGTTTATTCCTGTTTCTCCCACTTTTCGATGTCTAGCATTCCTGTTTCTCCTTCTATCGATTTTCACAGGTAAGTTGACCAGACTCATAGCGGTTCATAGCTATAGTCTGTTTTAATTGTTGTTTGCAAACTGACTGTGAGATTAATTTTAATTGGTATTAAATGTAGGCTGCATGCATGCATGTTAATTCTCCTTACACATTGGGTGGGGGTGGGGGGGGGGGGGTGGGTGGAAGCAAAAGTAGTAGAATTTGAAAATAGATTGTAGTATTCGGAGGGAGTTAACTCTACCTCGTTCATGATCAATCGCTGATAGATCTATTGCCGACGTCTTTCGCAACAGTAACCTGTCAATCATGACCACTAAGGGCTCTGCCTTTTACTTACCAGCGATACTGTACTGTATAAATAACTTCGCCACGAGAATAACACGTGTTTTGAACTGACAATTATAGTAGCCAGAAGCAATGTTTGGCTAGGGGATTATTGAAACTACCGACCCGTGACTTTTATTGTCACAGCGGGTAGGCATGATTTTAATGATTCACATAATGATGTGATCAAAATTTGGTCAAACAATCGGGTGTCGTAAAACAAATCGACAGACCTGCAATTAGCGAGATTTAGGTCATTGGGTGGGAAATGAGCCCAGGTAACAGTACGGTTTACAAACTTTACACACGGAATTTGCTGTAAAACTTCCAGATGTGTTGGACGTCCGAGATTACTCACTACATGTATTAGTCATCTAATTGTGGCGTGTTTATTACAAATATTGACTTCTGTCCTATTAAAAATTATGTTTTTAATGATTTTGAATAATTTTACACAATTATTTTAACACAAGATGGCGACCGAGAATATGGTGTAAATATCGCGATACGCGAAAACCATACCGCGATACGTATCGTCAGGATGACATATCGCAATATACCGGTATATCGTTGCACCACTAGCCATATGAAATCATGATCGATGGCAACTTAAAGTTAGACAACTGAGACATAATTAATGAGTCTCGATCACGGTAGTCTCCCTTTATAATAATGCTTCATGTATATTAATCGCTTTCCCACGGAAATATGTGCTTTATTCTTCCCTTTTTCAGTCAAAATGTGCTTAATGTATGATATATACTAACGATATATTGTTGAAAACGTATATAATATAATCATAAATGTTATTTTGTAGATTTGGGTAGATTGTGCTGCCGATCAAATCAAATATCAGCGTCCCATCGTCTGCAAAATATTGTTAGGGATGTCGGCGTTTTTTTAAAAATTGAGATTTGTATGGATTGTTTGGTATCAAATTAAAGCTGAGGAATTAGTTGTGCAATGCAAGTTATTTCATCAAGATATCTTGATTAGTTAAGAAGTTATTAAATTTTGAAATTGGAGAACTTCGGAAATTTTCTGACCATTTTCTGCCAACTTTGTATTTAAAGATTTTTTTATTTGTTTAAATGTGTAGAATGGAATGTTTGATATCCATTTAAAGGTATTGATGAATGCAAAACAATGGAAGTTGTTTCATCAAGATATCTTGATTGGTTAAGAAGTTATTCAATTTTTAATTTTGAGAAATAAAAAAAATAGTAAAAAAAATTAATTGTTTTGTTAATTTAGAGGATATTTTTTCCGAAAAAGTGTGCAGTATGGAGTGTTTGGTATCAAATTAAATTGCCAATTTTGAATGTAGTGGATATTTTTTCCAAAACAAAAATGTACATTATGGAGTGTTTGGTATCAAATTAAAGGTACATGTATTGACAAAATGAAAAACAATGGAAATTGTTTCATCAAGATATCTTGATTGGTTTATAGTTATATATAGTTTATAGCTATTCAAATTTTCAAATTTGGGGGAAAACAAGCAACGTTTTTTGTGCAGAGATCTTAAACCGGATAATATACCGGTACTTGATAGTAAGTAGCTCAATTATTTTTTGCACAAAGATGTTCATGTCAAGATTATAATGTGTTAATGAATAGAGCTGTTTGGTGTGTTTATAACATTTTTTTATTTAAATATTAGTAGTTATTCACAAACTGAATATTAATGGCCGAACTAATGAATGGACCGAATTACAAAAACTTTTTATCTATCCAAAATACAAGGTCGGCGGTGAGATTAACTAAGATAGTGCGCTCTCATTTAATTAACCAACAATTAGTCAACAGTGGCTCTCATACACGGATTGATAATTTGTGTTTAACGGCATATCAACAGCTACGGTCATATAAGGCTTGGCCAACTGGTCTATCCCATATTTAATGTGTCCATAATGAGAGAAATTCCCAAAACCAGAACTGAATATTTACAGAAAAATCAATATTCAGCCATGAAATTAGAATATCCTATCCTGGTGCTAAGGTCAATTCCATACCAGTCACTTAGCCCAACCACAAAAGTAGTATGATCAACACTAAAACAATTTGATCTGACATGTGGCTGCAGAGGCAACAAGAAAATGTGGCTTGTCGGCACACAAATGCCCATGGTGGCAGATTGGAGAAACTGTGTCACAAGTTAATTAACCAAGTGATACATATTCACAAGCGTATTCGTAAAGGTCAAAGTCATATTAAGGCCAGCACGGATGTATGGCATAATTGTGTCCACATGTATGATGTATTAAAATATTAAAGTAATCCATCAAGGAAAATAGAAGTGATGACAGAAATGAGAAACTTAGGCAAATTTCTTAATGTGTGAAAAAGTTGTGACAGTCAAGGTCATAAAAATGGAAAATTATTTCTAATTTTAGTTTTTATTATTCATACTCACCTGAATGGTTGCAAACTGATAGGTTGCTATGAAATCGTCCTAATAATAAAAATCTGCCTACTCTAATCACTCAAATAACCCACCATAGACCATTCCGCTCTACCCACAGCCAATTGGCTAGTCCGCTATTTAAACTCCTCCTATTATTGTTAGGTATACAGCTTCAAAAGTAAATCATTTCCATATGGAAATGACACTGCTAGATAAAAATAGCCTGAAGTATACTAAGTAGGGAGAAGATAAAACCATCAAGCGGGGACGGGAGGAGGGTTCTACCTTACCATTCAGGTGAGTATGAATAATAAAAACTAAAATTAGAAATAATTTTCCATTTTTATGTCTTCAAACTAACCTGAATGGTTGCAAGAATTCGTAGTGATGGTGGGAGGTATTCTCACTACTCATACTCGACCGGAATGGTAAGGCAGATTAAAAACCCTCAAAACAGACAAAAATATTTGGTCTAGGTACAAACTTGGGTGTTACCTATATAGTAATAACATGGTCTCACCCTAGAATCATAGGGGAGCCCAAAGCGGGCCCCCCCCCCCTTTTCTACGAAGTAGTAAGAGAGGTGGATAAAGACAAGCACCACCACGCTAGTCTCGTAGACTGACTCGTAGACTCCAACCTGCTATACTTGGTTAGAACGCCGGAGAATACTCAAGGTATAGCTGCTGCTACCAGACGAAGCCCTGGCGAATGTAGTCGCCCGGCACTTCACACGCAATAACTCAACTGAGATAAACTCAAAGTCTATACATAGTCTCATGACGACACATGACTCGTACATATCGAGAACACAGTATAAACGCCCTAAGCACTAAGGTCATCCTAACAAGCAAGTGCTGAGGAGTTAAACTGGCCCTAAAGCCAGATCAAAACCTATACCAGGGTTTGACACTAACTTTTGGCCCAGGGATTCCGCAGCATGGACATCCCTATTGTTACATAATGTTGAATGGGATTTTCTTGAAAATGCAGTGATTCCTCCTACAAAACAGGGATCCTCGGGATCTCGGGACACTGCGAGTGTCGACCACTGTATACCTATAAACCCATGTATAGTAGACAAAGAGAATAGAATCATAACCCAAAGTGAAACACTATCCTTTTGCAACAACACTGCTACAAACTAGAAAGGTAGTCTCGCCCTAATTGAAACATGTACAAAACAATGCCTCCTGGGCCAGCGTGATGAACCGTAAGAACCATAGATCACCACAGATCCCCGTTCATCAACAAAAGCAAGTGAAGTTCATCGAGCGGAGAGTCACACTTACCAACCCCCAGGATTCCACTGGGACTGTAAAGACAAAAACCGAATAATCGGGTAATCAGAAAAAATCGCAGACTATCGCGAACAGGTAGATCCAAACAGCCTCCTAAACTTGATGCTACCGGCTGATAAACCCACAACTGCACCCGCTGCTACTAACGGACCCAGTTCTTAAACATCTCCCTGAGATGCCAACCCCATGTCGGTCACATGAGGAACATGGAGAGAAAAGGGGGTTACTTTCCGGAACACCACATATGTATTCCGGAACACAAATCAGTACTCACTTATATGCATAAAATAAGTTAAATATAGCCTTGGCCCAAGTTTCGGCTACCATGAGCACCCGAATAACTACAATAACACTGATTGCAAGACGCAAAAAACATCACCGCGCTGTGACAGGACCAAATTGGGCCATGTCTCGCTGTATCATAGATGAACAGGTGTGTCCTAACTTCTTCCGATAAAAACAATCCCCAAATAAGTTGGCTGCACGCTTAGATCAGACATTATACGAAATTACGTGATGAATAAATAAAACTATCTCTGAGCGCTGGAATATCAAATGGTAATCGCCTAGACGAGAATGATAACGGGTAAATAAAACAATAGGATTATTGGCAGAATTGTATTTAAACGAAATAATAATATCCAGATATACCCGCGCCGATCAAAAATCGTACTTTTAATAGTAATCCGTACTACCGTCTATCTAACGTATTTCCCGGAATAAATACGGAAAAATCGTAACAGTTGGCAGTTACGCATCTCCTGCCAGTGCAGAGAGCGATCATAGAAAGAAGTTGAGACTACATGCACCTCGTGCATTTAGGGCCTAAACAACTCAGCTGCAGAACCACTTACTGTAGAATAAACTCAAGTAATGGCCCTATCTATCCAACGGAAGACAAAGGATTGCGATACCTCGTTGGCTTAAAATTGGTAATAAAAAACTTTACGGTCGGAACCGGATGTCCTAATTCTTCCGAACCTAATGCTTCATCGCACGGACTGGACAGAAAGTGTGAACCACTGTCGCTGACAGGCGTGACGGAGGGAGGCCCGAACCACAACTGATTCCAGATCATGTGAGAAGGGATAAAGTATCTGAGGGAGAAATCTCGGTCATAGGAGAAACTGCTGATGTGTAAACAGTAGTGTGCTTCTATTTAACACAATTAACATTTTGAAATACCCAATTGCTTCAGAAATGATGGAGTGACAACAGCATGTTGTATACAGTCGATACGCGTTATGTCGACATTGCCTACATCGATATACCTGCTTATGTCGATATACCGTAGTGGTCCCGGCCGAACTGCTATATAACTCATACATTACATACCTGATATACGATATCGGAAATGTCGACATTTCGTTTATATCGATGTGGAAAACAAAAGTGCCGATGGTATAATTAATACACATTATACTGTAATGTCGATATGCAATTTGAACAGCGGGCGTCGTAAAGTCTGGTCAAACTTAATTGGCACAGGTAAGTTTTTCACACATACAAAGTGATCAAAACATGCCGCCGGTAACCGTGTTACAATCGCGGAATACCGTCAAAGCCGACCACGTAAAGCCGTGGTCAACCAATTAACGACAGTGTGACGTGAAATCACAAAAATACTCTTGTTAATAGCCAATTATATGCTTGACATGAATCGATCCGTAAATGCCATAATCATTAACGGACGCTTGTTTATAATAATTACAATTGAGTGAATTACATGCGATCTTATAAACACGAACAGTTGGTATCTCAAATCACTTCCTTAGCAATGTCCAACATGCAGTACATGGGTCCGAAGTTATACTGGAACGAGTAAATTGAAAAGTCCGAATCGGTACGTGGGCGCAAACAGTGGAAAAAATAAAACCGATGTTTGAGCCTTGCCGCAACAAAACCACAAATGGATACCCCCATCCGGACAAGATAGCACTGGACACCAACGGATGCAGAAGCCATTCCGTCAGAACCGGAGATGACCGCAGAAACCATAACCACCTGTCCGTGCAGAACAGAATCCGCCGCTGTCAACCCGGAACACTGCCAAAAGCTAAAACATGTTGATGTGTCCCTGAGTTTCCTGCACTGACCACCAACACACCAATGTAGGGGCTCCAATGAGCCCCCCAGCCTTCTCACGACGCGTCTGTGGACAGAAAGCGAGTAGGAGGAGGTAACACTATGGGAAATCCCTGTAGGAACCAGACCTCCACTGCCCACCATCTGATACAACGTAGGAAGATGGTGATCCTAGGCAGAGACCGATCCAAAGGATCGGGGTGCGGTGGTCGGGGGGGGGTGCGGCCTCCATAGCCCTAGTAAGTAATACTGGAGGTCGCAAACATAACCTTCCCCTATTCTGCACCCCGAAATTCCAGGAGTGCAGAAATTTCCTAGCTGACAGAGAACCTCTGACCAGTACCCGGAAACTAAAACAAGATGCCACGCACCCTGTCCAAAGGTACTATGATGACTGATTAGATCGGTCAATAAGCTAATTCCCACCTAAGAAAAATCCTGTGTGGGAACCAAACTACGACTACTTCTAGATCTAAAAGACACAAAACTCGGAAACAACTTAAACTTCCAAGAGCATCTGCGGAAGGGCACGTGGAAGTACGAGACCCGCAGATCTATGGAAACAACCCAGTCTACCGGGCAAATGGCGCTCCGACCACGTCCCGAACTTCCTCTATAGCACTATACTTCAAGAGAGAGACTCTACTAAACCCTTGAAAATACCCCCGTCAGGGGAAACGACCCCACAGGAGGTAGACAAGAAGGAGCAGCAGGAGGGACCATCGGTACCGTAGCTGCCCTTTGGCCGTTCGATCGCACAATTAACAGAGGTCAAAAGAGGCGAACGAAGCAAAACTATAGCCGTTCAAGAAAAAAAAATAGCCGGCTATCACTGTGTCTCACCTGGACAAGAGCATGTCCATAGAAAACTCCAAAGACATGTTGACAAGAGGCTTAGCGGCACAAATCGCCGACTGAAGCACTGCGTCCAGAGACGATGAATCATACTGATTCAAACATAAATCGAAAGTTGGCATAGCCACAATCGACTTAACAGCCTACACCCATGCCTTCGCAAACGCGAACCAGGACCAGGAGCCGAAGATATCCCAAACGCTGCGGCGTCCTTGTCCAGAAACGGAGATCTCAAAAACCATACCGCATAGAGGGGCTGTAGAACTTAGACCCCAGTGTGGCGATCAAAGTTTGAGCACTAGGAACCCCGCAGTGGCCAAATCCTACCTAAAGCTCCCCAATGTACGTAACAAAAAGCCCTACTGTAGGAGAGCAATGAAACCACGACAACTCCGGCAATTCCACCACCACCGAATCAGCCTCACAACAGCCATCCGAGGAAGTACCCCTATGGGAGGCTCCACTGGCAAAAACCACCAGCTGTGAAAGAGCCGACAAACCCACTAAGTACTAGGACTTAGACAGGAACTCCAGAATCTTAGCCAACTGAACCATCATAACTCTATCGCGTGTCGAGTCCTGAATATAGACTGGGAATTCGAACTCATATACACTCGAATAAAGAGCAGGCCAGACAAGTACGGAGCCAAAGCACACGGCGTCCAATACCATCTCGACCGTCTCCTCCGAGAACGGAAGAGCTAGATCTCGAGGAAGCCGGATACAAAAACACAATATGTACACAGGATACGAACCCACGAACACCCCGGTCAGAAATAGTTTGCTACGGTGCCCGGTACCCGGTGCCTGCCCGGTGCCCGTGCCCGTAACACAATACCCGGCACCTCTCCTGCGAGAGTTAGGGTACGTTGTGACCGGGTGAATGTGATAAGCACCTGCCGCAGCAACCCTAGACTGGCAGTCATCTACCACATACGTGGAATCTGATTCAACAGAACTGTACTGTATCGTTCCAAATAGTATATGTACTGCTGAAGCTAGTACTACATGTAGAAGCCCTATACAACCGTCTCCTACGACGAACAGGAGAACGAGATCTAGATGAACCTGTTCCAAAACCTGAGAATGACCTCGAGGAAAAGGAAGAACAAGATCTAAACTCCGAACCCGAAATCGAAGAGCTAACCCAATCCTGACCTACGACGAGATCGACTCCTCGACTTACGTGAACACGTATAACGAAGACCAACCGAAGACAAGAACGTCTTCCTACCGGAAGCAGCAGGCTGTCCAAGGAGAGTCTGGTGCCCGGTGCCAGGTGTTTGACCGGTGCCCGGTAGCCTAACCGGTGCCCGGTGACATAATGCCCGGTGACATAATGCCCGGTGCCCGGTGACATAACCGGTGCCCGGTGACATAATGCCCGGTGACATAATGCCCGGTGCCCGGTGACATAACCGGTGCCCGGTGACATAACCGGTGCCCGGTGCCCGGTGACATAATGCCCGGTGACATAACCGGTGCCCGGTGCCCGGTGACATAACCGGTGCCCGGTGACCGGTGCCCGGTGACATAACCGGTGCCCGGTGACATAACCGGTGCCCGGTGACATAATGCCCGGTGCCATAACCGGTGCCCGGTGACATAACCGGTGCCCGGTACCTCTACTGTGAGAGGCTACACCGGGCGCCTCTACTGTGAGAGGCTGGGTTCGCTTTGAACCGGGTGTATGGGAACAAGCACCGGCCAAAGCAACCCTGTGATAGGTATAGCTCTATGAGAACCGGGTGATATGAGATCAGTACCGGACCCAGCAGCCCAGTATCCCCTGCATGGATCACCGGCCTATCACATGAGCAAAGTTTCGAAGTCAGAGAACCTGACCGAACTTTCTCAACGGAACCAGATCCCCGATGGGGGGATCCCATCTGGCACACCCTCCGAAGCCTTACCAACCTCGGAAGGCCCACCGCTCCCAAGAGCTGGAAAGCGGCCACAGACTACTTAGAACGTGAGATATGGGTCCTACGATACCCATCCTTACCCCACGTCGTATCCGTCCAACGGACAGACAACTCACATGGCCTCTCCTTGCACACCCGCCACAGGCATAAGCACCTGTCCTTATGGGTGTCCCACGGAGAAGTCATGTGCCCACAAGCAGAGCGTGATTGCGGCATGCTAACCGGTATTGTAATACAAAACCCGATAGAATACACCGCAATACGCTACAAAAAATGTGTCACGGGAACGAATCCACTAAGGGACGAACCCGTTAGGGTACGAATAACGTACACGCGAACCGCGAAAATACGTGACACAGAATAAAACACAGTGAAAAACCCCAAAAAAACGCAATGGAGAATAATCACGCAACACGAATGAGTGATAGTAATATGTATTGAACAATATCAAATGACAAATAAGGTACAATACACGACAGAAATTCAGAAATTCAAAATTAGAACGAAATTATGGGAGATACAAAATATACCTGCACCCTGATAGCGTCCTAAAAATAATAGGAGGAGTTTAAATAGCGGACTAGCCAATTGGCTGTGGGTAGAGCGGAATGGTCTATGGTGGGTTATTTGAGTGATTAGAGTAGGCAGATTTTTATTATTAGGACGATTTCATAGCAACCTATCAGTTTGCAACCATTCAGGTTAGTTTGAAGACATAAAAATGGCAGCATGGATGTATAGCATTTGTCCACAGGTATGCTGTGTTGAACTGTTTATGTTCAAATGATATAGAAGTTATGACAGTTTGTTGGTGTTTAACGGCCTGTCAAGCAGCTATATAAGGTCATATAAGGTCGGGCCAACGGGTTCGATTACGATTAATCATATTCAGAGTCCAGGGTTCGACACTAACTTGTTTTACCAGGTAGTCCGCAGGACTAGTGACTTCAAAAAGTTGGTAGTCCTCCGAGAAAGTTGCTGGTCCTACGAACGTTATATGCATGTACATAAAATAAATCAGTTACACAGGTGTATGTACCCCAAACGAGGGCTTTCATAAGTGCTGCACATTTCCAAGCTATTTAGTCATAGTTTTGTGAATCATTGATCAAATAATTCCAGTTAGATTTGATATCCTACTGTAAGTCGAAGGGCATAAATTTGAAACATCTTTCATGCCTCTGACATATCAGAAGCAGACTGTCCACCATAGTCTCATCTCAACACATAAGAATCATCTCTAAACATTAACAATTTTGTATTTTACAAGACTTTAGTATAAAACTATTCTACGGCATACAAGGTCATCGATGACCTTGTATGCCGTAGAATAGTTTTATACTAAAGTCTTGTAAAATACAAAATCCAAGCATTTACATGTCATCGTTGTCTTTTGAAAACGGGCGCTAGAATAATCGTCCATTACACCATAGACCATCTAGACTACATTATGTACATTGTATTGAACATCCATGTCAGTTAAAGAATTTAGAATGTGGAAATCACAAACAAGCCAGTCGGGGCCAGTGACTTTTCTATTTTCACTGCCCCAAACCAATTTTCACTGGACCGAACATTTAAAATGTAATATAACCGAAATAGAAATAGCACAATATTTACCGGTATTTTTAACTGAAATGGAACATCCCTACCTATGTTGTGCCTTTTTTAGCGAAAGATAATCCATCTATCCTGCGTTCCTGCCCCCTGCGGGTAAAAGTGCACGTCGTATGTTTCAGTGCAGTTATATAGTCTGAGAAGTAAAACGAGATTGGTGGCTAAGAGGATATAAACCGTCCCTACCTGGAATAAAAACATTCATACTATCAGCAAACAGACGGTTGTGTGTAAATATAAACTAGTAAATAAAAATGCTAATTGAGTGGGTCACCAGGGGTGGTGGGAAGGCAATGTTACAAAGAATTAAGAGATTTTCTGCAATAGGAATATAAATGGTGCGACGTTAACAAATTATACAAAAAGTAATCTTCTTTTCAAAATATAGTCGGGCTTGCTATTTGGCGATATTTACTGGCCCAGTGTTCATTCCAGGAATTGTTAAAGTGGGTCCTGTGTGCCCACCTCATATAAAAAGTTGGGAACATTTGAAAAATGATTGGCCATTGTAAATTACAAGAAAAAAAACCCCTGATCAATCAGACTATCAAAGTTTCAAAAAATTCAGTGCCAAGTCATTCCAAAATCAGTTAACATCAGTGCTAGTGAAGACACAGGTATGGGGTTGAATGTAATTATTTTGTCCAACTACTGGTTCTGTTGACTACATGTTATTCAACAACGCAATTTAATTTTATTGTTAGAAGATTTTGTGTTCCAGAAACTGCTTTCTTATTACTTCTGGAATATTAAGAAACTTGCAACTACGCAAATTACTCATGGAACGTACGTGTCTAGAATAATAGACTAATAGTCGCAACATGACTGAAAATGAACCAAAAATGTCAGCAAAGCTCACTTCCGGTTTGAAAATTTCGTTTTACGTTTCAGTTGGTGCTGCTTAAATTTCTCTTATAAATTCAAGGTGTCAGATCAATGAATAATGTTTCATTAAATGGCAAAATTTAATGTCCATAGCTTTTGCCTCTCAACTCAACAATGTAGGAACTTTTAGTTACCAAACAATGGTGCATATCAGCTGAATTCATTTTCACTATGCGCATACTAGGGCACACAATCTATTGGCGATGTTTGACGTTTACAGTTAGTATAATCACATGCTCAGCCTCAGCATATTACAAACGCTTGTTACAAATTACGAGATCAGCCCAATGAGAATTCACATTTGTTCCAGATGGACCATATAATCAAGTCTGACCCGGAAATAACTTTGTAAGCGTAAACAAACTTGGTGGAAAATTTTTAAATCATGAAAAAAGTGACATTTATGCTAATTGCTATGAAATAGTCAGTGTTTAAATTAATAGAATTTGCGTTTTGCCATTCTGGAAAAATATACTAATCCGACGGACTAGCCAGCTTTCGAAATGCGGTAGTCCTCCAGCAAATCAAGTGGGCACCGGACTATGGGACTAGCGTTAGTGTCGAACCCTGGGTACAACTCTCACATACAAGAAAACCAAAGACGTACACGAGGGCCAAACTAGGTCTCCGGTCGGGATTCAGGTAAGGAAGAATCCTGATCGTTAAATACCCCACCGGTTACCCACGAAGAAATGAACAACTCAAAGTTGTGAATGCCAAAAGGTGAAGGTCATATTAAGGACAGCATGGATGTGTGGTAGTTCAGAAGTATGCTGTGTTTAAATATTTAACTAATCTAATCCTATCTAACCAATCCTTAAAGTGATATAGAAGTTATGACAGAATTTACCTCTTAATGCAAACTGGGGGGAGGGGGGGGTCAATATTTTAGCTGTAAACATCTACCTACATCTATTTGTGCCTCCAGACGCTTTTCAAATAATAAAAAAAATGCCCACAGAAAGAGGTGAGGCGGAGGACACTTGGGTAGAGAGGATTGACAGTCTAGTGTCGCTAAATACACAATACTCAATAACCACGATAATAATGATTCAGCTCAATTTGATTGATAATAACATTGTGATTTGGAGTTAAATTTTTTTTTTTTATTGAATTGTTGAACATATATTCAAAGTGAATCTACAAGGACCCACAAACACACAGAGGCATCATTAAACAACAATTTTGCACTTTAATTTTACACCAAAAATGGCCAGATCAACGGTAACGCTGGCGTTTTCGATGTGGAAGTGAAAATAAAATGGTCGCGAAAACCCATGACACGGCTCGTGTTCCGAACTTCCGGTTTGATATGAGGTTACTAAAAAAGGTTTGCCACCGAGTGCGCACAAGCCAAACGGTTCAATAAAGTGTTTTTTGGGCACATTAATGATTGTTAAAGAATATGTCGATGTCCTAGGATGTCGATGTCCTAGGATGTCGAATCCAGAGGTTCCTATAAAAAATCACTGTTCAAATATTTACCTCTTTCTAGCACCAAAAACATGATTGTCGTCTCAGAAATTTCAACAGCAGACAACATAATCGTGTAGAGAGTGCTTTTTTCTTTCTGTTGACATGCCCAAATTAAATATCCATCAAGAAATGATCGCAATATCGAAATTAAGCCACACCACCTATCACGTGATTTTTCAAAATGGTAGTAGCGTCCACAAAAAGTGAACGCGCAAGTGATTAGAATTTATCGATTAAAAGTCACCCACATGTTACATATTAAAAACAAACATTGTAAGTCACAGGCCTTCCCCCCCCAGCCCATTATAGCGCCTTAATTTCAAAAACAAGGTACCCCAGCGCTATAAATTTCAGATAGAATATAAAAAATATCCAATTTTGATATTTTTTTCATTTAATTTCAGTTCCAATTGATCCTTGCAAGCACTACAAGAGTGTATTATAAGGTTTAAACGTGTATTAAAGGAGATATATGTGTATATGCCCAATTTAATAATTATGACTCATCAAAATATGACGTTCACGGTGAAATACCCCAGCGCCTTAAATTATTTCTGGAGAAAGGCCGGAGTCATAAAATATACATTACACAATGTGCGTGTATGTTTTTTATTAACTAAATCGTCCAATATTGATAAAAAATCGACTTAGAAAACGGCCAAATTTAACATTGGGTCAGAAGACAAACCGTAAATCAGTGAAAACTCTGACATCCTTCTTTCTTCTTTTATAATAATTGCAAGCAGTCGTTTACCGACTATTATGGCAATGCGTGGGGGTTAGTACAGTGAATGCCATGCCACCAAAGCTACTCAGTCCACCTTGGTGGACATGGCAAGAGATAAGATTGTGCAGTCCTAAAAATGATATGCAAGAACCAATTAAAAGCCTATAATGCACCTGTACAATATGTATATAGTGAGAAGTGTGATATTAATGGTTAAAAGATAAAAGCAGAGTGTCAACTTATGGGAGTGACAGTGCAGCCAGCGCGGACTTAAATCCCAAGATCGTGTCAGCACTGACTACATTGGCAGGGAGTGTATTCCACACAATGACGGTTCGTGGGAAAAATGATTATTTATGGTAGTCGACTGAAATTGTAGGAATTTGATAGGCAAATTGGTGATAGTGTCTGGATTGTCTGGTGTGTGGAGTTAAGTACAAATTTGGGTATATATCGACGTGATTGTGAACAATGTTGTAAAAAAGTGAGAGGCGGTTATTTTGCCGTCTAGACTGTAATCCCTAATATTGTGGTGCATTAAATTTGTTACACCCCTACGGGCCCTAGAAAGCACATTGTTTCGCTTCTTCTGCAGTCAACCGACACCTGTAATACAACTGAATGAATGCTGTAAAACTGTTTCTTAGACTTTATTAATTTTTCAGTTCACTTTCCCCACCCACAAAATTATCACACGATAGGAAAACTATGCGTCATTTCAGAACCGTTGCGATGCAAGTCATTTATTTTATATCACCATCAGACAAAATAAATATGAAAGAAATACATTACACAAAACATACCATTATGAGCTAATCTGAATTTTCAGGATAACGATTTTCCTGTAGCTCACCGACCAATGTTTTCATGAAGCAATATGGCCGCCGTTTGTAAATGGTAAGGTCCATTTTCGTTGCTATGGGTGCCAGGTTACGCTTTCAAAAATATGCGAACGCTAACCAAAATCGATTGTTTTAATTTATCATTGTAGCATACACACTAGTAAACATAAACTAGTTATTGAATAGTTTGTATCATTTTAAAGTAGCTGATAAACTAATTTAATTTTTATGGATTAATTCATTGTCAATAAATGGGGGATTCCCAATATCGTGTACTGGTTCCTCTATCTTCTTTGGGCACACTGTGAGCCGGAACCAGTCTGCCCGTATCGAGTCCAACTCGTACATATACCATTTCGTACAAGGGTTTGCCAAACTCCCTCTAACAAGTTATACATACTTTATATCGAATGCCACTGACAATTAGTGTGTAGAACAATTGATTGCTACTGTAGTTGCTTGCTCTGAACGTTGGTACCCGTATGTGGCTGCGATGGGACTGAAGAAAGACGCACCCCCCTAAATTCGCCGAGGTCCGCTATTTTTCAAACAGTAATCTCAACAAATCTTGAAATGCATTAATATACAGGTAATTTGCATGAACATGTCACAATTTACCACCGTTGAAATCCGAATTTAAATGACTTAAAATGCAGGAGAGTGCATTTCAGGCCATCTAGGTTTAAAAATTGCAGGGGGAGCATGCCCCCCGGACCCCTCTAGCGTACTCGCTCCACTACGCGGGGCTCGCCCCTGACGCCCCCCCCCCCCCCAATAGAAAATCTTGCGTACGGGCCTGATACAACAACTATAACAAGCTGTCTTACAACTGGTAGCGTGTCTGCCTCACCGTTACGTTCTCTCCACCCCTATACTACACGTGTATACACGTCTTTTATGAGTTTCCACTCCTGTGACCTCCTATGAGCTATGAGCTCCTACGAACTGATATGAGCTTCAACTCTATGAACTCCCTATCAGTTCCTACGAACTTCTGCTCCTATGAGCTCCAACTCCTGTGACCTCCTATGAGCTCCTACGAACTTCAACTCCTATGAACTCCAACTCCTGTGACCTCCTATGAGCTCATACGAACGTCTATATATGAGCTTCAGCTCCTACGAACTTCTGCTCCTATGAGCTCTATCCTACGAACGTCTATGACCTCATATGACCTATACGAACTGCTATGAGCTTCAACTCCTATCAACTCCCATGAGCTCCTATGAACTTCAGTTCCTATGAACTCCAACTCCTGTGACCTCATATGAGCTCCTACGAACTTCAACTCCTATGAACTCCTATGAGCTCTTACGAGCATGAAGTTTCGCCCTTGTCAATTTCGTTACATATATAAATATAGCTAATGAGCCAGACACCATATTTTGGGGACGACTGGTACCAGAGAGAGGTGGTAAGGGAGATCATACTTTCCTCATCGCATATCTTCTGTAGTTTCTAGTGTTACTGTTTCTAGTGTCATGTTGAATGGGTTTTTGGTACTGTATACAGTATTAGCTGTTGGCGTCAACCGCTGTCCTGGTTTATCCCATGCGGCCCGGTACTGGAAGAGGGTACGTGTCATAGTGTGGCATGAGGTGGTTTTGACGTTGCGCTTCAGTAACTTTTGATTTCGTGATTTCGTGATTTGACTCCAACCTATAGGCTCGCGCGACGTCACGACGTCTTTGCTCATAACATCCGCTCTACTGATTCAATAATCGGACGACACATATATATATGATATAGGACTGCCAATTTAATACAGTTTCTAACGACCATGTGGTTGAAAATTAAATAAAAAGAGTGATCATTAAAATAATATGTGTTCCTATCAAGTTAAATGAAACTGTTGCAGTTTGTTTTCAGAGTATATTCGAACAATTTGAATATGAAATATAACAACATTGGGTAAACAGCATCCCAGCCATATGTTAAATAAACCCATACATAGCGACACATCGTGGAACTGAACCTCGAGTGCTTGGTGACCTAGCTGGCTTTCTCGGAGTAGGCAAACCGAAGATGCATACTTTAAATGTCCCGCTCTCTAAACGCGTTGTTGTTGTTGTTGCTGTAATGAGTTAACAGGGATTAAAATACAAACATTGTTTCATTTGCACTTAAAACTGAAAGATCCAACAACACAATCAAAATACTAGATGGCCGCGGCCTGCATGTCGCGCCTTGGGGCGAGGCATGGACACTAAAAAAGAGATATAGTATAACGAAAAACTTTAACGAAAAACTTTAACCGGACACACGTACGTACGTACGTACGCCAAAGTGCCGACTATATCGTGCTTTCCGCAAGCGGGCGCGACAATAAAACCGTCATTAAACAGACAAATGAAACATAGCTTGAAACATATGCATGCAGTTTTCCAATTTATTTAAGTACTTATAATATACTTTCGATGGTAATTTTGATGGCCATTTTGGTTTCCCACCCTAAATGATTAAGCAAACTGCAAACATATGCTTCTTTTATGTTTCATTTGATTGAAGATATGGCTAAAAAGCCAAGATGTATTACCTAAGCCAACCTAATTTGCCAGTTCTAACATTATCAGTTATTTTTTATGTAAAATCGGCAATCTTTGATGTTTCATGGAGTCGACATACATTTCTACCAAAATATAATTATTGGATTGTACAACGGTATCTTCCATGGTATTCCTCATGAGTTAAAACATGGATAAAGTGCCCATATGTATCTTCCTAGTATGATTAATTTGGAAGTTATGGGGATATTGATTAATGTTGATGGTATGCGGCGGCCATCTTAGATTTAAAAAAAATGACATCGGACTAAATTGTGCACGCCTTCTTGAAACTGTTAGCACAGATACGTATGAAGTCATATCAACCAAAAGAAAAACTTTATGCTACATTTCCATCAAATGTGATTTTTGGGAACAATTCCTCCTGACTAAAATGAGATAATTACCCGATCCACGCATGTTTATGACCAATAACAAGTTGAGACTGTATTCATACAGTATCCAGTGCTATATATATAGGGTGAGTAGAAAAAACGTTCCCAACTTTAATTTCCTATAACTCCTACAAGACTCAACATAAATAATTGAAACTTTGCATGGTGGTTCATCAGGATGTTGTAGATAACTTGCATAAATATTATCTTGATAAACCAAACAGTTTACAAATGACCAATTATGTTATATGGTGTGTAGAGATGTACAATATCGGTAGAGTTCAAATTGCTGTTAATCAAACTAACTTATATCCATGCTGTAACTACACAACATGGTCGATGCTTCTGATCTCTATGGCACGCCGTTCTTATATTTATTCCCGAAACAAGATATCTACTAAACTTTACTAGATATCTTATATATTATATGAGATATCTACTAAAGTTTAGTAGATATCTTATATAATTTAGTAGATATCTATATAAAAAAAGTTTATTAGATATCTTATAAACTATATAAGATATCTTATAAACTTTAGTAGATCTTATATACTTTATGAGATATCTATATAGTTTATAAGATATCTAATAAACTCAGTATATATCTGATCAAATTTTATATTAGATATCTACTAAAGTATATAATATATCTAACTAAACTTTTATGAGATATCTTATATAGTTTATAAGATATCTACTAAATTATACAAGATATCTACTAAAGTTTATAAGATATCTTATATAAATGCAAATTAATTAAGATATCTTATATGTTTAGTAGATATCTTATATATTTTAGTAGATATCTTATATCTTTTAGTAGATATCTTGTTTCGGGAATAAATATAAGAACGGCGTGCCATAGATCTCAGCCAATATCACTTTCTTCCAACATCTCTGAATCTCCGCTTTGAGTTCAGCTTCAGTGAACTTATCTTGTCGACGACTATACACTTTCTCACTAAGAGAATCCCACACATAGTAGTCATAGTAGTCATTGGATTACAGTCCAGACTTTGTGGCGGTCACTCATCTCGGTTGATGAACTCTGGTGTAGTATATCCTACACATAATATTGTGTTGACCTGCTGGTATGTGATGATGCACCATCCCGCTAGAACACATAGTCATCATTTGGGTACAGACGCCGACAGTCACGTTAAAAAACCTCTCCAATAATGACAGGTAGCTATCACTGTTCACTGTCACCTTCTCCGTGTTGATAAAGTGAATATTCGTGTTTCCATACCATGAAACACCGGACGAAACCATCGGCGTCTTGGAGAACCTACATGTGTCTTGGTAAATGCATGATGGGTGCAATGTTTAATGTTGGCACTGACTGACACTGACATATATCATGCCGAGACCACAGCTTAGCCAGTAGAGAAAATCTGCTAGAGGCTTGCATCATTGATATTGTCAGTTCCAATCTGACATTTTGCATGATTACTCATGTGTACAGTATTCGGTCGAACAGTGTAGATCCTGATCAGACTGTGCAGATGCACAGGCTGATCTGGATCTAAACTGGTCGCATATCGTGATCGAATTGATAGGAGTTATAAACAACATTCTGAACTATCAATATGTGAAATTGCAAATTTCTTCACAAAAACGTGTCTGAGTTACAGGAACTTAAATCTGGGAACGTTTTTTATGTATCACACGCGTATATGGCACATTAAAAACGTTACCACTTTCTCGAATGCGGTGCCTGTGGATGATGGATGACATATTGTATGGACAATTATCTGAATCGGTGCACCTGTACATATTTGTTACAGGAGAAATGGGGCTTATGGAATGTGTCACCACTGTAGCTCCTTATCGAATAACACATGCATGTAGCGTGATTATAAAAGATCTATAGTGCTTGCTAGAAACATGACATTTTCATTGATGGAATGGCGAATAGTGCAGGTCTTGATCAGACTCTGTGGATCATGCACAGGCTGATCTGGATCTACACTGCTCGCAAAATCCATAGACACCATTTCTCAAGTGACGTAACTTGTGTGATGTACATCACATGCCTGTTTGCAACGTCACAATTTATTCTGCAAATGCTGCGCATTGTCACTCTTGATATCAGGGGCGTATGCACAGGCTGATCTGGATCTACACTTCTCGCAAAATCCATAGGCCCCAATACACGTATATTGTATCTTTATGCGTGTATATTCACTTTTTCTTTATTGAATAAATTATGGTTTCGCAGTGCAATACGACCGTGTAATACAGGAGCGTCGGAACAGGTCCGGCAGGTCCGGCAATTGCCGGATCAATAATTTTGTTGACATATTTGTAATTCATGTATAACAAAAACGGAATGTAAACATTTGTGTGCATTTTTTCTCATTTTTCATCAAAAGTGTATGTTGTTACCACTCAGTTGAACCGTCTCGGCGAGACGGTTCAACTGATTGGTAACAACATACACTTTGGGTGGGTGGCGGCGGCACCCATTGTATTCGCCGGACCAATCTTTTGATGCTTCCTGTGTCCTTGTAATTATTAACATTCACATATTCAGTCAAAATTCTCTGAATATTCTACGAAGTTCAAAGAACCTCTGACGTCAGTAAGTGACGTAACTTGTGTGTACGACATCACATACGTGTTTGCAACGTCACATTTTATTCTGCTAATGGCGTAATGCTGCGCATCTGATAGTGTAAACAAAAATGGCGAACAGCAGACTGGATCAGTATACATGGTATAGCAACATTGGTATTAAACCTGAAGCAGAACTATCCAGTGACATCATGACAGATTATTTTCTTGGTTGAACAGTTTGTTTGTTTCCTTATTCGTGTTTAACGGCCTATCAACAGCTAAGGTCATGTAAGACCGGGCAAACGGGTTCGATCCCATTTTAACCTGCTGCATTGGGGGGAAATTCCAAAATCAGAACAATGTATTTACATCGAGAACAAATATATTCAGCCCTGAAATTAGAATATCCTGACCTGGTGCCAGGTCCATACCACACCAAGTCACTTGGCCCCTTTCCCCTAAAATAGGATTACGAATATCGTAATAGTCACATAAGGGGTATTATATAACCACTAACCAGATTCAACAGTCACATACAAAATGCCAAATACGTATGTGAGGGCCAAACCAGGTCTCCAGTCGGGATTCCGGTAAGGATGAACCCTGATCGTTAAATTACCCATCGCGTGCTCCCACCTGCCACCCACTCTTGGTTGAACAGTTAATTTAGTATATAAGACAGCTATTCCATCAGCAAGGTGTGAGGATGTTACACATTTATCCGATCAGGCGTGCTTTGTGCACAAGTAAAGAATGATATTGCCGCCTTGTATAGAGCAATGCCCGCTACCACAATATTGTGGTCTGATGTATTGCCTAGGCTTCATTGGCGTGGTGCTATCCACACACGCAAAATTAATAAAAAGAGAAAACACTTCAATCAGTCTGGTCGTGGAGCTACATTTGCGGCTGCCGGTAGGGTCATTCCACATCCGAGACTGACTGAAAATACGCCCGCATTATTCCGCACGGACGGGGTACATATGTCTGACGCGGGAAATAATATACTTTTAAATGCGTGGTCTCACGCGATTGAGAAGTGTAGCGACCTCAGGCAACCAGATGGACTAATTCCATTGTATTTCAATGAATAACCATTTTATGGAGGAAAAGTCGGCAGACTTTGGTGGCGGATGTGACAGACTCGAACTCGCGGAATAGCAAGTAACTATGCAGTCAATTGCACTATACCACGCTGGTAATCGGGCATCTACCCCCCCCCCCCCCCAAACCATCTACCATATGCATAGCGGATGTGAATGTCTCTTTGCATGCAAGAATAATCCACTATTGGGGGAGTATTTTTGATGAAATAATGTTTGTTGGTGTAGAACAGATAGCACGTGGCATGTATTGATGGGGGGTGGGGGGTGGGAGGTGGGGGGATATTTTCCTAGGAAATACCCCCCCAACCATCTAACATATGCATAGCGGATGTGTATGTCTCTCTGTAGACAAGAATAACCTTCCTCCCTCTATGACCCTCATGATGAAATAATGTATGTTGGTGTAGAACAGATATCATTTGGCATGTATTGAGGGAGGGGGGGGGGGGGGGGTGGGGGGGGAGATTTTCCTAGGAAATCCCCCCCCCCCCCCAACCATCTACCATATGCATAGCGGATGTGAATGTCTCTTTGTAGACAAGAATAACCCACGATTGGGGGAGTATTTCTGATGAAATAATGTATGTTGGTGTAGAACAGATATCATGTGGCAGTGATTGATGGGGGTGAGGTGGGAGGTGAGGGGGGGGGGGATATTTTCCTAGGAAATACATCCCCCAACCATCTACCATATGCATAGCGGATGTGAATGTCTCTTTGTAGACAAGAATAACCCACGATTGGGGGAGTATATCTGATGAAATAATGTATGTTGGTGTAGAACAGATAGCATTTGCATGTATTGAGGGGGGGGGGGTGGGGGGATTTCCTAGGAAATATCCCCCCAACCAACTACTACCATAGCATAGCGGATGTGGATGTCTCTTTGTAGACAATCGCATCCACCTTGCATATGGTGGATATTTCCTGGAAAATCCCCCCCCCCCCACCAATACATGGCACATGCTGTCTGTTCTACACCAATATACATTATTTTTGTTTCTTCAGAAATACTCCCCCAATCGGTGAGCTATTCTTGTCTGCAAAGAGACAATTACATCCACTATGCATAGGGTAGATGGTGGCGTGTGTGTGTGTGTGTGTGTGTGTGTGTGTGTGTGTGTGTGTGGGGGGGGGGGGGGATATTTCCTAGGAAAATCTCTCTCTCACACCACATACATGCCACATGCTATCTGTTCTACACAACATACATTATTTCATTTCATCAGAAAACTCCCCCAATCGTGGGCTGTTCTTGTCTACAAAGAGACGTCCATATCCACTATGCATATGGTAGATGGTGGCTGGGGGGGGGGGGGGGAGGCAATATTTCGTAGGAACCCCCCCCCCCCCACCAATACATGCCACATGCTTGCACAGATATACTGTTTTTATTTTATAGACCCACCCCCACCATGTGCTATACATTTATACCAATCATATTCAGCTATGGTAGAGATTTGACCTAGATAACTCTCTACCAGCCAACATACATAATATTATGGTACGGTAATGGGGAATTATTGCATATACCGGTAAATAGAATCTCTACCGCCCCATCACCACTATATTGTCTATGTATATATATTATACTAAATTGGATAGCTCTTTTATAGAAAATGCTGCCTCGCCTATTCACATACTTCTCCACAAGCAGACGTACTTTATGACTATGTTAGTTGGGTATACATGTAGGGATATTACGTCCTCTGTTACCAACAGACTGGTTCTAGCATGTGCATTTTGTATGCTCCTGAGCACAATATCAACAATTTATATGAAAATACATTAAAAGTTGTGTGGACATTGTCTGTGAAGGTGGCGATGGGGGTGGGGGGATGATATTTCCAGGCGGGGGTAATATTTCCAGGGGCGGGGGGATTTCCTGTTACACCGGTACTCACATAGGGGGTATAACTAGATGTTATCAGATTTTTTCTCAATATATAGAGGTGTAAGACAAGGCTGTCCGCTATCACGTTTCAAATTCATTATTGTCATTGAAATACTATCTCAAGCAATTATAAACGAAACAGATATAACAGGAGCCAAAATCGACGACATAGAAATTAAACAAGAGGGCCATGATGGCCCTAATTCGCTCACCTGACTCCATGAACACCAGAGGAGAATGTGACATCGATTACATATGTGTCTAAAAAAAAATTGTGCTACTTTTTAGATGACGGTCATCTTGGATTAAGCAATGACTCATTTTACCAAATCTGAAAATGCTTCACCCAAGGAGCTTAACTTACTATCAAGTTTGGCCAGCATCGGCCATGTGGTTCCTGAGAAAAAGACGTTCAAAATATCGAATAAATGGACTTTTTCACGGCCATCATGGATGACATAATCATCCGATTCTGACAAATATTGCACCTCATCGATACCTTCAATTTGATATATGACATGAGCATATTTGGTCAAAAATAAAATTTGACCCCAATTTGACCCCACGGGCCACGCCCATTTTTGACCCCAGGGTCACCATTTAACAACTTTGAAAGAGCATTCTACATCGATCATTCCTACAAGGTTTCGTCGAAATCCAGCTGGCGGTTCATGAGAAGATTTTTTAAGAATTTGTGCTATTTTTAGACGGCGGCCATCTTGGATTAGCGACGACCTCCGTTTTAACAAGTCTGAAAAGGCTTTACCCATGGACCATAACTGTCAAGTTTGGCCACCATGGGCCAAGCAGTTCGAGTGAAGAAGAATTTTGAAATCTCTAATAAAAGAACGATCTTTTGACCTTTCCGCGGCCATCTTGGATGGCATGACCATCCAATTTCGATAACAAAAATGTACCAGAGCGATCGCCTCTTTGATACCTTCGATTTGATATAGACATGAACATATTCGGTAAAAAATAAAATTTGACCCCTATTTGACCCCACTGGCCACGTCCATTTTTGACCCCGGGGTCACCATTTTAACACCTTTGAAAGAGCATTGTACATCAATCATTCCTACCAAGTTTTGTCGAAATCCGGTTGGCGGTTCTTGAGAAGAAGATTTTAGAAGAATTTGTGCTATTTTTAGACGGCGGCCATCTTGGATTATGTAATGACGTCATTTTAACAATTTTGTAATCCCCCTACCTAAGGACCATGACCATGAAGTTTGGTGACTATAGGTCAAATGGTTACCGAGGAGAAGACGTTTGAAAATGTTCACGGACGGGCGGATGGACGACGGACGCCGGACGACGGACACATTGCGGTAACAATAGCTCACAAGAGCTTCGCTCAGGTGAGCTAAAAATACATTGTTTGCTGACGACGCAAGTTTCATGACGGATGAATTTAGTAAAATATCAGGCCTCAAGTATAACACAAAACAAGAGGGCCATGATGGCCCTAATTCGCTCACCTGACTCCATGAACACCAGAGGAGAATGTGACACTGAGTTCATATGTGTTTTAAACAAATTGTGCTATTTTTAGATGACGGTCATCTTGGATTAAGCGATGACTCGTTTTACTAAATCTGGAAATGCTTCACCCAAGGATCTTAACTTACTATGAAGTTTGGCCAGCATCGGCCATGTGGTTCCTGAGAAAAAGACGTTAAAAATCTCGAATAAATGGCCTTTTTGGAGGCCATCATGGATGACATAATCATCCGATTCCGACAAATATTGCACCAGAGCAATCGCCTCATCGGTACCTTCAATTTGATATATGACATGACCATATTTGGTCAAAAATAAAATTTGACCCCACGGGCCACGCCCATTTTTTGCTCCGGGGTCACCATTTTAACACTTTTGAAAGAGCATTCTACGTCGATCATTCCTACCAAGTTTCGTGAAAATCCAGCTGGCGGTTCATGAGAAGAAGATTTTTAACGAATTTGTGCTATTTTTAGACGGCGGCAATCTTGGATTAGCGACGACCTCCGTTTTAACAAATCTGAAAAGGCTTCACCCATGGACCATAACTGTTCGTGTGAAGAAGAATTTTGAAATCTTTAATAAAAGAACGACCTTTTGACCTTTAGGTGGCCATCTTGGATGACATGACCATCCAATGTCGACAACAAATGTACCAGAGCGATCGCCTCGTTGATATAGACATGTCCATATTCGGTTAAAAATAAAATTTGACCCCAATTTGACCCCATGGGCCACGCCCATTTTTGACCCCGGGGTCACCATTTTAACAACTTTGAAAGAGCATTATACATCGATCATTCCTACCAAGTTTCATCGAACTCCGGCTGGCAGTTGATGAGAAGATTTTTTAAGAATTTGTACTATTTTTAGACGGCGGCCATCTTGGATTAGCGACGACCTCCGTTTTAACAAATCTGGAAAGGCTTCACCCATGGACCATAACTGTGAAGTTTGCCACCATGGGCCAAGCGGTTCGTGTGAAGAAGAATTTTGAAATCTCTAATAAAATAACAAACTTTTGACATTTCGGCGGCCATCTTGGATGACATAACCATCCGATTTCGATTAAAAGTGCAACAAAGTGATTGCCTCATTGATACCTTCGATTTGATATATGACATGACCATATTCGGTCAAAAATAAAATTTGACCCCAATTTGACCCCACGGGTCACGCCCATTTTTGACCCTGGGGTCACCATTTTAACAACCTTGAAAGAGCATCGTACATCGATCATTCCTACCAAGTTTTGTCGAAATCCGGTTGGGGGTTCTTGAGAAGAATATTTTTGAAGAATTTGTGATATTTTTAGACGGCGGCCATCTTGGAATACGTGATGACGTCATTTTAATAATTTTGTAATCACCCTACATAAGGACCATGACCATGAATTTTGGTAACTATAGGCCCAATGGTTACCGAGGAGAAGACGTTTGAAAACGGACGACGACGGACGCCGGACGACGACGGACGACGGACGACGGACGACCGACACATTGTGGTAACAATAGCTCACATGAGCTTCGCTCAGGTGAGCTAAAAAGCTACTATATTAAACATGTGTTAATGGGTGCATTAAAAATTACAAATATTATTTTCTGCCCTGCCAAGAATTTCAATTGGACTTCAAATAGTGCAAAAACATTAGGAACCAGATGGCCGCGGCCCGCATGTCGAGCTTGCCGAGGCATTTGATGGTCTCGGAGTGTATTTATTTGAAGTTTGATGCCCAATAAATATACAAAGTTTCAAGCAAATCTGACTTAGGGTTACAGAGATAGTAGGTACGTGAAAACTTTAACGCAAATTTTGACAGAAACTTTAACGCAAACTTCTAAGTCATTTGACCTTGACATAGGGGCACAGGGGCCGCATGAGTATATGGATGATGACTAATAAGCCTATGAAGTTTCAAGTCAATGTGACTTAGGACTGCAGAGATATAAGGTATTTAAAAACTGTAATGCAGATTTCGGACGGACGCACACCGGACGTCATTGTGATCACAATATGTCTCGCTTTCCGCAAGCGGGCTCGACAAAAACATTTTTGCTATTGATGAAAAAGTACATATATGTAAATAATTTCTACATTTAATGTGTTTAATAGCCAAAAGTTGGTCGGCAGAAAATTATGAAACGGTATACAGTACTCAATGCAAGATATGATAATTTCTGATTAAGAGAAATAGGGCCCATGACTTTTGCGACCAGTCTAGATCTTGATCAGATACACTGTTCGCCATTCCATCAATGAACAAGAGTTGTCAGAAGACAACAAAACACACCTGTTGGCAGCCTTCACTCAAACTTGGCACAATTGTATAAAAAACATGAATATTATATACATGTAGCTTGACCTTGGGTTAAGGGGTGTGTGGACCTTGACATTGTGGTGGAAAGTGGTCGTGGATTTGCTAAAGCATGATATAGCATATTAAGAATCATATGACCTTGACCTTGGGCACAGGGGTCGCATGAGTAGGACAGAATGAATATATGGATGATAACTAATAAGTATATGAAGTTTCAAGTCAATGTGACTTAGGACTGCAGAGATATAAGGTATATCAAAAATTTAACGCAAATTTCGGAAAGGAAACTTCTAAGTCATTTCACCTTGACCTTGGGCACAGGGGCCGCATGAGTGGAATACAGCATGACTATATGGATCATGACTAATAAGTATATGAAGTTTCAAGTCAATGTGACTTAGGACTGCAGAGATATAAGGTATTTAAAAACTATAACGCAGATTTCGGAACGCAAACTTCTAAGTCATTTCACCTTGACCTTGGGCACAGGGGCCGCATGAGTGGGATACAGCATGAATATATGGATCATGAATAATAAGTATATGAAGTTTCAAGTCAATGTGACCTAGGACTGCAGAGATATAAGGTATTTAAAAACTTTAGCGCAGATTTCGAACGGACGCACTGACGCACGGACACCCGGACGTCATTGTGATCACTATGTCTCGCTTTCCGCAAGCGGGCTCGTCAACTAGATTGGTCAGTGTTACAGCGAGGCTTACGGAATACCCCCATGTGGGCCCAGGTACCCCTAAATATGTAAAAGGTTTCCAAGTGTGTGGGCTTGTGACCTTGACTTTGGGCTTAGTGAGGGCGGCGGCACGAACGTGATTTTGTCACAGGGCGGTAGAGGTCCATTGGAGCAATGTGTGTGTGAATGTGAAGCAGATCCAAGCAAGCAAATAGAAGTAATAACCGATTTCTCTGATGTTAAGTTTTGTAAGAGACTAACTATGTGACCTTGACCTCGAGACCAGCGGGGATTTGCCACATCATGATAGTAGAGCCTTAGAGGAATGCATGTATGACATATTAAGAATTTTCGATGAAAGACATAGAAATTATAACATATTTCTCTGATGTTAAGTTTTGTAAAGATACTATGTATGTGCCCTTGACCTTGGGATCAGCGTGGGTTGGACGGTCTTAGATTTGTCACAGAATGAGAGAACAATCTTAGAGGAATGCACAAGTGAAATATTAAGAATGTTCAATGAAGGAAATAGGAGTTATAACTTACTTCTCTGATGTTAAGTTTTGTAAAGAGACCAAGTATTTGACATTGATCTTGGGATCAGCGGGGGTTGGAAAGTTGTGGATTTGGCACAGTATGGTAGTAGAACCTTACAGGAATGCATGTGTGAAATATTAAGCATTTTAGATGAACGAAATAGAAGTTACATTGTATAACATATTTCTCTGTTAAGTTTTCTAAAGAGACTAAGTATTTGACCTTGACCTTGGGATCAGCGGGGGTTGGACAGTTGTGGATTTGGCACAGCATGGTAGTAGAACCTTACAGGAATGCATGTGTGAAATATTAAGCATTTTAGATGAACGAAATAGAAGTTACATTGTATAACATATTTCTGTGATGTTAAGTTTTATAAAGAGACTAAGTATTTGACCTTGACCTTGGGAGCGGGGGTTGGACGGTCATGGACTTGGCACAGCATGGTAGTAGAGCCTTACAGGAATGCATGTGTGAAATATTAAGCATTTTAGATGAAGGAAATAGAACTTATAACAATATTTCTCTGATGTTAAGTTTAGTGATGGACACACGCACACACGGACGGACGGACGTACGTACTAACATTTTGGATTTATGGGCTATTTGTTCTTTCAAAAATCAAAGGAATAGCCCCTAAACTACAAAAGGCTTAGGGGCTATACGGAATAAGTTTATTGTATTCTATTGTCTTAGGCTCCTCCCCTTAGCCCCTAAACCCCCAATGTTAGCCCGGACGGACAACCTGACTCCAGTATACCTCCTCACAACTGGTAATGAATTCCAACGTTCAATTTACCCTTCACATCCTCCCACCTGTCGCCCAACCAGAGCTCCAGTATAATATGCCGAATAAGCATTGATTATCAAAAATAGGCAATGATTTTGAAATCAGGGGGTGTAGTACGCTTTAGACACAAAGCTTATCTGGAGCTCTGCGCCCAACATATTGTCTGGTTATGCAATTTTCCGAAGAATCACTTGACCACATCCAACAGTAGCCGCGATACTTTTGACCTGCTACCTCCCTACCCACTTCCCAACACCCCGCCACCCCTCCATGCATGTCTACCTGTGTGTGTTTGTTTGTTTGTTGTGGTTTAATGGCCTATCAACAGCTAAGGTCATTTAAGGCCGGGTCAATGGGTTTAATACTAAATCCCATATATTACCTGTACAAGTACATGTACATGTTCAAGTACATGTACAGATGGGGGAAAATCCCAAAATCAGAACTGAATATTTACAATAAAAATAATAATATATTCAGCCCTGAAATCAGAAGAATGATCTGATGCCAGATCCTCGTCACACAGAATCACTTGGCCCACCCCTAAAAGCAGTATTACAGCTTTTATAATGGGAAATAACCCAAATCAACTCCCAGGTAACAAAAGAGCCAAAGATAAAAACGTACCTGAGGGTCAAACCAGGCAAATCGTGATTCCTATAAGGAGGAACCCCTACTGTTAATTTATGCCGTCGCGTTCACCCGACCAACCACCCACCAGGATGCATCAAAAGCATACAAAAACAAATGCGTAAGGTAAACTGTGTATTAATTCAAGCCTGTAGGTATACATGTATAAAATACTAAATTTCTTGTATAAAATATAATTTCATGGCTATGGAATTACATGTAAAATGATTTGAGTCGAAATTGGCACCGGATTCCCAACTATTCCCAGGCCGAGACTCGAACCCGGTGACCGCTGGTTTGCCGTACCATCGCTCTACCGACTGAGCTAACTGGGCACAAATACACAATCCTCCCCATACTGAGTTACATACCGTGACAAGTTAAATGCTGAAGAAATTGTAAAACACATTTTTGTCAAGTAACCGGCGCAAAAAATTTGCGCCGGTTACTAGACGAAAAATGTTTGTGCCAGCTAAGTAGAACGGAGTGGCATCTCACCAGGAAACCGGTGCATTTTTCAACATGACACAATTTAACCAGGATATTAAAATGAACCGGCTAACTATGTGCAACCTAATACCAGAAACACAAATATTCACGTTTCTAGTACAAGATTGTGTAGTATCGATTGTCATTGTAACCCAGAGATTAAACAATTAAACTACTGTATGTTCCACGTTTTGCAGCCGACAAACTTTTGGCTATTAAGCACAATAAATCTAAAAAATATGTAAATGTAGGTACTTTTTCATCAATAATAAAAGTCACCCTCCCCAAATTTTTGTATTTGATAAATTCCAACAATATTAATTTTATTGCGAAAAAACTATTTTCCTATGGGAATTTAACATGGGGCAAAAAGGGCTGCAGAGTGACAAGGAGGGTAATTTTTTGAAAACAAATTGGAAATTGGTTCACAATTTTTAGCCCCATGTACAATTCCCATAGGAAAATATTTTGTTTGAACTAAAATCATTATTTGATGGAATTTCATCAAATAAAAAAATTGCGGTGGGTAACTATTTTATTATTTTAGCCAAAATTTCGTCGGCAGCAAAACGTGGAACAGACAGTATACATTATGTTTGTAAAACATGGATATGCTCCCTGTGGCATACTGGGGCCCGTTTCACTAAACTAAAATGTTCGTAAGTGCAAATTCAGGATTATCTGTAAATTCCAATTGATGGATTTACATTTCTTGCAAATGCAGCCTATGCTCAATAAATCTAAATCCAATAATTGTTTACAAGAAAACAGTGTTAATGTGGAATTCATAATTTTGCACTTAGTCTTACGAAGTTTAGTGAAACAGGCCCCTGGACTCTAACTGGAGAAACCCTTACAAACTTTGTGACGTAAACAGGGGTGTAGCTATTACGGTTTAGGAGTTTTACAACTTACAAGGCAAAATTGTCATATTCTAAGTCGAAAAGGGGGAGATAATCCATGACTCGCGGGTCAAATCAAAAATCTACATACCAAGCTTAGTTTGTTTGTTTGTTTATTGGTGTTTAACGACCTATCAACAGCTAAGGTCATGTAAGGCCGGGCAAACAGGTTCGATCCTGTTTTAACATGCTGCATTGGGGGGAACATCCCAAAATCAGAACGGAATATTTACATCGAGATACAACATATTCAGCCCTGAAATTAGAATAACCTGACCTGGTGCCAGGTCCATACCGCACCAAAGTCACTTGGCCCCTTCCCCTATTGAAAAGTAATACCGGTAGGATTACTCTTATAAGGGGTATAACCAGATTCAACTGTCACATACAAAATGCCAAAGACGTATGTGAGGGCCAAACCAGGTCTCCAGTCGGGATTCCGGTAAGGATGAACCCCGATCGTTAAATTACCCATCGCATGCTTCCACCTGCCACCCACGTCTGTAGGTAGTACAGTTTAAAAGTTTAATGACTTACAAGGTCGGTGACGGACAGACAAACGGAAGGATGGGACGGACGGACAAGGACAACACTAAATGCCCCCTCCACTATCGTGGTGGGGCATAAAAACTATCGCAAATGTTGGATGCTCAGGTTGCTCGCACACCAAAAGCGGCGACTATATCACACCGACCACAATATCACGCCGACCAGTCAACCACTATATCACGCCGACCACTATATCATGCCGACCACTATATCATGCCGACACTATATCACGCAGCACGCCGACCACTATATCATGCCGACCACTATATCATGCCGACCATTATCACGCCGACCACTATATCACGCCGACCACTATATCACGCCGACCACTATATCACAGCAGCACGCCGACCACTATATCATGCCGACCACTATATCATGCCGATCACTATATCACGCAGCACGCCGACCACTATATCATGCCGACCACTATATCACGCGACGGCCACTATATCACGCAGCGCGACGACCAATATATCACGCCGACCACTATATCACGCCAAACGCCGACCATTATATCACGCCGACATCCCAGGGTGTCCGGTTTTGCAAGGTTCCACTGTACAAGAATACCAATGACGTACATGAGGGTCAACCAAGGATCTGAACCGTTTCAGCAATGAGGAAGAACAATATTTTCAAAGATTATCGAGACCAAAACTGAATAGGGTTTAAAATGGATGCACACTATCAAGGTGCATGATCACGTGGTTACAACAACAACAACAACAATGGCTGAAAGTGTTGAAAGCGCGCCCACTCCAAAGTAAGTATTATTTGATATTTTCGTTAATATGCGGATTTTGATGAAATATGGCGCAGCAAATGCGTCTTCACGAGCTGCATTTGGTGGTCCCGGGAGCTCGTCACATACGTATGTCGTTTTTGAGAAGAATCGATTTCCGTGTCTACCGAGACCACCAAATACGGCTTAACAAGACGCGTTTGATGCGCCATATTTATCCGTTATATAATAAGGACAAAATAAAACACGTACTTTGAATCGGAAGGCTTCTGGAAGTTTCAGTACTTGTTGTTGTTGTTGTATCCTTGTGATCATACACCTTGACTATGCAACGTCATACAAGGCGTTGCTATTACTGCGACTAAACGTCGCTAAAACCCTTGAGGAGTAAAAGAAAACCGTTTTTTAAACCCTTTCACCCCCAAGTAACTGGAATGGATTTTGATATGTTAATTTTGCAACCAATACAACAATCGTAACACAATGATTTTCAGAGCAAGTGAGCAGAGGCTCACGGATACCCCCGGCCTCAGCCTGGAGGCTGGACCGACAAATAAAAACTTTAACACAAATCTTACTATACTTTGATGCCTGGGGTATAACGAGTCACAATTATGTAAAGGGGGGGGGGGGGGGGGGGGGGGGGGGTGTGGGGGGGGGGGGGGGGGGGGGGGGGGCTTTTTTTCTCAAAAATATGAAAATTACTTGCAAAAAGTGCAGATCCTGATGAGACGCCTGGCCACGATCTACACTGTTTGCCAATACCACTATACAGGTCTGTAGTGTTGAAAGGTTTAATGTCTAAAAATGGACTTTGAAACATAAATGTTTTAATCTCAAGATTATAAATTTAATTATAAATTCTAATGCACCGAAAATGAATAAAAGCAAATAACTGTTGCAGCTACACATATAAAAGCAATACAATTGTTAAAATAAACATTAGAGTTGAATAAATGTATATATTAGAGAAACAGTCCCGTTACTTTCAATTTGAAATGGGATATATTCTTCGGCGTAGTTACATTTCTTCAAATTAATTTGGTGTGAGGCGGTTATCGATGACGACAACAAACTGCTGACGTATTGAAATATATCACTGTTCCTGATATGCTACGACATTGTAGAAAGCAGGGAGCACACTAGGTATTAAAAGCATTAGAATGGGGATAATCATGCTTTGTTTTTCAATTTGGAGCGGTATGTGGGAGGTTTTATGGTCTGAGAATCAGTTTAATGGCTCTGCTAACACGTAAAACCGATTCACAGACCATAAAACCTCCCACATACCGCTCCAAATCGTAAAACAAAGCATGGTTACCCCCTAAATTATATTATATATATTATGGCACAGTAGATTATAATATACATATTTACAGTCATCTAATCAATTAAGGCACAGTGAGTTTTGGGATTTGTGACCAGTGTAGCTCCTGATCACATAGCACACATATTGCTTGCTAGAGGCACGACAGGCGTTTCATTGATGGAATGGCGAGCAGTATGGATCCTGATCAGTCTGATCTGGATCAACACTGGTCGCAACACCCATAAGCCCCATTTCCCCAGTCAAAGCCACAAAGAATGGGTGTAACCAGATTCACCGCTCATGTACCAGAAAGCTAACTACTGTCTGTTCCACGTTAAACACATTAAATATAAAAATATTTAAAAGTAAGTACTTTTTCATCAATAACAAAAAATTCACGGTCCCGAAAAAAAAATATTTGATGAAATTCCATCAAAAATTAATTTTATTGCAAAATTTAACATGGGAATTTAATATGGGGCAAAAAGGAGGAGGACCAGGAGGATAAAAAAAAAAATAACAACAACTGCGTCTGTCGAACGCGGATGTCACCTGCAGCATATTTGAGAAACTGTGACAAGTCATTTAAGTAACCTGGTGAAGGCCAAAAGGCGAAGGTCATATCAATTATGAAAAGGCAGGTGTGGCAAACTACCAATAAAAGTGTTAAGTATTGAACGATAAGCAACTAGAAGTGAATATGCCAGTTAGATTAAACTGTACGACTTGGTTAACCAAAAATTGAACATTTAATAACCTTGGAAGGTGAAAAGGCGAAGGTCATATAAATTGAGGCAGTGCACACATACCAATGAATGAATGTTGAAGTATTGAAAGCGATTAACAACTTATGTTAGATGAAATATGGCATGACTGTGACGAACTGGTTAACCAAAATTGTTAAGTCATTTAAGTAACCTGGTGAAGGTCAAAAGGCGAAGGTCATATAAATTATGAAAAGGCAGGTGTGGCACACATACCAATGAACTGAACGATGTATGAGATTGAAGCGAGTTAAGCAACTTAATGTAGATGATATGGCCATTTTAATTGAGAAACTGTGACGAACTGGTTAACCACAAGAAATGCGTCTGTCGAACGCGGATGCCACCTGCAGCATATTTGACACTGTGACAAAGTGGTTAACCGAAAAGAGTGACGGACGGACGGACGGACGGACGGACGGACGGACGTTCTTACAGTACTATACTTATGTGGCTTATCACATGTTAAATATTAGCCACATACAACGATTTTTAGCCACATAAAAGGATTTTTTAGGTGGCTAATTGTAACCAACCCTATCCTTTACCAAGTCCATAACCCTGTGGGGCTAGCCACATAAGTACCCTAATGTGTGCCCGGACGGACGGACGGACGGACAGACAGACGGACGGACGGAGACGGACGGAGACGGACGGTCCAAACATTATATGCCACCCGTTTCTTCGAAACCCGGTGGCATAATAATTAGGAAATTGACCCCGAATCCTGGTGAGATAGCTTGGAAATGATGCAAATAAGAAAAGTTACATTTTGAAAATTGGTCCAAAGAATAAAAAACTATTTAAAAAAATCTATTTCCATGTTAAATTCCCATATCAAAAAATCAATATTTGATGGAATTTCATCAAATAATTTTTTTGAGAAGTTGACTTGTTATTTACAAAAAAGTGCTTACAATTAAATATGCTTAATAGCCAAAAGTTTGTCGGCAGCAAAGCGTGGAACAGACAGTAGAGATTATGTTTGTAAAACATGGGTATGCCCCCAGGTATACTGTATCATAAACAAGAGGGCCATGATGGCCCTAATTCGCTCACCTGACTTCATGAACACCAGAGGAGAATGCGACATTGAGTTCATGTGTTTTAAAAAATTGTGCTATTTTTAGATGGCGGTCATCTTGGATTAAGCGAGGACTCATTTTACCAAATCTGAAATTGCTTCACCCAAGGATCTTAACTTACCATGAAGTTTGGCCAGCATCGGCCATGTGGTTCCTGAGAAAAAGACGTTCAAAATCTAGAATAAATGGACCTTTTGGCGGCCATCATGGATGATATAATCATCTGATTCCGACAAATATTTCACCAGAGCAATCGCCTCATCGATACCTTCAATTTGATAAATGACATGAGCATATTCGGTCAAAAATAAAATTTGACCCCATGGGCCACGCCCATTTATGACATCGGGGTCACCATTTTAACACCTTTGAAAGAGCATTCTACATCGATCATTCCTACCAAGTTTCATCGAAATCCGGCTTGCGGTTCATGAGAAGATTTTTTAAGAATTTGTGCTATTTTTAGACGGCAGCCATCTTGGATTACGTAATGATGTCATTTTAACAATTTTGTAATCCCACTACCTAAGGACCATGACCATGAAGTTTGGTGACTATAGGCCCAATTGTTACCGAGGAGAAGACGTTTGAAAATGTTCACGGACGACGATGGACGACAGACACATTGCGGTAACAATAGCTCACATGAGCTTCGCTCAGGTGAGCTAAAAAGAACAAGAAATGAGGCAAAGTCACAACACAAAATGGCTAAGTGTTTCAGCAACATTTCGAATGTGACGAAGGTCAAGGTCGTGTTAATGGTGGCGTGTGTTTGTCACAAATGTTTAGGTGATTCAAGTGTCCAAGAATGAAAGCAATCCTTCGCGTAATATTAAATTAACTAGAAATGGACGCTTGTCGACAAGCGCATGTGTATCCCCCTCCCCAGATACACAAGTAGTTTGAAAAAAGGGTGATCGAGTTATGCTCCGGAGACAAAATCGGTGACGGACAAAGGGAGATAACTAAACAATTAGTGATGCAAGAGTTGTCATTCTTGCGCGACACACCTTTAGGATCTATGCATGTGTGAAGCTACTGGAGCGCAGAATTATTTGTTAATAGTCCTATATATTTATGTACATATATCTGCACAGTGCACATAATGCCACAATATTTTCAACACAGTTGACGGAAATGTAATATAGAATGTAAATAAAAAAAATAATGCTCGCTACAGGAGCCGAGAATTTTTTTTAATAGTCCTATATTTATCTACATATATCTGCACAGGTCCACATACTGCCACAATATTGTCAACACAGTTTAGGTAAATGTAATAATTTAGCTGTATAAATTACCTGTAATAAGTTAGTGGTCAGTTAAAAAAGTTGAAAAAGAATGTAAAAAAAAAAATTAAAAAATATTTGAAAAAAAAAGTTGAAAAATAAAAAATAATAATGCTTGCTACTGGAGCCCAGAATTTTTTTTTAATAGTCCTATATTTATCTACATATATCTGCACAGGTCCACATAATGCCACAATATTTTCAACACAGTTTACGGAAATGTAATATACAATTTTTTTTTCAAAAAAATAATGCTCGCTACTGGAGCCCAGAATTTTTGTTAATAGTCCTATATTTATCTACATATATCTGCACAGGTCCACATACTGCCACAATATTGTCAACACAGTTTACGGAAATGTAATAATGTACCTGTATAAATTACCTGTAATAAGTTAGTGGTCAGTTAAAAAATTGAAAAAGAATGTAAAAAATAAAATGGATTTTTTTTTTAAATTAAACAAAAGAAAAAGAATAATGTTCTCTACTGGAGCCCAGAATGTTTTTTGATAGTCCTATATTTATCTATATATCATATATACACAGGTCCACATATTCCCACAATATTTTCAACACAGTTTACGGAAATGTAATATAATCATTTACCTGTATACTTTACCTGTAAGTTGTCAGTGGTCAGTTGCACATGCTAGCACATGCACAGGTGAATAGTCTGTATATAGCACTTACCACCTTATGCTACTAGACAAAAATTGAAAAATAATTTGAAAAAAAAAATGAAAAAAAAAAATGGAAAAAAAAAGTTTAAAAATAATAATGCTTGCTTCTGGAGCACAGCATTTTTTTTTAATAGTCCTATATTTATCTACATATATCTGCACAGGTCCACATAATGCCACAATATTTTCAACACAGTTTACGGAAATGTAATATAATCATTTACTTGTATAAATTACCTGTAAGTGGTCAGTGGTCAGTTGCACATTCTAGCACATGCACAGGTGAATAGTCTGTATATAGCACTTACGACCTTATGCTACTAGACAAAAATTGAAAAATAATTTGAAAAAAAAAATGAACAAAAAAATGAACAAAAAATGAAAAAAAAAAGAAAAAAAAAAAAATAATAATAAAAAAAATAAATAATAATGCTTGCTATTGGAGACCAGATTTTTTTTTAATAGTCCTATATTTATCTACATATATCTGCACAAGTCCACATAATGCCACAATATTTTCAACGCAGGACCCAATGTAGTAATTTACCTGTATAAATTAATTGGTCAACAGTGGTCAAGCACTGGACATCTGCACATGCTAGCCCATGCTAGCACATGGTTCTCCCAGTTTCTATTGTTCTCTCTACAGGTAAGGTGTACAGAACACACGAGAAAAGGTGTACAGAGCAGACGAGAAAACAGGTCTTCATGCATTATTGTCCAGTTTGTAGAGTGCGCAAAACAAAAAAGGGAGATAACTAAAAAATTAGCTACGCAAGAGTTGTCATTCTTGTGCGCGACACACCTCCGGGTCGTGGTCTATGCATGTGTGAAGTTTCATGAAAATATTCCAAAGGGTGGTCGAGTTATGCTCCGGACAGGAAATCAGTGAGCGAAAACAATAAAGGAGATAACTAAAAAATTAGCTATGCAAGAGTTGTCATTCTTGTGCACGACACACCTTCGGTTCGTGGTCTAATTGAATGTGTGAAGTTTCATGAAAATATTCCAAGGGTGGTGGTGTTATGCTCCGGACACGAAATCAGTGTGAGAAACAAAAAAGGGAGATAACTCAAAAATTAGCTATGCAAGAGTTGTCATTCTTGCGCGCGACACACCTTCGGGTCGTGGTCTATGCATGTGTGAAGTTTCATGAAAATATTCCAAAGGGTGTTCGAGTTATGCTCCGGACAAGAAGTGTCTGCGGTGGACGCGGATGCGGACGCGGACGCGTCGCGCTGTCAAATCTATAGTATCCCCCGACGGAGTCCGGGGGATACAATTACATGTTGGAGAAACTGTTACAAATTTTTGACGCAACAAAATGGCTAAGTGTTTCCGCGACATTTCGAAGGTGACAAAGGTGAAGGTCGTGTTAATGGTGGCGCGAGTGTATGACAAATGTTCAAGTGATTCGAGTGTCCAAGTATCGAAACAGTCCTTAGAGTAATATTGAAGAAATTACATGTTGGAAAACTCTTATAAGCTTTTCGACGTAAATGTACACGGACGGACATACGGATGGACGTAACCTCAAGAGCAACGCAAAATGCCCCCCTCCTTGCTATCGCATAGGGGGCATACAAATGTATCTGAGGGCAAAACCAGGGTGCTTGGCACCAGATCAGGACACTGAATATCAGTTGACAGTTTGTTGTTTGTTGGGGTTTAACGGCCTATCAACAGCTAAGGTCATTTAAGGCCGGGTCAATGGATTTAGTACTAAATCCCATATATTACCTGTACAAGTACATGTACATGTACATGTTCAAGTATATGTACAAATTGGGGGAAAATTTCAAAATCAGAACTGAATATTTACAATAAAAAAATTATATATTCAGCCCTGAAATCAGAATAATCCTGATCTGATGTCAGGTTCTCGCCACACCAGAATCACTTGGCCCCCTCCCAAAAGCGGTTGGATCAGTAATAATCTTTTATAATGGGCAATAACCCAATTCAACTCCAAGGTAACAAAATAGATTAAAATGTACCCCGAGGGCCAAACCAGGCAAATCATGATTCCTATAAGGAGGAACCCCTACCGTTAATTTACGCCGTCGCGTTCTGAAGTACTGTCAAACAATGTTTTTATTGAGAAATAAGGAAAGATATAAAAGCAACATCAGACGACAATTGTTGTGTGTAGCGGTCTAAGGGTTAAACACATTAAATGTAAAAAATATTTAAATGTAAGTACTTTTTCATTAATAACAATAAAGACACCATCCACAATTTTTGTTTATTTGATGAAATTCCATCAATAATTTAACTTGGGGGGAAAATTAGGAAACCTGGCTAGATTGTTTGGAAATGATCCAACTAAGAAAACAAGTTTTTAAAATCGATCCACAAATTCCAAAATTATTTGAAACTAGAAAATGTGATCTGTCGATGCACTTAGGGCCCCTATAGGTGATTTGATCTTACAAAAACATCCAAAACATAAACGTACATACAGACAGGGTGAAACCTATCATCGTCACCGTTAAATCTCGGCGGGGCCCTAAAAAGACAATTTTACTTCCCATGTTAACTTCCCATAGAATTAAATCAATATTTGATGGAATTTTATCATAATTTATTTTTTCGGGAGGGTGACTTTTTTGTTATTGAAGAAACCAGATGGCGGCGGCCCGCATGTCGAGCCCGCCGAGGCATTTGATGGCCTCAGAGTGTATTTATTTGAAGTTTGATGCCCAATAAGCATAGAAAGTTTCAAGCAAATCTGACTTACGGTTACAGAGATAGTAGGTATGTGAAAACTTTAACACAAATTTTGACAGAAACTTTTAACACAAACTTCTAAGTCATTTGACCTTGACATAGGGGCACAGAGGCCGCATGAATGGGACACAGAATGAATATATGGATGATGACTAATAAGCATATGAAGTTTCAAGTCAATGTGACTTAGGACTGCAGAGATATAAGGTATTTAAAAACTTTAACGCAGATTTCGGAACGCAAACTTCTAAGTCATTTGACCTTGAACTTGGGCACAGGGGCCACATGAGTGGGATAAAGCATGAATATATGGATGATGACTAACAAGTATATGAAGTTTCAAGTCAATGTGACTTAGGACTGCAGAGATATAAGGTATTTAAAAACTTTAACGCAGATTTCGAATGGACGGACGGACGGACGGACGGACGGACGCTCTAACGTTTGGCAATTATGGGCTTTTTGTTCTTTAAAAGATCAAAGGATAAGCTCATAAAGATCAAAGATATTAGGAGCTTACGGAAAAGAACAAAGGAATCCTTTGTTACCAACCCTTACCCTAAGCTCCTAAACCCCGTTTGCTGGCTCGGACGGACGGACGGACGGACGGACGGACGGTCATTGTGATCACTATGTCTCGCTTTCCGCAAGCGGGCTCGACAAAAAGTACTTACATGTAAATATTTGTTAAAATTTAATGTGTTTAATAGCCAAACGTTCGTCGGCACCAAAATGTGGAACAGACTATAGGCACGAGTGAGTTCGACTACGGCTTCCAATGTTGCATCACACTAAATTTCACTTCATACATTCCAACGGCTTTGTCGTGTCAATATTAACAGCCTTCATTGTTCGCTTCAGCACACGGAATGTTGCGCCAGAACCATTGTGCTTTCGCCATGAAAATATAATTGCCGTTGTCTGGTCGACAACATACGGATGATTGATCTTGATTTGCTCGATTTCAGTTTTCTGTACTCCCAACATCAGCCCCAATTGTTGGTACTCTTTGCCGATGTACGACGCGATATGAGAAACCTGTCTGTCAGTGGGAACTTTCTCAAGTGGGTCCTGGAAGTACGTCACGTTATGAGAAACCTGTCTGTCAGTGGGAACTTTCTCAAGTGGGTCCTGGATGTACGTCACGTTATGAGAAACCTGTTTGTCAGTGGGAACTTTCTCAAGTGGGTCCTGGTCGTCATGGCTGGACGTCGCGATATGAGAAACCTGTTTGTCAGTGCGAACTTCCTTAAGTGGATCCTGGTTATCATAGACGACAAGGTCATCCGTGTACCAACAACGTAGCAACTGAGAGCATGTCACCTGATGGCTGTCGGTATGCTTGTGGCAGATTACCTCGTTGTCCACGCGTTGGTGCTGTTGCAACTCCTTGACGCTAAGCCGCGCTTTAATGTTGTCCAGATCATCTGTTTTCGGACATTTAATCCATAGTTCCAGTTCAGACAACTGCGCGAGACTTAAGCACTTGTTAATCCTCTCCAACGCCTGTAATATGAAATTCTTGACCTCCATGCAGACGTTGGTAGCAGGAGATTTCATGCTATAGTTGCTCACCCACAGCTGAATGACACAATCACGGAAATAGAGTTTCATTCGATGGAAGGGGTCAAAATCAAAGCATCCGTAACCGCAGTAAATAAGATTAGTTTCATCTTGTTTCGAGATTTTCCAGCGCGTTATACACGCTGCAATCAGGCGCTGGAAAATTCCGGCAGGAAGAAAGCCGTCTTTCGTCGTTATACACAGCACGGGCGTACTGACGCAGTTGGACTGCTTATAGACGACAGTCGCAGTCGGAGGTTTCTTGAGCATACATGGGACTAAATGGTGCTGGGTGTCAGAGCCGCTGTGACATAGCGCGATTATGTTAAGTTTTTCCATTAGTGGGATTAGGTGGTCGCGGTTGTTCCAGAAACTCTGATTCTCGAATTGTTGCCATACCGCCTCTACAAGTGATATTCATTCGTGTTACTTACAGAGCGTATTTTACGCACTTATTTTAGCAGAATACGCATTGATTATCAAAAGTGGGAGTACAAAATACTTGCAGCAATGTGAAAATAAGCATTGATTTGCAAATTGAGTGGCGAAAATACTGTCATAAAGTTTGAAATTTACTTAGTTGAGCTGCAGCTCAAATAAGTGATTTTTAAAATTTGTTTATTTTTGTCATTTGTTCCCTATTTAATAAGGATAATAAGGAAGAAAATAAATAATACATTTGTAAAAGTAAAATACGCATTGAATTTGAACTATTTTAAGACACGCCATGTGATTTTGTACCTTTGGACATCTGCGTAATTTCATAAAATACGTTTACAAAATTTACAATATATTCTAAAGTACTGCCAAAGCATGATTTAGGTGAAAAATAAATAGCAGACGACAAAATTTAATTCAGCAGTGTAAGAGTTAAATAAGACACGCTATGTGATTTTGTACCTTCGGACATCTGCGTAATTTCACGAAATACGTTTACACAATTTACAATATATTCTAAAGTACTGCCGAAGCAAGATTTAGGTGAAAAATAAATAGCAGACGACAAAATTTAATTCAGCAGTGTAAGGGTTAAATAAGACTTTGATACCTTCGGACATCTGCGTAATTTCATGAAACACGTTTAAAAAATGTACAATCTTTTCCGGTAATGGCGTCAAAAGTTGACAAAACTTTCAGAGTACATGTGGAATTTATGAAAAATATTGAAATTTTTGTAAACGTATTTAATGCAATTATGCAGATGTACGAAGGTACAAAATCAATGGTGCGTCTCAAATGTGACGGTTACTGGAGAAATGGGGCTTATGAGATTCATGATCAGCGTAGATCCTAATCAAATAGCACACGTCTGTGGCCTGATAACGATCTACATTCCTCGTCAGATTAGAACCATGACGGGTGTTTCATGGATGGAATGGCAAACAGCGTAGATCCTAATCAAATAGCACACGTCTGTGGCCTGATAACGATCTACATTGCTCGTCAGATTAGAACCATGACTGGTGTTTCATGGATGGAATGGCAAACAGCGTAGATCCTGATCAAATAGCAGTCTTCTGTGGTCTGATAACGATCTACAATGCTTGTCAGATTAGAACCAGGACGGATGTTTCATGGATGGAATGGCAAACAGCGTAGATCCTGATCAAATAGCACACTTCTGTGGTCTGATAACGATCTACATTGCTTGTCAGATTAGAACCATGACGGGTGTTTCATGGATGGAATGACAAACAGCGTAGATCCTAATCAAATAGCACACGTCTGTGGCCTGATAACGATCTACATTGCTCGTCAGATTAGAACCATGACTGGTGTTTCATGGATGGAATGGCAAACAGCGTAGATCCTAATCAAATAGCACACGTCTGTGGCCTGATAACGATCTACATTGCTCGTCAGATTAGAACCATGACGGGTGTTTCATGGATGGAATGGCAAACAGCGTAGATCCTGATCAAATAGCAGTCTGATAACGATCTACAATGCTTGTCAGATTAGAACCAGGACGGATGTTTCATGGATGGAATGGCAAACAGCGTAGATCCTGATCAAATAGCACACTTCTGCGGTCAGATAACGATCTACATTGCTTGTCAGATTAGAACCATGACGGGTGTTTCATGGATGGAATGACAAACAGCGTAGATCCTAATCAAATAGCACACTTCTGTGGTCTGATAACGATCTACATTGCTTGTCAGATTAGAACCATGACGGATGTTTCATGGATGGAATGGCAAACAGTGAAGATCCTCATCAAATAGCACACTTCTGTGGTCTGATAACGATCTACATTGCTGGTCAGATTAGAACCATGATGGGTGTTTCATGGATGGAATGGCAAACAGCGTAGATCCTAATCAAATAGCACACTTCTGTGGTCTGATAACGATCTACATTGCTTGTCAGATTACAACCATGACGGGAGTTTCATGGATGGAATGGCAAACAGCGTAGATCCTGATCAAATAGCACACTTCTGTGGCCTGATAACGATCTACATTGCTTGTCAGATTAGAACCATGACAGGTGTTTCATGGATGGAATGGCAAACAGCGTAGATCCTAATCAAATAGCACACTTCTGTGGTCTGATAACGATCTACATTGCTTGTCAGATTAGAACCATGACGGGTGTTTCATGGATGGAATGGCAAACAGCGTAGATCCTAATCAAATAGCACACTTCTGTGGTCTGATAACGATCTACATTGCTTGTCAGATTAAAACCATGAAGGGTGTTTCATGGATGGAATGGCAAACAATGAAGATCCTTTGCAGATTTAATGCGGTATAAACATTTAAAGTTATCACATGGAAGCAAAAGAATTGCGCAATAAACAATACATTTTTAAAATTTATGACCTTGAGGGATCAAATTCCAAATCAAGCCGGATTCTTCCCAGGGCCGATATGAATGTGAAGGTAGGTAATGTTATCGCAGGGAAACAAAAGAATAACCAATTTATTTTTGGCACTCGTAAACTTGACATTGAGGGGTTGACGTCCACATCCAACAGGATTCTTCCCATGGCTAACATGAATATGTATGTGAAGTATCAAGAAAGTTAGTAATGTTATTGCACAGAAACAAAAGAATAGCAATATTAGGCACTTTTGACCTTGAAGTATTGTGAATGTCGTATGCACAGTAGTGGTGTTATAGCGTACCGATGAGGCATGGCCGGAGGATTCCGTCGTGATTCAACTCCTTCCATTGGTTCCATATCGTCGACCGCTTACTGCAGAATTCTTTCGCCGTGATGAGCGACTTGAGGCAGTCGACAAGCCACCGGGGGTCAAGGATAACGTAGCCACGGAGACCAGGGTCACTGCAAAGGTCAAATGTGTCCGTGACTGAATAGAGGATATTACAAGAGTGATAATTTTGCACTTAGAAAGTAGGAACCGAAAATTGTCGTCTGCACTTGTTTCATGTTATTGTTTCTTTCAATAATAAAAACATGGCTTGGCAGCAAATTAGAATAATTTCCATTGGATACAATTCTAACAAGAGTGCCGAAGGTCACAATATACGCCCGTCGAGGCAAGGCCAGTCAACAAGGGGACATAACTCATCTTGACGTGATAAACATGTAAACCAAAACTGGTTACGATCCATCAAGTAGAACTCAAGTAGAACTCGACTTATTGAATGGACAAGGATACGGAGTCCGAAAATTAAAAATGGCGGCCAAGGGGAGACAAGTCATCGGACATTTTTCAATAGGCTTCTTCGTCTTGCCGTGATAAACATGTATACCGAATTTGGTTATGATCGGTCAAGTAGAACTTTAGTTATTGCGTGGACAAGGACACAGAGTGCGAAAATTAACAAGAGTTGTCAGAAGACAACGAAGCTCGCCAGTTGGCAGTCTTCAGTCAAACTTGGCAGTTGCATAAAAAAAAACATGAATATTATATAACTTGACCTTGGGTTAAGGGGCGTGCGGTGGACCTTGAGATTGGGGTCAGTGGTGCAAGGTGGGTCGTGGGTTTGCTATAGCATAATATAGCATATTAAGATGAATGCTTGTATGAAATATCAATGTGCCCCCTGAAAACAGAAGTAAAACAAAATTTAACCCAAAGTTAAGTTTACGAACGCACTAAGTTGGTGATTTTCTATAGCATGATAGCTATTCACATGAGGAATGCATGTATGAATGTGCTAAGTTTGTGACCTTGACATTGGGGAAAGGGGTGGGGGGTGTGGGTGTTGGATTTGCTGTAGCATGTATGAAATATCAAAGCGTTCCCTGTAAAGAAACAGAAGTTATACAACATTTACCCGAACGTTAAGTTTATGAACAAGCTAAGTATGTGACCTTGACCTTGGGGTAAGGGTTGGGTGATGGGTTGTGGATTTGCTACAGCATGATAGAGGGTCATCTGAGGAATGCATGTATGAAATATCAAGGCGTTCCATGAAAGGAAACAGATGTTATAAGACATTTACCTCAACGTTAAGTTTATGAATGTGCTAAGTTTGTGACCTTGACCTTGGGGAAAGGGGTAGCAAACAGCGTAGATCCTAATCAAATAGCACACTTCTGTGGTCTGATAACGATCTACATTGCTCGTCAGATTAGAACCATGACGGGTGTCGGTGGGTCATGGATTTGCTATAGCACGATAGAGTATCATCAGATGAATGCATGTATGAAATATCAAGGCATTCCATGAAAGGAAACAGATGTTATAAGACATTTACCCCAACGTTAAGATTATGAATGTGCTAAGTTTGTGACCTTCACATTCGGGTAAGGGGTGGGCGGTGGGTCATGGATTTGCGATAGCACAATAGGGTATCATCAGATGAATGCATGTATGAAATATCAAGGCGTTCCATGAAAGGAAACAGATGTTATCAGACATTTACCCCAACGTTAAGTTTATGAATGTGCTAAGTTTGTGACATTAACCTTGGGATTTGCTATAGTACGATAGCGTATCATCAGATGAATGCATGTATGAAATATGAAGGTATTCCCTGTAAATAACCAGAAGTTACACAACATTTACCCCAAAGTTAAGTTTATGAATGTGCTAGGTTTGTGACCTTGACCTTGGGGTAAGCGTAGGGTGGTGAGTCGTGAATTTGCTACAGCATGATAGAGGGCCATCTGAGGAATGCATGTATGAAATATCAAGGCGTTCCATGAAAGAAAACAGATGTTATAAGACATTTACCCCAACGTTAAGTTTATGAATGTGCTAAAAAGTTTGTGACCTTGACCTTGGGGTAAGGGATGGGCGGTGGGTCATGGATTTGCTATAGCACGATAGAGTCATGGATTTGCTATAGCACGATAGAGTATCATCAGATGAATGCATGTATGAAATATCAAGGCGTTCCATGAAAGAAAACAGATGTTATAAGACATTTACCCCAACGTTAAGTTTATGAATGTGCTAAAACGTTTGTGACCTTGACCTTGGGGTAAGGGATGGGCGGTGGGTCATGGATTTGCTATAGCACGATAGAGTCATGGATTTGCTATAGCACGATAGAGTATCATCAGATGAATGCATGTATGAAATATGAAGGCGTTCCCTGTAAATAAACAGAAGTTACACAATATTTACCCCAACGTTACACAATATTTACCCCAACGTTAAGTTTATGAACATGCTAAGTTTGTGACCTTGACCTTGGGTTAAGGGTTGGGTGGTGGGTCATGGATTTGCTACAGCATGATAGAGGGTCATCAGAGGAATGCATGTATGAAATAACAAGGTGTTCCATGAAAGGAAACAGATGTTATAAGAAATTTACCCCAACGTTAAGTTTATGAATGTGCTAAGTTTGTGACCTTGACCTTGGGGTAAGGGTTGGGTGGTCGGTCATGGATTTGCTACAGCATGGTAGAGGGTCATCTGAGGAATGCATGTATGAAATAACAAGGTGTTCCATGAAAGACATTTACCCAACGTTAAGTTTGTGGACGTCGACGCCGACGACGCCGGGGGTATGCCATAAGCTCTTATTCACTTCGTGCAGGCGAGCTAAAAATGGCCGCCAAGGGGAGATAAGTATCGGAAATTTTTCAAAATCAATATGCTTCTTCGTCTTGCCATGATATAACATGTATACCGAATTTGGTTTCGATCTGTGAAGTAGAACTGGAGTTATTGCGTGGACAAGGATACATAGTGCGAACATTAAAAATGGCCGCCAAGGGGAGATAAGTTATCAGAAATTTTTCCAAATAAATAAGCTTCTTCGTCTTACCGTGATAAACATGTATACCAAATTTGGTTACGAGCGGTGAAGTTGAACTGGAGTTATTGCTTGACAAGGATACAGAGTGCGAAAATAAAAATGGCCGCCAAGGGGAGATAAGTTATTGGAAGTTTTTGAAAATCAATAGGCTTCTTCGGCGTGCCGTGATAATTTGTATACCAAATTTGGTTACAATCCGTCAAATAGACTAGTTATTGCGTGGACAAGCTGTGCCCGCCCGCCCACCGCCCACGATGAATACATAATACGTCCCGGTTTTTTCAAACGGGCGTATAAAAAGCTGCCAAAGCATGTTTTTGGTAAGAAGCATAGAGAATAAACTAGATGGCCACAGCCTGCATGTCACGCCTGACGAGGCTTTGATAGTATACCGAACAAGAAAATGTGGCCTGTCGGCACACGAATGCCCCTGGCGGCAGATTGAAGAAACAATGGCAAAGTTAATAATACATTTTAATGTGAGAAAACGTTCAAAGTTGTGAAGGTAAAAAGGTCATTGTCATATTAAAGATACATGCTCACTCAGTAGGCACAAAATGTTCTTTATAGGAATTAAATAAGTGTATAATTGTGCCACTATTCCACCAGTTCTAAAGATTACGAATGACCGCTATACAGGTATAATCATTTAGTAATATTTATTTTACTGATAGTGACGCGCGTTGGTATCCGGCTACTTTCATATGCAAATGAGGCATGGTATTTTTTAATTATTTATACTAATTAAATGCGTCACCTGAAAAAATAATATTTTCGACAGATTATGAAGTATGATAATTACACATCAAACAAGAGCTGTAGGAGAACAGCATATCTCGACTACGAGGGTTGTCGATGTGCACATAGCTTGACAAACAACGTGGCCGTGGCCTGCATAAAAACCTTAACCAAGGTTGACTAAAAACCTTAACCAAGGGAAATTAAGTAAGTAAGTAAGTAGGTCAGGGATTATTGATGTACATCACTAGGAGATGAAGTTGTCCAAGTATGGTTGCTGTAGGCCCAGGAGTATTCCATATACAAGCTTGACTTATAAACATTAACCAAAATGAACTTAAACACTTACCAAGATAGTATTTCTACAACCTTAACCAATGGAAATTAAGTAAGTAATCAAATACATTTGACTACCAACTTTACAGATTAAGTAGTTATCAAGGTTAAATGTAGGTCAAGGTCAAATGTAGGTCAGGGATTGTTGATGTACATCACTAGGAGACGAAGTTGTCCAAGTATGGTTGGTGTAGGGCCAGGAGTATTCCATCTACAAGCTTGACTAAAACCCTTAACCAAGTAAGTCAAGAGGAAATGTAGGTCAAGGTCAAATATAGATCAGGGGTTGTTGATGTACATCATGAAGTTGTCCAAGTATGGTGGGTGTAGGGCCAGTAGTATTCCATATACAAACTTGACTAAAAATTAACCAAGGGGAATTAACTAAGTAATTCAAGAGGAAATGTAGGTCAAGGTCAAATATAGATCAGGGGTTATTGATGTACATCACTAGGAGATGAAGTTGTATGGTGGGTGTAGGGTCAGTAGTATCCCATATACAAACTTGACTAAAAACCTTAACCAAGGCGTGACGGTGACGCCGACGCCGACGCCGGGGTGACAACATAAGCTCCAACTATTCTTCGAATAGTCGAGCTAAAAATAAATACAGAGTTAAAATATTAATGTACGTTAAAAATTTAAGGAAACACGGTTATCGCCCCTGATATCAGTGTGGAAAGTTACGTCTGATATAAAATCTATAATAATGCCAATCAATACGTGGGGTAATGGTGAATGAATGTTTATTTTCCCAGAAAATGTCTCGAATGGTGTCTCTGATATAAAGAACATTTTGTGCCTACTGAGTGGGCATGAACCTTTAAGGACAGCATGGATGTGTGGTATTTGTGCACAAGTACGATGTATTGAAATATTATAGTGATCCTTTCAAGGGATATAAAAGATATGACATAATTGAGAAACTACAGCAAACTTAATGTGTGAAAAGTTCAAAGTTGTGAAGGTTAAAAGGTCAAGTTCATATTAAGGGCAGCATGACTGTCTGGCATTTTTCCACCCACAGGTATGATGTATGGAAATATTGAGGAATCTAAAAGGGATATAGAAGTTATGACAGAATTGAGAAACACTGCCAAACTTCTTAATGTGTGAAGGTCAAAAGGTTAAGGTGATATTCCGGGCAGCATGGATGTGTGGCATTTGTCCACAAGTATGCGGTGTTGAAATATTTAAGTAATCCACCGAGGGATATAGAAGTTAAGACAGCAATCAGAAACTCCGGGGAACTTTTTGATGTGTGAAAAAGTTAAAAGTTAAAAGTTGTGAAGGTCAAAATGTCTAGCTCATATTAATAGTCCGGGGGCAAATGTACATATATGTATACAAATCCGGCACCTCATGTTAATTTTTGGCACCTGATGATTGTATAAACTTGAATGTATAAGTTTTCAAAAAAATCCGGGTGCCATTTTTTTAAACCACGGCCTAGGTCATTTTTGGGTCATTGAACATGATTGATGTCCGAATAATGATATGGATACGATAATTTGCAGTTATTATTGAATTGATAACCGTATAAATTGCTCAGAAGATCGGAATAATAGATATTCTGCATCTTACTAGCAGAAACACACATGTATTTTTAATGCATGGCGGTTATATTTTCAAAATGGCCGCCAAAAGGCTGGTATGTAAGACACGTAGGAGCGTATAATTTCATGTATATATACCTATAGTTGTAATTCAAAGTATCGTATAAGAAATGTAGAGATGCCGTTTCTTATACTTTACCATATTTAAAATTCAAAATGGCCGCCTTCCTACATTTTTTTTATTTTATCAATACAGGCTAAAATAACTTCGTAGTGATAGCTCTCGACTCATTACCATGCACACAAATCAGCTGCACAATAATTATTAAGTGGTGGGGGGGGGGGGGGAACTTTGGTCCGGCCCAAACTCCCTCCTCCTCATCTGAACTTGTCACATTGAATACAAATCAGCTGTAAGATAAGTAATTGGTGGGGGGGGGGGGACTTTGGGACGGCCCATATTCCCCCCCCCCTCTCAACTTTTTACGATGTACACAACTCACCTGCACAATAAGTATTAGGGGCTGGGGGACATTCGGCCAGCTCACATTCCCCCCTCTCGACTCATTACCATGCATACAAGTCAGCTGCACAATAATTATTAAGTGGTAGGGGGAGGGGGACTTTTGGGCCGGCCCATATTCCTCCTCTCAACTGGTTACCACGCACACAAATCAGCTGCACGATAAGTATTGATGGGTGGGGGGACTATAGGTTGCACAATAAGTATTAGATAATTTGGGCCAGCCCATATTCCCCCCGCCCCTCTCAACTGGTTACCACGAACACAAATCAGCTATACGATAAGTATTAGATGGGGGGGACTTTGGACCGGCCCATATTCCCCCCCCCCTCAACTTGTTACCATGACCTGCACGATAAGTATTAGGGGCGGGGGACGTTCGGCCAGCTCATATTCCCCACTCTCGACTCATTACCATGCACACAAATCAGCTGCACAATAATTATCAAGTTGTGGTGGGGAGGGGGGGGACTTTGGGCCGGCCCATATGCCCCCCCCCCTCTCAACTGGTTAACACGCACACAACAAAGCAGCTGCGCGATAAGTATTACTTGGTCAAATATTGGTTTTATTACGAAAAATTTATTTCTCTATGGGAATTTAACATGGGGAAAAAAGAGGTAGAGGAGTGTGGGAGGAGTCAAAAAATTAAAAAAAAATGGAAATCGACTCCGAAACCTAGCTGGATAGCTTGGAAATGATCTACCGGTAAGCAGCCCTTCCAGCACAGTGAAAAAAAAAAAAAGGATTTTTTTCAAAAAAATATAGGACACTATATCTGGCCTCCCAACACCCCTTCTAGCCAGCCGCGTTCCACCACAAATCATTTATTTGTGCAAATAAGTCATTTACCTTTAACTTATTACATTAAAAAAGGGATTTTTGAAAAACAATTAAGAATGAATTGGCACACATCATGGTACTACATAAATTAATTTTGTTGAAATGATGTCAACATCACATTAATAAATACTTATGGATGTCCTTTAAATTGCATGATGAATTTAGTGCAACAAATTTAACAAAAAAGTTCTATTTTAACCAAAGAAAGAGCAACCTTTTGCTTACCCAAAAAATATATAGGAATTATAGGAATTTTGCTCAAAATATAGGATATTATAGGACATTTTGAAAAAGTCTGAAAAATATAGGAATTATAGGACCGCTGGAAGGGCTGTCTAACTAAGAAAACAAAAGTTAAATTTTGAAAATCAGTCTAAGATTACTGAAATTTAAAAATAATTTCCCCATGTTAAATCCCCTGTGAAGAGGAATATGGGGATTTAACATGGGGAAATTGTTTTTCCGCAATAAAATCAATATTTGACCAAATTTGACAAAATAAAAAGAAGGCTCATTCTTAAATTTTCCTTTAATTTAATATTATCAAAAAAAATATTGTTTTTGAATTGTTTATATGGCTGCAAAATTTGGGCAGCTTTCGTGAAACAGACAGTAGATAGGGGGACTTTGGGCCGCCCATATTCTCCCCCCTCTCAACTTGTTACCATGTACACAACTCACCTGCACGATAAGTATTAGGGGCGGGGGACATTCGGCCAGCTCATATTCCCCACTCTCGACTCATTACCATGCACACAAATCAGCTGCACAATAATTATTAAGTGGTGGTGGGCGGGGGACTTTGGGCCGGCCCATATGCCCCCCCCCCTCTCAACTGGTTAACACGCACACAACAAAGCAGCTGCACGATAAGTATTACTTGGTCAAATATTGGTTTTATTACGAAAAATTTATTTCTCTATGGGAATTTAACATGGGGGAAAAAAGAGATAGAGGTGTGTGGGAGGAGTCAAACAAAGATTTTTTTTGGAAATTGACTCCGAAACCTAGCTAGATAGCTTGGAAATGATCTAAGAAAACAAAAGTTAAATTTTGAAAATCAGTCCAGGATTATTGAAATTTAAAAATAATTTCCCCATATTAAATCCACATAGACCTCTTCACTCTGTGAAGATGTCTATGGGGATTTAACATGGGGAAATTGTTTTTTCGCAATAAAATCAATATTTGACCAAATTTCACAAAATAAAAAAAGGCTCATTCTTAAATTTTCCTTTAATTTAATATTAACGAAAAAAATATTGTTTTTGAATTGTTTATATGGCCGCAAAATTTGGGCAGCTTTCGTTAAACAGACAGTAGATAGGGTGACTTTGGGCCGGCCCATATTCTCCCCTCTCAACTCATTACCATGCACACAAATCAGCTGCACAATAATTATTAAGTGGTGGGGGGGGGGGGGGGGGCGGGGGGCTGGGACTTTGCCACAAACTCCTCCCCCCCACCTCTACTCAGCTGCACAATAAGTATTAACCCAACCGGCCCATATCCACCACCCCCTACATCTGAATTCATCACTATTACCGGTACCCTGTCTTAGTTGTTTTTTTTTCTTACTACATTCTTGAACAATAAATCGGGGGGGGGTGGGGGGGGGGGGGGGTGGGGGGGGGGGGGGGGGGGGGGAGTTGACTAGTTGAAAAAAAATCCCCCTGGGGATTTCATTTCTGACTGGGAGGGAAAGTGGCCTGTTACACCGGTGTAAGTGAAATAAGTCAACATGATCGGCAATTGATAATAATGTCTTTGCTAGCAACGGCATAATAAGCACGGAAATCATGTTTATTATCAAAATGGCAACCAAAATAAAACAAATATAGACCAGTGGAAAAGTCAAATAGTGAACTTCATGTGGATGCTTTAATACATGCATTCAATATCACAGATTCTAACAATACACCAGCAAAATGTGTCAAATATTCGATGAATATAGTCATGGTTTATATCACAGTTGCTAGTCAAGTATATACATACTTCACACATATATTGATTACATGGATGTTTATACACATTTGTTCGAACATACTACACTGCAGCTCCATTATAACGCGGTCGCGTATAGCGCGATCTCCATTATAACGCGGGTCTCTCGTGGATCAAAAAAATAAAAAATCGAGAAAAAAAAATTAAAAAAAATAATTCGTTGGACGTCGTAGTCATCGTGCAATTAGTTGATTCGTGATTTCTGCAAGTTTATTCAACAAACGAAGTTCAAAGTCCATGAAAGGATTATTATTAGTATGTTAGCAAATGTAATACATGTACCTTTAATCAGGTAATCATGTTAATAGGCATATTTATTAATCAATTCAATTACACATAATTGTCGCTAATAAATGGTTGCCTTTCTTTTTCTTTACTCCCAGGTGTAATATTTAGCGTTCTATAAATAGAATGGTGTTTCAGCATTATCTGGGTATGGAATCACGTGGTCTATTGTTTACACTGCAGCACACGGCAATCTCGCATAAATCGTAAATTTCATTCATCAATACGATTTGCAGCGTAAACAATAGATCACGTGACCCCACATCCTGAGATTATGCACGTATCAACCGCATGAATAGGCAGGACACGTGACCATAGGCATTATTTATTATCAATTAATCCGATTAAGCGTCTGTTGATCGTGAGTAGTATACATTGTAATAAGCGTCTGTCTATCGCGAGCACTATACAACGTAATAAGCATGATTTTATAAATAACTCCTATGCTTAATACATTAATACATACAAGTTTGTATGTCATAGGCATAATTAATAATTACTTTAACTTCTGTTCAAATGACATGATTTTATATGGGTCCGTTGCTAATGGAATTCCCGCAATAGTTGGTAACCGAAATGCGAATAATACCAGAAACCCGTGCAGTACCCGAAATTTTATAACGCGGTCGGATTCGATCGCGGTTTGAAATCTTGGACCCCGACCACCGCGTTATAATGGAGCTGCAGTGTAGCTGTGTCTATACCCACATATTCAGTATCAAAGAATCAATGTCACATACTCGATGAGGTTTTACTATATATACATGTTTGCTCCTTATTTGTTTGAACATGCTGCACAAGGATATTACTTAATTGGAATGGTTACACAGATTTTCTAACTTACGTAATTACTTGTCATTGTGGTTATATGGAGTTGCTCACTTGACTAGGTGTCACAGATACATTAAATAGGTTTATAGCGTGCTCAGGTGTACCCCATACCAGGGACTAATATTTTGGTTATACGGCTTTGCTTATGTGCTGTATGAATGGCATGCAGTTATATAGCACTTTTGAAGGTGATGATATTCATGGCACCTGCATGGACTAAATTAGTTTCCATCAATACAATGTACCATATATACAAAACTAGTATACGTAGTTACAACAATATAATCTTTTCCAAAATCACACAAATTATTTTCTACAAAGAAGATAGTTCCAATAAAATGACAAGATATTAGCAATTTCTAGCAAATAATTTCACTTTGAGTAATCAGTAGTTTGTGAGGTATCGAGTGTAGACCGGTGCGAAGTGCAGCACGAGTGATACAGCAAACAAACTCACTTGAAGTAGAGGATATTGGCCGATTCGTGCTGAAACCGGAGGAATAGATCCAGGTATTCCGTGGAGATTGGAACTGGCATAGCGTTGTTTACGTCTTGCAGTTTCTCACGCGTGATAATCTGCGAACAATGGATAGGGCGACGGTGAGTGTTTGTTTGTTTGTTTGTTTGTTGGAGTTTAACGGCAAGCATTTCGCATATTTTTAGGAGAATAAAACACCCCCTTCTTATAAATGGTTTGAAAATTGGATCGGTCAGAAAAATTAACATATCACAGTCCATTCCAATTACTTAGGGGTGAAAGGGTTAAAGGCAGATTGTGATAACCTTTGTCTAAGGATACAATAATTTTTGTTGAAAAAATATTATTTTGTTTATTTCTCCATAAATGTACATGTATATGTTGTTACCACTCATTTGAACCGTCTCGTCGACAACAAATACTTTCGAGATGAAATGAAGAAAACAAGATTTTTTTCCTCAAAAGTTTCTTCTTGTACAATAATTTGTTTATTTATTGGTGTTTAACGGCCTATCAACAGCTAAGGTTACTTAAGGCCGGACCAACGGGTTCGAACCCGTATACAACCTGCCACATTGGGGGGAAAAAATCCCAAAATATTTACATAAAAAAATATAAAAATTCAGCCCTGAAATTAGAATAACCTGACCTGGTGCCAGGTCCATACCACACCAAAGTCACTTGGCCCCTTCCCCTAAAGGTACCGGTAATAGGATTACAAATAATCGTATTACTCATATAAAGGGTATAACCAGATTCAACTCTCACATACAAGAAAGCCAAAGACGTACATGAGGGTCAATACCGAGGTCTCTGGTCGGGATTCCGGTAAGTATGAATCCCAATTGTTAAAATACCCATCGCATGCTCCCACCTGCCACCCACCTGACGGTGATTTCACGGCCTAAATTGGTCAAAACGACCCCGATACATATACCTGTTGTTATATAGAGGATATTGCATGAGTGATGATTTAATATGATATTTATTAAACAAGTTTACTGATTTCCTAAGAAACGAGGTATATTATGATTTTCATTTTGCATGAGTGATCATTTAATATGATATTTATTAAACAAGTTTACTGATTTCATAAGAAACGAGGTATATTATGATTTTTCATAACACCGTGTTAAAGGTACATGCCCACTCAGTAGGCACATACTGTTCTTTATAGGAATTAAATAAGTGTATTATTGTGTCACTATTCCACCAGTTCTAAACATTACGAGTGCCCGATATACAGATACATGTATATTAATCATTTAGTAATATTTATTTTACACATAGTGACTCGCGGTGGTATCAGGCTATTTTTATATGCAAAAGAGGCATGAATTTTTTAAATTATTTATACTAATTAAATGCGTCACCTGAACAAATAATATTTTCGACAGATTATAAAGCGGTTATCGCCCCCGATATCAGTGTGGAAATTTAATTTGATATAAAATGTGTAATAATGCAAATCAATAAGTGAGTTAATGGTGAATTAATGTCTATTTTGCCAGAAAATGTCTCGGATGATGTCTCTAATATAAAGAATATTTTGTGCCTACTGAGTGGGCATGTACCTTTAATACACTGTCAAAGCCTATTTATGCAACAAATGTATTTATGCAAAATGTTATCCAGTGGAGTCTTGTACAGTCTACACTCATTAACTGAAAGTCCAATTGACTGAGGAAAATTTGAGTTAACTAGATTGGTCAGAAAGCGAGGCTTACGGAATACCCCCCGCGTGGGCCCAGGTACCCCTAAATATGTAAAATTTTCCAAGTGTGGGCTTGTGACCTTGACTCTGGTCTTAGCGGGGGCGGCACGAACGTGAATGTGAAGCAGATCCGAGCAAGGAAATAGAAGTTATAACCGATTTCTCTGATGTTAAGTTTTGTAAAGAGACTAAGTATGTGATCTTGACCTTGGGATCAGCGGGGATATGTCACAGCATGATAGTAGAGCCTTAGAGGAATGCATGCATGAAATATTAAGAATTTTAGATGAAGTTATAACAATATTTCTCTGATGTTAAGTTTTGTAAAGAGGCTACGTATTTGACCTTGACCATGGGATCAGCGGGGGTTGGACGGTCGTGGATTTGGCACAGCATGGTAGTAGAGCCTTACAGGAATGCATGTGTGAAATATTAAGCATTTTAGATGAAGGAAATAGAATTTATAACAATATTTCTCCGATGTTAAGTTTTGTAAAGAGGCTAAGTATTTGACCTTGACCATGGGATCAGCGGGGGTTGGACGGTCGTGGATTTGGCACAGCGTGGATTGGCCTACCAGGAATGCATGTGTGAAATATTAAGCATTTTAGATGAAGGAAATAGACGTTATAACAATATTTCTCTGATGTTAAGTTTTGTAAAGAGACTAAGTATTTGACCTTGACCATGGGATCAGCGGGGGTTGGACGGTCGTGGATTTGGCACAGCATGGTAGTAGAGCCTTACAGGAATGCACGTGTGAAATATTAAGCATTTTAGATAAAGGAAATAGAAGTTATAACAATATTTCTCTGATGTTAAGTTTTGTAAAGAGACTAAGTATTTGACCTTAACCTTGGGATCTGCGAGGGTTGGACGGTCATGGATTTGGCACAGCATGGTAGTAGAGCCTTACAGGAATGCATGTGTGAAATATTAAGCATTTTAGATGAAGGAAATAGAAGTTATAACAATATTTCTCTGATGTTAAGTTTACGGACGGACGCGCGGACGGACGGACGGACGGACGGACAACCTGACTCCAGTATACCCCCCTACAACTCGTTGCGGGGGTATAACAAGAGTGACTATATGGAAAACATGTAATGTGACCAAGAGTTTGACTTCGAGTATTCAGTAGTTTGACTTAACCCTTACTATGCTGAATTAAATTTTGTCGTCTGCTGGAAATGTTTCATTTTCAATATTTCTCGATAAAAACCTGTTTCGGCTGGAGACGATTCTCATGTGCTTTCAAAACCGGTTTTTGTTAAGAATTAAGGCAAAAATGAAAAACAGCGTAGTATGGGTTAAGAGAGTTTGAGGTAACGAGTGTAGACTGTATATTTATTCAATGGTGTTTAATGAATGGCCTGTCAATAGCTAAGGTAATTTTAGGCCAGGTTAGCGGGGTGGAATCCCATAATTCTCCTGTATGGATCTTAATGCGATTGACCTACTGTAATGTCAGTGACCTACTTAATTGTGAGTGGCCTACTTTAATAGAGTGACCTACTGTAATGCATGTGACCTACTTTAACAGAGTGACCTACTTTAACGGAGTGACCAACATTAACAGAGTGACAAACTTTAAAGGAGTGACCTACTGTAATGTCAGTGACCTACTTTGTAACTTTAATGTATGTGATCTACTTTAATGTGAGTGACCTACTTTAATGTTTGAAAGCTTGCCTAGAGCATGTTCCAGAGTCAGCCAATTCACGGGGATCGTTTCGCCCCAGTTCTTCAGCTTGCTTGCGACCTCATAAATCTTATTTTTCAGCTTGTCGAGATTTGGGTCGTTGTTGATTGCGTTGTCGATGCTGAAATCTGCGTCGACGACATGCTCAGACGATGGTTTCACTAAGATGTTTCGTACAGCTTCAAAATACTTGTTTTCTTGTTGCTCTTTCGTGGACTGGATATAAATAGAGCATCTTACATGAGTGACAATTTAATATGGTATTTATTAAACGAGTTCTACTGATTTTATAAGAAACGAGGCTATGCCGAGTTTCTTATGAAACAGTCAACACGTTTAATAAAGATCATATTAAAGGAACACAAATGTTAGATGAAATTTATTGCATAAACACATCACAATACGTTGAAGCTGCTATGACCACCTAGCGTGTTTTCTGTACTGGCTTCATTTACATATTTATTACACTAGTGTATTATAAATCATAATGTTATTACACTGTGAACTTTTATTTCATGCAATAAAAGAAGATATGATGGCGTTTAATGGCCTGTCAACAACTACGGTCATTTTAGGCTGAGTTTATGGGCTCAAATACCGTATTTCACCTGCTGTAATGGGGGGAAAATGCCAAAATCAGAACTGAATATTTACAGAAAAAATATATATTCAGCCAGCCCTGAAATTAGAATAACCCGACCTGGTGCAAGGTTCTCACCACACCAGTCACTCACGTACCAGAAAGCCAAAAAATGTACCTGAGGGTCAAACCAGAGATGCCGTTAAATCTAACCTGTCATGTCTATCCACATGGTAACCCTACTTTGTAGGGTCTATCCACATGGTAATCTCCTACCTTGTGGAGTCTATCCGCAGGGCAACCTATATGGTTGAATCTATCTGCATGGTAACTGATCTGGTTGAGTCTATCCACATGGTTACCTACCTTGTGGAGTCTATCCGCAGGGCAACCTACCTGGTTCAGTCTATCCGCATGGTAACTGATCAAGTCTATCCACGTGGCAACCTACATTGTCAAGTCTGTCCACATGGTAACTGATCTGGTTGAGTCTATCCACATGGGAACCTACATTGTCGAGTCTATGAACTTGGTAACCTACCTTATAGAGTACATCCACATGGTAACTTACCTTGTCGAGTCTATCCACATGGTAACCTACCTTGTGGAGTCTATCCACATGGTAACTTTCCTTGTCAAGTCTATTCACATGGTATCTTACCTTGTCGAATATATCCGCATGGTAACTTACCTTATTGAGTTTATCCGCATGTGTGCCTACGAGAATAACTGGTGGTACATCTGTCTCCTTGTCTGATGGACAGTAACCATGGATGGAATTCAACCAGAAATTCACAAAACCTGAAAATTGAATTCGGTCAGGTAACCACTGTTAACAATGGATGGAATTCAACCAGAAATTCACAAAACCTGAAAATTGAATTCGATCAGGTAACGATGGATGGAATTCAACCAGATATTCACAAAATCTGAAAACTGATTTCAGTCGGTGAATTAGGACTACTTATTTGTGGAAAGAGTGAAATCTGTATTGCATAAAACTAGCATTTTATCAGAAAATAAGCTTTGAGTGGCCCAATACATACGGACTGATAACTTGACCTGATACGAATATCCGGGTTACAACGAATTGAAAACTAACGTTTCATTGTTGAACGGTGTCACATGACGTGAGTGTAATGACACAACGTAAACAAATCTGCGTTGTTTTAAAAAAAAACAATTTTATATTTGACCATCGGCTAGCATAAAATGTTGCCTGATTAATAGAATACCAGCCTAGTGTCTGTTCCACGTTTTGCTGCCGACAAACTTTTGTCTATTAAAGGTACATGCCCACTCAGTAGGCACAAAATGTTCTTCATAGGAATTAAACAAGAAATGCGTCTGTCGAACGCGGATGCCACCTGCAGCATATTTGAGAAACTGTGACAAAGTGGTTAACCGAAAAGTGTGACGGACGGACGGACGGACAGATGGACAGACGAAAGGTCCAAACACTATATGCCACCCGTTTCTTCGAAACCCGGTGGCATAATAAGTGTATAATTGTGTCATTATTCCACCAGTTCTAAATATTACGAGTGCCCGCTATACTGGTAGGTGACCCATTTTTCGTCCGTACCCATTTTCCCGGAGACCCTCGTAAACGCTTAATTCTGCATTTTCATACAATATTTTTGTTCCTGGTCATTAAGGTGGTCATTTCCAGTTGTCAGGTGTGAAGATTTCTGAGAAAAATGTGTAAAACTATTAAATTGAACTGTTTTCATACATGTCAACTTCTGTTGACACCGTATGACGTGGAACTTGATTATCGGGACCGGGCGCTTATGTTGAAAAGAGGCAAAGCGTACAGAATAAAGGAATAAACAGTATCTTCGAAGTAATACATGCAATAATTGCTATCATTTGATCAATACCATACAGTATTAATTACTTTCACTGTAATTTTGCAGTTTTGGCTTAACAATAAGTAAATATCGCGGAAAATCCTACTGTATAAATTTCACATAATATGGCAAAAACATGTAATTTGTTATAAGCCAAACAAAATATATTGTATTGTATTGTATTGTAGTGTCCGGAAAAATGGGTCTCGATCCTCCCGTATTTTAATTGGCCTTTTAATTACCCCTTTTCGGGCTTCAGACAGACATAATCATTTAGTAATATTTAGTTTACTGATAGTGACGCACGTTGGTATCAGGCTATTTTCATATGCAAATGAGGCATGGTATTTTTTAATTATTTATACTAATTACATGCGTCACCTGAAAAAATAATATTTTCGACAGATTATAAAGTATGATAATTGCACATCAAAAAATAAATACCGAATATAAATAGTACTGTCCGTTAACATTTTAAGGAAACATGGTTATCGCCCCCGATATCAGTATGGAAAGTTACGTCTGATATAAATAATTAAATGCAAGTACTTTTTCATCAATAACAAAAAAGTCACCATCGCCAAATTGTTTTATTTGATAAAATTCCATAAAATATTGATTAGATTGCGACTGATTTTCCTATGGGAATTTAACATGGGGGAAAAGGAGGAGTTGGCTGGGAGGAGTCAAGAAACAAACAAAAATGGAAATTGACTCCGAAACCTGGTTAGATAGCTTGGAAATGATGCAACTAAGAAAACAAAAGTTACTTTTTGAAAATCGGTCCACAAATAAAATAAAAATCTATTTTTAGCCCCCATGTTAAATTCCCATAGGAAAATCATTTTTTTCGCAATAAAACCAATATTTTATTGAAATTCATCAAATAATTTTTTTTGGAAAGGGTGACTTTTTTGTTATTGATGAAAAAGTATTTAAATATTTTTTAGATTTATGAATATGTTTAATAGCCAAAAGTTTGTCAGCAGCAAAACATGGAACAGACAGCAATTGGAACTCACAACATTTGGTACTGAAGTTCAATGCCCCATTTTCTGCAGACAAACTTTTGGCTATTATACACATTAAATCGGTACCACAGTTTAAAGTCTCATCCGACAGACCAGTGGGATGGAAATACTATCAAAGTACTTTTGATGCCCTAGGGTAGGTTTTAAACTCACAACCTTCAGTATTGAAGTCCTGTATTCTATCCTTGAGCCACAGCCCCGGTAGCAGATTTCACCAAAATTGCAAAGTATACTTATCTTGCTAAGTACACTTTGAGGGAGAAATTTCGATAAATTTATTAATGTTTATTATTACACTTTTGCAAGTTATTTGCATGTTTTTCGCTGTGAGAGAAAACCCGTAATCAACTCCTTACAAATAATACACCGTGAAGAGAACACCCGTAATTGCGCGCCTGTTTTCTTGGAAACCACGAGCTACCATGCAAAATATTTACTTTTTATTACAGTGAAAAATAATTTTTTTGAAAACTTGGAAAGGATTTTGACTAATCTAGAATGTTAAAGTGATTGAACACATTGAACACATTCCAAAAATGCAGTCAAATATATCTGGATTTCAAAAAGTTTACACGTCACATTTGATGTCACACAACATAACGTCAAAATGCGGGAAAACACGCCATTGCGTAACATTCATGCGCACATCACAATTCATTGATTTTAATCTAAAAAATAGACTAAATGTGCATATATATCCGCCGTGGAAGTGTAATAAATAGGATATTCCATCGTACATGTTTGAATAGCGGAAATAATACACTCGTGTCCGTCGGCGTCCGAGCAAGCAACTCGTTCGCTACGCTTACTCGTTGCTTACGCGGAAGCCGATGCACACTCGTGTATTATTTTCCGCTATTCAAAATGTACGATGGAATATCCTCTATTTATATTGAATTTATTACATTATCACAGCCATTTTGGCTGTGATAATGTAATAAATTCAGTATAATAATTCTGTATACTTTTAATAATCAAATATTTGTAGCCGTTAGTTCTACATGTATATGAAATAATGCATTTTGGTAAAAATAAATGATTCCTCCCTCAAAGCATACTTAGCTAGATAAGTATGCTTAGCAATTTTGGTGCAATCAGCTACTGTAGAGTTCCCAATGACTCCCAAAAAGGAGTCAATTACTCAGAATTTTAAGAATCGACTCCTAAACTCAATTTGTAAGGAGTCGGTTTGACTCTCAGCCACGCACTTTAAAAATCGCATTTGCTCTTAGGTTCGACAATTGTACTTGATAATAATGCTGAGATTAATTGTAAGCTATTTTTTTACCATTTGAAATTGTGGAAAGTTTGTTGAAGAAATTCGACGTCAAATGACTAAATTTGACCAAATGACTCAACAAATGCAGACAGAGGAGCCAAAAGACGCCTAGCATAAACTGGCTACTGGAAGCTCCGAGTCCATCCTGATTTGGGAAGGGAAACATTTTGTTATTGATGAAAATGTACTTACATTTAAATATTTTTTTATTAGATTTAATGTGTTGAATGGCCAATAGTTTCTCGACAGAAAAAAGGCAACAGGCTGTGGCAAATTGCACAGAGCACGAGATAAGAAACATATTGATGTATTTTACGCATTTATTTTACCTGAATATGCAATTATTTTCAAAAATGCCAGTAATAATAGTTTAAAACTACATGTACTCGGTAATTTTCAAAAAATGGTGCTAAAGTATCAAATTTGCAGGTCAAGCAATTGATTTTCAACCATGGTTGCATTTTGTTCTGTTATTCCCAATTTTTTAATGTGCGTAAAATTTTGTCATCTTTCGACGTCATTTACAGAAAATAACATAGTTTCTGTTAATAAATTTCATAAAAATTGCTCATTTTCTTAGGTACAAAATCGCATAGCAGAACTCCAGATAAGGTGCGTATTGGCGTGTTTTAAGCACTTATTTTAGCTGAATACGCATTGATTATCAAAAAATGCACAGCAATGTGAAAATACACATTGATTTTCAAATTGAGTTGTGAAAATACGGTAATTAAGTTAAATATTTACTTAGTTGAGCTGCAAAAAGCTCAAATAAGTGATTTTCAAAAAAAATATTTTGTATCACTTGTTCCCTATTTAATAAGGACATCAATAATACATACCAGATATGTCATACGATTCCGCCCCTTTACTGTCAAAGTAACATTCGTCATCTTCGACAATGTCGTCAACGTGTTTACTGACGTCAGTGACGAGAAGATAGACGGCTCGAGATGAAAGGAACATTTGGTGGGTCGTATAGAACACAGACTGCCCAGCAAAGTCCCAGATAGACAGGTCGGCGTAGTCCGAGTCATGTGACACATCCGTCTTTGAAATCAGCTCCTGCCGTAAGAATATATAAGAATGTCTGTCGTGGAAATATATAAATATATCTGTCACGGAAATGTAGAAATATATCTGTCACGGAAATGTAGAAATATGTGTGTCACGGAAATGTAGAAATATGTGTGTCACGGAAATATAGAAATACGTATATCTGTCACGGAAATATAGAAATATGTCTGTTGCGGAAATGTAGAAATATGTCAGCCGTGGATATGTAGAAATATGCCTGTGGCGGAAATGTAGAAATATGTCTGTCACAGAAATATAGAAATATGTCTTTCACAGAAATATAGAAATATGTCTATGTAAACAGTGGGTATGATGAGGTACCCGCGCAATAGGTAATGCGGTCAAATAGGTCACGATGCAGTGACTATTTTCTATCAATAACGTATGTTGTAAGCGATTGTAATGTGTATTTTCAATATTTATATTATTAAAATGTATCATATCTGTACCCCTTTAAGTAATATTTGTATATTTTAAATGTATTGATGTTCTCATGAAGCGCATGAATATAAGTATTAATTAATCCAGCTTATATTGAGGCAAATCACACAGCCTTAAAACATAGTGCTGGAGTATAAACCATAGTATCGTATATTATTCATAAGTATATCACTATTAAACATTAACTACAATATGTATGCATATTATTAAAACAGTAGATGCTACCGCTGTTTCGCTATATGTGATATTTATAACAATTTTTTTTTATTCGTTCGCGTACGGATTTCTGTCACACAAAGCACCATTTTCAGTTCATATTTTGGCCTGTGCATATGAACCGGACTAAGTTTAAACAACGCTCGATTCCGTCCAATTCAAATTTCTCTGCAGAATGTTCAGACTAACTACATAAGTAATGCTGCTAAATAAGTGTCAACGGCTGGAACATGGTCATCACTAAAAGGAATAAACCACAGTCATATTGAAAAATAAGGTTTACCTGATACCTCATGGCCATTAATCCAGTGTAAACAATAGACCGTGTAATCCCATTCCCTGAGTAGCCCCAGCTTAGTGAAACGGTGTGCTAATCATGATATTATGTTCCCAATAATAGAAACAAAGGTTTGAATTTCTCGGTAAAAACTACGAAAGTCATAAAAAAATAACGATGTATATTTAACACTGGATACGCGTAAACGGTATTACTCTCTCTCATCGGATCGTCAGTTGTCGTCTATATAGCGATTTAACTTACTAATCTGGTCTTAATTTATTGTCAACTTTCAACGCCATTTACAGAACATACGGCTAATTTTGGAAATAAATAACGGCAAATTACGATGACGTCTGCTCTGAAATATCTGTCAACTTGCGGACGTAATTTAAGGAAATCGATTATATTTTAAGACTACATCTGTGACTAATTACGAATTTATGTATGGTCTTTGGCTACACCCGACACATTACACAGATCTAGTTGTAAATACACGTCGCTTTGTGTGAAAAAAAATCGATAATGCAGTCGTGTGTGACGAGGTGTTGATCTGATGACACCACACAGCTGTAAATGTTGACTGACCCTTAGGCAATGTTTTGAAATTGACGTGTCGTTTTGATGTGTGCCGCAACACCTCACTGTCGGAGACAACATGACAATTAACGATATACTCTCGAGTATGCACAGATCTATTAGACGGCTGGTTATTTAAAAGAAAAAGTAGTTCAGTACACCTTCGCCGATATCGTTTTTATAAAATCAGTAATAATTTCCGTAAATGGTGTTGAAAAGTCGACAGAAATTCTATCACCATATTTAGTTGTGCCGATATTGTTTTAAAAAATCAGTATTTCTTTTTCCATAAATGGTGTTGAAAATTGACACAAAATATATAGCCGCATTTCTCCGATATTTGTTTAGAAAATCACCAATATTTTCGGTAAATGGTGTTGACACAAAATTCAGCGCTCACGCGGAATTCAAATAAAATAAAAAATAATAATTTAATAAATAGACGCCGAATTCTGCGTTTGCGGTCAGTGAATTCTGGTCGTGGTAGCCACATGCGCAGTTCTAACAGTGTTGTGATCAGATGGAGGACGTACAATAATTATTTCAAATTCATAAAAAAATGTTTGCTGTCCGAAAATTAATTAATTGTGACAGCCAAAAAAATAGATTTTGGGACAGTAAAAAATTATATGGTATAGACAGTACCTCAAACTTAAAAAAACATATTTATAGCTATTTGTATTAAAATCATAAAATTGTGAATATATTAAAATCATAAAAATAATATATATGGAGAAAAAAAATGTATACCAAGTCGAGGTTCGAACCCACGACCTTTCGGGAATCGGTAATTAAATCATAAAAGTCGGCGACCTTAACCTCGCGACTATTGCGCCATTTACGACGGTTACATTTATACAGAAGTGCTATCAGTATTACGCAACCATTTGAACATAATAATTATTAAATTATTTTGCAACTCCATCTACAACGATACCGTTACAGAGATACGCTATTGAAACAAAAATGTATTAGTACCCATAACATATCGAAGTAATGTATCATTACATATTACAGGAGATACATTAAAACTATATATACTAATAAACAGAACAATCCGCTTGGCTCGCATGAAAAAAGTTCGCGTGATATTGATTATCTCTCTTGCCGAAAGTAGTTCACATATTTATTAATTCCAAATAAGACGTGTTTGCGTAATGTGTAGAAATATGTCTTTCACAGAATTGTAGAAATATGTCTTTCACAAAATTGTAGAAATATGTCTTTCACAACATTGTAGAAATATGTCTGTCGCGGAAATGTAGAAATATATCGGTTGTGGAAATGTAGAAATATGTCTGTCGTGGAAATGTAGAAATATATCGGTCGCGGAAATGTAGAAATATGTCTGTCATGGGAATGTTGAAATATGTCTTTCACCTAATTGTAAAAATATGTCCGTCACAGGAAGAGAGAAACATGTCTGTCGCGGAAATGTAGAAATATGTCTGTCACGGAATTGTAGAAATATATCTGTTGCGGAAATGTAGAAATATGTCCATCACAGAATTGTAGAAATATAAATGTTTTGGAAATGTAGAAATGTCCGTCGTGGAAATGTAAAAATATGTCTGTTGCGGAAATGTAGAAATCATGTCTGTTGCAGAAATGTAGAAATAAGTCTTGCAGAAATGTAGAAATATGTCTGTTGCAGAAATGTAGAAATATGTCTTTGTTTTTGTATCACTGAGCATGTGCATGGAAGACAAAACAGGGAAACAAACAAAAACTGATTTTCTGGCAAATGGGTCAAACCAACACAACTTCTGTAAACATAAGACTGTACCTGATAAAAGTAAGCACTTAGAAATAAACCAACCTTCAGGTCCTTCAAGATGTCGTTTTCGTTCTCGCTAGAGGTTACCTCCCCATCAACTTCCACAACCGAGACATTCGTGTCTACAGACATTTCGCCATCACTCGCATAACCAACCGTGTCATTCGTGTCTACAGACATTTCGCCATCACTTGCAGCTACAAAGTGGGTCAATTTGTGAAACATATGGAGCACATACTCTGTTCTCCTGTTTGAAATAAAGATGTTTGATTCGCAGGGACTAAGCCATAGTATACAACTGTGGTATACAAAACAAAAACAAGAGTTCCGAAGGTCACAATATACGCCCGTCGAGGCAGGGTCAGTCAACAAGGGGAGATAACTCACTGAAAATCAATAGGCTTGCCGTGATAAACATGTATACCGAATTTGGTTACGATCGGTGAAGTAGATCAGTGAAGTAGAACTCGAGTTAATGCGTGGACAAGGATAGTGGGAAAATTAAAAATGGCCGCCAACTTGACCTCGAGCCTGGGCCAGAAAGCAATTTTCACTGGCCCGAACATATTATACAATTATTGACTAGTGAGCCATAGAATATCAGATTATATTCTATGGCTCACTAGTCAATAATTGTTTTAGTATATGATAATAGTCAGTATAAAGCACTTACGACCTTATGCTACTAGACAACAAGAAACGAGGCAAAGCCACGAAGGCCAGGTTTTTTCCAAGCATAGACACTTGGATAACATAATTATACCCACTTTTTGTAGACTAGATGCCCATGGCCTGCATGTCGCACCTTGGGGCGAGGCATGGACACTAAAAAAATAGATATAGTAGATGGAAAAAACTTTAACCAAAAAAGTTTAACCGGACACACGGACGAACGGACGGACGTATGCCAAAATGCCGACGATATCGCGCTTTCCGCAAGCATGTGCGACAATGATGATAAACACCCATGTGAAGTATAAAGGTATTGGGTGAAGCAGTTGAAGAGATATAGTACACGAACAAACTTTAGCAAAAAAATTCAAAGTAATTTGACCTTGACATTGGGCACAGGGGCCGCACGGTTGGGGGTTGAATGAAAATATGGATGATGATAAACACCCATGTGAAGTTTCAAGGTAATGGGCGAAGCAGTTGCAGAAATATAGTATAACAAAAAAGTTTTAACCAAAAAACTTTAACCAGACGGACGTTAAAACGTTAACGTTGAAAATGGCTAAGTCAATTACGTAGACATAATAGGTGAAGGTAAAACAAGAGCTGTAGGAGAACAGCATAGCTCGACTACGAGGGTCGTCGATGTACACATAGCTTGACAAAGAAGGTGGCTGCGGCCTGCATAAAAACCTTAACCAAGGCTGACTAAAAACATTAACCAAGGGATTATTGATGTACGTCACTAGGAGATAAAGTTTTCCAAGTATGGTTGCTGTAGGCCCAGGAGTATTCCATATACAAGCTTGACTAAAAACCGTAACCAAGGGGAGATAACTAAGTAATCCAAGGATAAAGGTAGGTCAAGGTCAAATATAGGTCAGGGATTATTGATGTACATCATTAGGAGATGAAGTTGTCCAAGTATGGTTGATGTAGGCCCAGAAGTATTACATATACAAGCTTGACTATAAACATTAACCAAGTAATTGAAGGTTAAATGTAGGTGAAGGAAGGAAAATAAAGGTCAGGGGTTATTGATGTACATCCCTATGAGAAAAAGTTATCCAAGTATGGTGTCTGTAGGCACAATAGTATTCCAACTACAAGCTTGACTAAAAACCTTAACCAAGGTTGAGTAACTAGATGGCCGCGGCCTGCATGTCGCGCCTTGTGGCGAGGCATGGACATTAAAAAAAAAGATATAGTATAACGAAAAACTTTAACCGAAAAACTTAAGCAAAACCTTTAACCGGACATGAGAAGAAGATTTTTTAAGAATTTATGCTATTTTTAGACGGCGGCCATCTTGGATTAGCGATGACCTCTATTTTAACATATCTGAAAAGGCTTCATCCATGGACCATAACTTTTAAGTTTGGCTACCATGGGCCAAGCGGTTCATGTGAAGAAGAATTTTGAAATCTCTAATAAAAGAACGACCTTTTGACCTTTCGGCGGCCATCTTGGATGACATAACAATCTGATTTTGACAGAAAATGCACCAGAGTGATCGCCTTATTGATACCTTCAATTTGATATATGACATGACCATATTCAGTCAAAAATAAAATTTGACCCCAATTTGACCCCACGGGCCACGCCCATTTTTAAACCCAGGGTCACCATTTTAACAACTTTGAAAGAGCAATGTACATCGATTATTCCTACCAAGTGTTGTCGAAATCCAGTTGGCGGTTCTTGAGAAGAAGATTTTTTAAGAATTTGTGCTATTTTTAGACGGCGGCCATCTTGGATTACGTAATGACGTCATTTTAACAATTTTGTAATCCCCCTACCTAAGGACCATGACCATGAAGTTTGGTGACCATAGGCCCAATGGTTACCGAGGAGAAGACGTTTGAAAATGTTCACGGACGACGACGACGACGGACGACGGACGACGACGGACGACGGACACATTGCGGTAACAATAGCTCACATGAGCTTCGCTCAGGTGAGCTAAAAAGAGATCTAGTAGATTGTAAAACTTTAACCGGACACACGGACGGACGGACGGACGGACGGACGGACGGCCGGACAGAGGGACGTATGTATGCCAAAATGCCCACTATATCGCGCTTTCCGCAAGCGGGCGCGACAATGATGATAAACACCCATGTGAAGTATCAAGGTAATGGGTGAAGCAGTTGCAGAGATATAGTACACAAAAAAATCAAAGTAATTTGACCTTGACATTGGGCACAGGGGCCGCACGGTTGGGGGGTAGAATGAAAATATGGATGATGATAAACACCCATGTAAAGTTTCAAGGTAATGGGCGAAGCAGTTGCAGAGATATAGTATAACGAACAACTTTAACCAAAAAACTTTAACCAAAAAACTTTAACCAGACGTACGTTAAAAAGTTAACGTTGAAAATGGCTAAGTCAATTACGTAGAAATAATAGGTGAATGTAAAAAAAAAGGTCACATGTTGGATAGTTGTATGTGGTGGGCACCCCTTGGTTATGAAGCTGTGAAAGTTTGGTGGTCCTAGGTGGTACAGTACCAAAGAAATGGAGTTAAACACGAAAAGTTAACATTGTAAACGCGAAAAGTTAACATTGACTGCGCGGAAAAAATGGGTCAAGTTCAAAAAGGTAACATGTTGGATAGTGATATGTGGTGGGCACCCCTTGGTTATGAAGCTGTGCAAGTTAGTTGGTCCTATGTGTTACAGTAACAAAGAAATGGACTCAAACACAAAAACTTAACATTGATTGTGGACGCCGCCCGCCCGCCTGGCTTTCGCCAATCCAATAGCGTGGATTTTTTCCAAAAAAAAACCTGGCTAAAAATGGAAAAAAAGTTTAAAAAAAAAAAGGTTGAAAATGATATGGAAAAAAAGTTTAAAAAAAAAAGAAAAAAAAAAAGGTTAAAATGATTTTTTTCCCAAAAAAACCTGGCTAAAAATGGAAAAAAAAGTTTAAAAAATAAAAGTTAAAAAAATTAACAAAAAAATAATGCTCGCTACTGGAGCCCAGAATTTTTATAATAGTCCTATATTTATCTACATATCATATCTGCACAGGTCCACATATTGCCACAATATTGTCAACACAGTTTACGGAAATGTAATACACAGGTATAATAATTTACCTGTATAAATTACCTGTAATAATTTAGCTGGACATTTAGTGGTCAAGCTGGAAATTTGCACATGCTTGCACATGCAGAAGTGTTCAACTGGAGAAGGCTATTGTTCTCTCTACAGGTAAGGTGTACAGAGCGCACGAGAAAACGGGTCTTCATGTATTAATGTTCAGTTTGTAGCATAGAAAGAAATATAGTTTGACCTTGACCCTGGAGCCCGGAATTTTTTTAAATAATCCTATATTCATCTACATATCATAGTAAAGGTATGTATAAAGTTTGATGACTGTAGCTGATAAGGTGTTGAAGTAATGACCGTAACACGAAAACTTAACATTGAATGATGACGACGACGCCGACTCCGGAAAAGCAAAACCTATGTCTCGCTTTCCGTTTCGCGGGCGAGACAAAAATCAATAGGCTTCTTCGTCTTGTCGTGATAAACATGTACAGTGAAATCGCGATGGCTCGAAATGCCATGGGATCGCACATTTTGTTCGAGTGATCGCATCTTTCGAGCCATCGCATCATTCGATTTTGTTATATTGCCGAGTACTGTACCCGAAGGATTTAGGAAATAAACAAAGCACAATAGAATGTATCCATGTTTTAGATGATTATAATATTTATTCGCAGATTAGTTATCATGCGAAATTAAATAAACTACATGTATTTACAAAACTGTCTTTATTTCAATAATGATCAAAGTCGAAAAGGAGAAAAGGTCCGGTATTCACTTTAAATAGCGGAGCACATAATTAATGCAGCAGGTGGTTGTGACGTCACTCGAAACAGCTTGTCTTTTCAATGGGCGTTTTTCGTTGTAGCTCCCGGGTAGCCTCTCGAATAACACGAAAACGAAAACGACCAATGACTTACAGACTCTATTAAATACTCCGAGTGGACGAAACACAGAATATTGAATAAATCGCCGTATGCCGTTGAGCTGTTATGGGACACAAAACAACAACAAATTAAGAATACAATAACATTTATTTCACAAATAATGTACAAGCATAACAATAAATAGAGTTTCCACAAATTATGTTGAAAGTTTCCGAATAATCTAATATAGAATTCACACAATGATCGCCATCAACAACGCTAACGATCAAATTGCACCACTTTAGGCAATTAACTGCACTTGAAAAGAAATCAAATTTCACAGACAGGTAGAGTGCGGCTCGGCCTTTGATCGTAATATGTCGGACGCGGAGGTGTGAAAATTAGCCAAACACAAACTTCGACATCAATTTCGAGTCAACGTATAGCAAAATAGCGAGAAATGTGTCCGCGGGACTTGACAATTGTTTCGAGCGATCGCATTTTTCGAGGAGTTGCATTTCGAGCCATCGCATGTAAAATACATTAAACAAATAGGGAAAATTATCGGGACGGCGACGCCATTTCGAGTGAGCCCGACATTACGAGCCATCGCATTTCGAGCCATCGCGATTTCACTGTATAGTGGAGGGGCACCTTGAAGAGAAGTGGCTTAAAAATGACTTCTGTTCAACCCAAGAGAGCAAAAGCAACGACTATGCTAGATTGATACATCATACATTCCTGAACATGAATCCGGTGTCGGTCAATCAAATTAGGTGGGACAAGGTCACTTTTGAGGTCATTAAGTGCAAAGAGGTCAACAATCAGATAAAGTTGTTTAAATTGTTGAATATTCTTCCTTAGGATATATATGAGACGCTTCGTTTTTATGGTGGTTCAAACCGGTGTGTATTTTGCGATTTGCAAGATGGCCACCAGGTATCTACATTTTGTCTTAAATATAGTCTGACTTGATTATTATATGGCGTTTGGTACTTACATTATGCGTTAACATACATAGAAATACGTTTTGATAACTTATAAAAACAATTCACCACTGACAAATTCATATACATATAAGATGGCTGTCAAATATTCACACAGTAAATGTGTGTGGAATAACAAAAAAATATAGCTACACTTTCATGCACATTTATATTTCAGTTATTTGCCTTTTTTTGTTATTATTGAATGTGTTCTTTGCAAAAATGAATGAGTCCTTCTAAATATACTTATTATTTGACCATGTTTGAATATTCAAGATGGCCGCTAAGTATCGCTTAAGCTCTTAGGCGCTGTTGATCGACAAAGTAGTAAAGAAATGAAACATAATTCAAAATCATATTTGTAATATTTTAAAAGTGCGAGGCTTGTGTTCCAAACTGTACCGAAAGTAGTAGTAAGGGAGTCAAAATGATACCACCTACCGTGATATCATTTATAACCCTCTATAATACCCCCACCACCCCAGAAAAATCAAAAATTGGTTAACGAGGAAAATTGGGTCTCCCGACAGCAAATTTATGAATTTTTGGTGAAAATAATTTTGAAAAGAGGGAGTCCCAATTATATTGGTAATTGACTTTTGAAAAAAGTCGAAATCATTCATGCAAGTACAATAGATATTACCTCATTTTTCTCCTCCGATATAGCTAATTTATTTCGCAGATCAGCAACTAATTCTACCAGCTCTAGTCTACCACGTTCACCTTCAGCCACCTGACAGCGTTGTTGCTTATGTCTACAAAGAGTGGGGCACTAACGAATTTACAAGGGCATCTGGGGCATTGAAATTGTGGGGGACACAAGGAAACTTTCTACGTCTCGCTAGATGCCTTCGTAGCTAGTCTTTACACGTAAACGTCTTACAACAAGTCACACACTCCATTATATATGTATGTATATATATATGTATATGTATATGTTCAATTGGACGTGAAAAAAATAACATTATGTAAATTTTTGACGTCCAATTGAACAGATAAATTATATATGTATATAACCTATGAAATTTATCTGTTCAATTGGATGTGAAAAAAACATTATGTAAATTTTTGACGTACAATTGAACAGATAAATTATATATGTATACTCAACAAAACTAGAAACGTCCCTGTTTTATAGCCGGTGTAGCTCTGTCTATGTATGTACCACATGTTCAAAGTACATGTATTTTAAACCGTGGCGATGTTCAGAATAGGATATTGTAGAGTTTAGCCGATACACACGGTTTACATAGCGGCCAGTGACCGGAACGTTGATTTCCACTTTTTGCACGTGCACGCTATACTTGTCATCGATAAGGTGATTCAGTTCATGTCGTACCATTCATGCGATAGGGGCTATTCGGAAATTGGAAAAATTAAAAACTTTTTTAATTTTTCACTGTTTTCGATATGCCACGGCTTTCCGAAAACGAGCGAAATCAGGCAATTGGGATGCTTACGGGTGGGATGGCCGCCAGGGCGGTCGCGCCTCGGTTTGGTTGCTGTCGGAAGACGATTGATCGTCTTGCAGCCCGGTACCAGCAGACTGGGGCTGTTCACGACCGGCAGCGACCTGGTAGGCCTCGTGTAACGACGGCTAGAGCGATCGTTACATTACGTTAACGCACTTACGTCAACGTCGATGGCAGCCACAGTCACTGCTAGGCGATACGGTGTCTCAGGGCAGACCATTCGCAACCGGTTACGTCGTAACGCCCAATCAATCCGGGCACGCCGTCCGTACACTGGTCAGATAATGACCCAACGTCACCGTGCTGCCAGACTGTTATGGGCGCGACGTCATCTGAACTGGAGAAGGGCTGACTGGAACCGAGTTTTGTTCACCGATGAATCTCGGTTCACAGTTAGTCATGCTGACGGAAGATTACGGGTATACAGGCGTAAAAATGAAAGATTCACCGATTGTTGCATTGTTGAGAAGAACAGGTTTGGGGGAGGGAGCGTAATGGTCTGGGGTGGGTATCATGGGAAACCGGAAGACAGATTTGGTTGTTGTACAGGGCAACATCAATGCACAACGTTATGTTGCAGATGTGCTAAATGCACATGCCTTACCATTTATCCGTCAGCATGGTCCTGGTGTGACATTGATGCACGACAATGCCCGCCCTCACGTAGCCAAGGTCACCACTCAATACTTACAGCAAAACAACGTCGACGTCATGCCATGGCCCGCGGTCTCCCCGGATCTCAATCCCATTGAGCACATATGGGATGAGCTGGGCCGCAAAGCACGAGCTAACCATCAGATTGACAATGTTCGCGATCTTACACGGGCGTTACAACGGGAATGGAGGAATTTGCCCAACGTACTGGTATTGCGTTACGTCACGTCGATGCGGCGTAGGATCATTGCATGCATTCATGCAAATGGTGGCCACACTCGGTACTAACGAGATTTACTGAATTTGCCACATTACTTATTGAAATTCCATCTCTAAACATTAAGTAACACATTTCTGAGTTTTTGTGATTTTTGATTTTGACCCCTACCGCCCTTGGCCGGTTATCTCTCGAATATTTAACAAGATATCCAAATGCAATTTATTGGCTTTGATACAGAAATGAATGAACTTGTTTTTCCATTTTGATTTTTAAAAGTAACCCTTTTGGTTTTTGATGAATCTTTCCTTAAACATGGAGGGACGTTTCTAGTTTTGCTCAGTATATATAACCTATGAAACTTATATGTTCAATTGGACGTGAACAAAAACATTATGTAAATTTTTGACGTCCAATTGAACAGATAAATTTTATAGGTTATACAAAAGTATATATACAAAAGTATATACAGAAAATATGATAACGCCAGAAACTAGAGCAGAAATAGAAAGTTTGAGAAGAGAAGCCGAATCTCTTGGGATTACTTATAGTACACGGTTGAGAGTTAGGGGTTGACAAAGCTGATAAATGCCACAAAGAATGAGGCGTTTATGAAGCGGTTTACCCGCGCCTATAAAAGAGGGGCATTTAAAGACCTCTCACTAGCGGAGGAAGTTGGTAACAGAATTCAAAAATAAAGTATTGCGGAGTTAAGGGCTAGTGTAATAAAACCTTCAACCACAAATAATTTGTCTCAAATTAGACACACAGGTGGCCCAATACAAAATAATAAGAAAAGATCAATAGTTCGCGCGATAGTGGAAACAGGTGAAGACATATTGGGGCTCACGATGAAACATTGGAAAAGGTAGAAAATGGAAGACGGGTAGTTACATTATCCTTTCGTAAAAACATTAACATTAACGAGTCTGAACGCATGTCCGAGAAACTCGCTCCGTATCTAACAACCAATTTTTATTTGAGATATTCATATTCTTACAAGCTAGAACATATGGAGGAAATTAAAAATGGAAAACATGTAACTATAATAATGCACAAAAATCTCGGTGGTAGCGAACCACTATCATCAATGAAAACCGTTAAAAAATGGCTGTCAGATAAGGAGCAAACACGAATAATGTCCGATATAAAATGACAGACCGAATACAAAGTGGAAGTTTGTAAGATGGGTAGAGGTTTTTGTAAAGCTAATACAGGGTAGTAGGGGAATAGATTTGGGACTACAATCCAAAGAAGCAGCAGGAGGAGAACTTCCAGAATGGCTGAAGAATAAAAAAGGTATGTATTCTTTAGATAAGTATAATGACGACCTTTGTCTGTTCAGGTGTCTAGCTATGCATATGACAGATAAAAGACCCGACAGATGTACAGAAAAGGCGAAAGAACTTAGTAAGCAATATTTTGGTAGTAATGTGGTTTCACCAATTCCTTTTTCAGATCTGAAAAAGGTTGAAGAGTTTTTTAAAATCGGTATAGAAGTATATCAACCCACCGAATGTAACGTATGGTGGTTGAAAAAGGTACCAGCACACTATAACGCAATAGGTAATAAACCAATGACAATAGGACTGTTTAATAATCACGCATTTCTGATAAAAAACCTTAAAAACCTATCTAAAGTTTACGCCTGCGATAATTGCAAGCAGAAATTCACAAAAGCGAGTAATATGAAGAGACACGGACCAAAATGTATGAAAGGTGAGACAAAAGTAGTATGTGATGGTAATTATTTAGAGCGCCCGCGTTCGTCGTTCGAGAAAGCGTTCTACCCAAAAAGTTCTAACAGTTATGGGGCGATCGATTGGATGTACTCTGTGGAAAAGCGCGAGGGAATTCACATTCACCACGAACAGTGTGGACACGGGTGTGAAAGTTGGGTTTTAGGAGCTCCAGTAGATGGATACTGTACGGAAACCAATACCGTATATCAATATCACGGCTGTTACTGGCACGGGTGTGAGATTCATGCAAAGCATAGAAAAGAAGAACGCGCATCCACTATGAGAAGAGATACATTTATTAGAAGAAGCAAATAATTCAAACTAGTAGTTATGTGGGAATGCGAATTTCAAAGAACTGGTAAAGACATAAAGATCGGTTGCGACACTACTCTTTATCCATATCAGATAGTATACGATTTTGAGGCATATCTCAACCCAGAATTTTGAAAACTCTCGGTAATAATCTAGAGTATGAAGCCGAGCACGTTCCGGTAAGCGTTAGTATAGGAGATAATTTCTCAGGAACAGTAACTCATATTGTGATAAAGATCCCGCAAAACTTATAGAAAAATTCGTAGAAGATTTGAAAGTCAGGGGAAAAGCTAGAAGAGAAGTGTGGTCAAGATATGGGTTTAATACAGAACATTTACGTAAAAACCAAATCGCCAAGATCGAACAGTGGATAGAGCAAGTACCGGTATAGGTTTTTAACAGCAGTAAGTACGATATAAACTTAATAAAGAAATACCTAGTAGGCGAACTGGCATCAACAACAAAGAAAGTAATGGTCGGAAAACGTGCAAACGCAACAATATTTCTATTTACTCCAGAGTTTAGATTTCTTGATGTAATACTTTATCTAGGACCTTGTGTAAGTTACGATAGTTGGATAAAAGCTACGAATGCAAAGGACAGAAATCTTTCTTTCCTTATGAGTGGTTCGATTCTCCAGACAAACTGGATTACCCAGGACTACCGGATATAGAGAATTGGTATTCCAAACTATCTGGGAAAATGTTAATAGATGAAACAGAATTAAGTAAATGTCGTAGAATTTTCGAAGAAATAATATGAAAACTTTCAGAGATTGGTTGAAATATTATAACTATTTAGATGTAGCACCGTTCCTAGAAGCGGTGGAAAAAATGTGTGAATTTTATAAACACAGAGGTGTGGATATTTTCAAAGATGCGGTAACACTACCTGGAGTAGCTATACAATATTTATTGAGAGGAACCATTAAAGAACAAAAATCTTCAAAGACGATTATACCGGAGGATGCTCTATATGCACCAAAAGAAGAAACATACGAAATGATGAAGGACGCTCTAGTTGGCGGTCCATCAATAGTATTTACACGATATGCAGAAGCTGGTGTTTCAAATATTAGAGTGGTTCCAAACCTTGCAAGGCTGTTTTGGGGTACGATGCAAACGCGTTATATTTATCTACGTTAAATAAAGAGATGCCGTGTGGGAGAGAAACTATACACCATATAGATACCCCACATAACCCTAAAATTTATTAAAAAGTTTTGTAAAAGAGTTTTATCTGGAGACTGGTTTGGGTTTGCGGAGGTGGATATAGAAGTTCCACACAACTTTAAAAGATAAGTTTTCTGAAATGTCCCCAATATTTATAAACAGAGAAGTAGAGGTTGATGAAGTTCCCACACACATGTTAAAATATTTAAAAGATACTGGCCGAACAAGAGATGGAAAAAAATTGGTGGGATCTATGACCGCCACTAAATTATTGCTGTACGCGCCACTGTTGAAATGGTATTTAAAACACGGCCTAGAAATAACTGGAGTTCATCGTGTTATAGATTATATTAGCGGAAAACCATTCGAATGGTTCGCAAAAGAAGTTACAGCCGCAAGACGAACGGGTGATGTAGAACCAAATAAGAAACCAGTAGCCGACATAATGAAATTATTAGGAAACTCGTGTTGTGGAAAAATGATAGAGGCAACGGAGAGACATTTAAATACGACATATACACAAAACGAAACCTGTGTTGACAAAGCATTAAGATCTGCATTCTTTGACGATTTGGAAGAGATAGGAGATGCGTACGAAATATCTTCAAGAAAACCCAGGTGTGCGGTAAAGAGACCATTCCATTGTGGAATAGCGGTTTATCAACTAGCTAAATTGAGAATGTTGGAATTTTAATACGAATTTCTAGACAAATACGTAAAAAGAGAAGACTTCGAATTAATACAGATGGATACGGATAGTATGTATATAGGAGTTAGTGGAAAAACGATAGAGGAATTGATTAGACCTAACTTACTAGACGGATTTGAAAAAGAAAAAAAGAAATGGTTGGCTTGGGATAAATGGAGCGAAAGTAAGTGTTATTTTGTAGAAAAATTTAATTCTATTAATAAAAACTCTGCGAAAGGAATGTCCAAGAGAACCAACAATTTAAATTGGGATAGATATAAACGAGTACTAAGTGAAACTACAGAAGATGGAAAACACATTGATGTAGCACAAAATAGAGGATTTAAAATGAAAGACGGCGTTATGAAAACGTACTGTCAACAAAAATTAGGACTCTCGGCATACTACGATAAAAGACGCGTGTTACCAGACGGAATACATACGGAACCTCTCTAATGATTTATTTAATAATTTTGAAAAAATTAAGAAAATTAGCAATCTAAAGACTCTGACGATCCGGGGGTAGCTGGGTGTCAGAAGGCACCGCAAGAAGTTCTTCGCGAACAAACCCTCGAGATGGCCCATCATCCAAATAGTAGAGCACGGGCTCATCGGGCTTGGTAATAGATCGATCTAGATGATATACATTGAGAGACCACACGGGATCAGTCGCGCGGCGGCTGCCACCTTCGAACTCTCCCGGTTGATAGAGGTACCGGACGTCAATATCCGATGGAAGCCGTTGCTCCTCTAAACCAACGGGTCGCCCGCGCGAGACGGCAGAGGGCTCGCTCGTCACCCTTTTAAAACTTGATAGCATCTACGGGCTTCTTACCTATCAATCTGGTCACCTCTCCGTTCAATGCGGAGACCACGGCGGGCAGTCTGGCCACCCATTCGGTCGATCGCGAATGAGGGTCTACAAGTTCTTTAGCGTATTGGTGTCCGAACAGTCTCTCATCCAGGGTTCGATTGAAGCGCTCCACAATTCCCTGGTCCCGGTGGATGTTGACGCGGCCGCGTCTGACAGAAACTTCGTGCTTAGACAATAGATGAGAGACCGCGCCCATGAACTCGCGGCCGGGATCGACCTGGAGAAGATTCGGCCATTTGAGAGGACTCCTCTTATATATTCGGGAGAGAGCCTCGGCCACCTCCTTAGACTCTTTAGTGGCCAACGGCTCAGCCCCCTTATAGCGACTCGCTACGTCAACGATTTTCAGTGCGTACTTGTACGTCTTGCGACCGACGCGATCCTGAGGGAGAAACAGGAGATCCGCTTGGTGAACTTGGTTCGGTACCGGCACGTCGAATTTCGGGCGCGGAATATTGTGAGGCGCGGGTAAATAGATCTGCCAGATGGCCTGCTTCTTGAGCCATTCCTTGACAGCGTTTTCTGAAACCTTGGTCGCCGCCGCGAGGTTCTTGATGGCAGCGAGTCCCTTCCAGTAGCCGTGGGGGCTATAGTACGCGTTCGCTAGCTTGCGCGTTAGGCGAACCGATAGTTTTGTATTAAGTTTGCGCGTGTTCATCGTATGCGATGTATTCTAATATCGGACAATCTCCAACATGCCCTCGCCAGATGTCCGGTAACTGCGTCGATAATAATAAACCTTTGTTGGAAGTACAATCGCGATTGGGAGTTAAGTTCTGAAGGAACTTGGGAAAATCTAATCCCCCAGGATTGGTGGAGGAATCTAACATCCGCTTTGCGAAAAGGGTGGCCTCTTTTTCGTCCTTCCGCCACGTCTCGAGATAATCTCGGGCCAGACGAATCTATCCCTTTGCACCAACCATGTGGTGTTTAAGGGCAGTGTAGCCTACATCAATCATAGCAAAATAAAGTTCGTCAACTGACATCGTTCTATATATATATATATTTATATTTTAATTAATTTAAAATCTAGATTGAATATAGTAGCCGACGAGACCCACCACACCCATTCCCACGACGATGAACGCGATCTCGCGGTCTTTTTGGGGCTCTGACGGTACATAGAAATCTGAAAGTTGGGGCTCGCGATCCAGCGGCGTGAGACTTTTCTGCGGATATGCCAGCGCGTACTCGCGGTTGGCTTCTTCAACGTTCTGAAAAGTTTGCGCGGCGTGATTTTTACAGCGAAGCTCTTCATTGACCCAGTCCAGATGGGCGGTTCGTTTTTTTCGACCACGCTTCCTTTGCGCTATTGAGTTGTTCTACAGCTAAATCGTGACGCTTACGCTCCTCATCCACGTTCGAGCTTCTCATTTTAGAGAATATAAAGTTGCTACCGCTGAACGCCAATGCGTTTACAAGCGCACCACCTACTATTACTGCGATTGAAGCCATTTATTTCCATATATTAACTGGTAGAATTCCAGCTTTAACTAGATAATCTCGGGTCCAAACTGCGGCCGCTACATCTAAGGTCGCGAGCCCTACGTCTCTCACAGTAAAGTCCAATTTGGGAGCGGATCCTCCTAGGGCCATCTTTGATAGTCGAGCATACCCGATACTGAAACCCGATATCACCACGGCGTGATAAAGCGCATTCACTAACATTTTACCATCTTGTTCAGCCATTATAATTATTGCATATAAAAGGGGTCGCGATCAATGTTTAAATGGGGCGCATCTAATCGTGATTGGTGTTTCGTAACTTTCTTCTGAACACTGGCTGGTTGTTTTTTCGATAATAGGGGTATTTCCACACACACAGGGACCAACAACAATGCCAGACCACCACCAACAACCCAACTCCAATTCACGAATTTGGGTTCAATCGGATTTGCCCAACCTCGATTGGGTGTTGAGTGTGCTTCCAATTCGTGAATTGGGGGTGTTGTTGTACTCAACTCTGTCTTCAGATGTTTTGCTGTCTCCGTCCCCGATTGCAACGACTGTTTAGACTCTCGAAGCTCGGCGAGTATTTTATCTTGTTTAACTTTTCGGGTGGCAGCCGCCGCCCGCCCAGCTGCCTGTCTTTTGGGATTTTTTATATGCGGTATGTCATCCAGTGGCGGAGTAACACTCGGGTTCGATTGTGTTGGAGCAATCGGGTTCAACTCCGTCACTCTCGCGGGTGTGTCTTGTGTCATCATTTATGATATTAATATTAGGGCTTATAGTTTGTGGGCATATATGTCCAAATTGACAGTGTTTACCAGTGGTCAACGCGGTTGTCAGCAGAGCTAAGTACATTCCAAACTTGTGATAAATTGAGCAGCAGGCTGTTCTAAGAGTGTGACCTATAAAAGGGTCAGTCTCTAGATCGTCAATCAATCCCGCGGTGTTTGGTATAGGGAGAAGTATACTAACGGCGGTTGCGTACAAATGAATAGCCGCCGATCCGAGAGTTTTTGTCATCTCCGCACCTAACCCCTAGATTCGTATCGCGCATACATTTATCGATCTCCGCATCTGACATCTTATCCACCTGAAAAACTGAGAGACGCCTACCGAGATAATGCTCCGATTGTCCCCCAGCAACCAGCGCAGCCAGCCGCTCTCGTCGCGCCGCATTTTCATTTTCATTCGGAGTCGTTGCACTCAACCCAATACCAACCGCCGTTGGAGTTGGAGTTGATTCCGATTGCTCTGTCGGATCATTATCTTTCAGGATGTTGGCAGTCGGAGTTGAGGTTTCTTCCATTAACTGATCGAGAAGTTTGTCGCAGTTCATTTTTCTTAAAATTAATTTAACTATTCTAACAAGTCTCATCACTTTAACATATTGCCAAGCGTACCACCCGATACTTATGATCACCATTATACTCGCAACAAAGCTCGCAGCGGAGCACCAAATAGTTAACATTGTTAACCATTGTTCAGCATTTGTTCAACATTTGTTAAGCATTTGTTCAGCATTGTTCAGCATTTGTTCAGTAATTGCTAAGCATTGTTAAGCATTTACTCGGCAATTACTAACGAGCGTTAAGTAATTGCTAATTAATTATAAAATTAATTGATAATTTCGTAAGCAGTTGGTTGATCAGTCTTTAGCAAAAGCTTGGCGTGCTTAGTTTCCGAAAGCATCTGTCGAACCTCCAGGCGCTCCTCGCGTGTTGGGATAACGTCATTCTCTCGAAAACAGTCATCGATTGAGTCTCGGTCCTTGCAATGAAAGAGGGCGACCCATTTCGTTTGCTGGCGCAGATCCTTGAGGACGGCGTTGTACTTTTGAGTGGATATCCATACGCTTTGCCTAGCATGGCGGCCAGAAAATGCGAGCTCGGAGAGCATGTCCTTCATTTTGGTCATCGCCGCCTTGGCTGAGCAATTATCAATCACGTATAGGGTGGGCTCACCCTGGAATATTTGGTATAAACCACGCAACCAATCGTGAAGCCTATCACCAGGGTCAATAATGTATACCTCAGGGTCGGTCCATATCCACGGGCGCCGCTGATAAGTATCGTTGTGCAGCACAGTGGGACACAGGATCACAATATGACGAAAGGCATCGCGGTAGGAGCCCTCGAGCAAGTCTAGGATGAAAACCGTTTTTCCACATCCTGTCTGCCCACATATTATGGCAGAGTGGGCATCTCCAATCGTGAATTGGTATTGATTGTTAATTTTCTTAAAATTAATTAATAAATCGTTAGATTTAGTAGAGTGCTGAGACGTATCGGCCATCTTCGATGTTGAGTTGTGCGTCTGTAATTATATATAAGTACACGTTCAATGGCCCGGCTCCGTCCGCCTCTTTGGTTATCTGGATCGTCACACCCTCGCTAGCGTTCTCAACTTGGCGTCCGCTGCCGTGTATTTGGTCGTCGTCGCTGGCTACTCCGCGAGGGAGACGGCCGAGAGATGCAGGTCTTTGGCAACTGCTGCAACCTCCGGAGAGCGCTTAGAGCCGGCAGCAAATTGCTTTCTTACTTCGTCCCACTGCTGGTGCGCGCGAAGACCCGCGCTGTAGAGTTGATTGGGTACTCCCTCGATCGTCACCTCTACCTTCGTGATTTTGGGGTTATAGAATTTGTCGGTTTTTCTAGCACCGAACGCGAACCGAGCATCCTCGAACAACATCAGTATACCTTTCATCGAGCGGGCGGGTACGTTGATGTTAATATTCCACAATGTGTCGCCTTTGTCTTTCGTCATCTTGCGATGGCGAAGAACTCGATCGTAAAGTATGGCAACGCGCCCGGCGTACTGGGTTCTGATCAATCGCGCGAGTTCGGGCATCGTGACCATGTCGTACTCCAGCGAAACATTATCGATCGTATACGTCGATAACATGTCGCTGGTTATGAGAACTCGGCCGTAGTCGTTGAACGTTAGTTCGTATTCGAGGCGGTCAGCCAAAGCGCTCTGATAGTAGGGCATGTGACTCTCCAGCAACTCAAAGTCGAGCGGGATGTAGAAGCGGTTGCCGTAAGCGCCCGCGACCGCGTTGTCGCTCGCGTTGTTATCTACCTTGTTACCAGCCCTGATTCTAAGTTTGTTACGTTCTTATTTTTGCTGGTGTCAATACCCTGATAGACAGCGTTTTTGCGCTCTTGCGCCGTCATCCATAGGTCCTGATAACAATGGTAGACGTCGCTGTCATCGATCGACATCACCTCATTACCAGAAATCTTTATCATGGTCTTCTTGACTATGGCGCGACCCAGTTTCTGAACGACGGTTCGGTTCTCGTCCGTCGACGTCAGCGAAATAGTGAAAGCGAGGCGAACAGTCCCCGGCACAATGACGTCGTTAGCTCCGAGGTTGGGGAAGCGGACCAAGAGCTGTTGGTTCTGGTCGATCGTCGATGGGTTGTTCGTAATGGTACTTAGCCGCACACCAGAATATAACAGTTCGATATCTGATTGTAATGCGAACATGGCCGAACTATATCATATGGACCAATGGCAATACGTAGTGTATACATATATGGCATTATAGTGCAATTTACAACGTATATGATAAAGTAAGACTCAATAAAACACAATATTTAAAACAGTGCATATATTTTTATATTCTGACAACGAGAGTAACCTAATTCGAGCATCACCAAGTGTATTATGGGGCATATACAATCTACTAGTATATATATAGCGATCTACTAGTCTGAGCACGTGTGAATCTGTCCTATAAAGAAGTTTAAAAGTAAACGAAAAGAAACGCGCAATTGCCAGTACCACACTATATTAAAATAGCCTAAATGAGGCGACCATTTTGAATAAACACAATTACAAATGACTTCAAAATCAAGTGTGTCCAACTTACTGATTTACCGTAACCGCCTAACAGAATGCAGTAGTATACACAAGTAAAGTAAAAGTAAACATTATATTCAATAACATTCAAGTTTTTGGAAAATATGGCGGCCATTTTGAATTAAACACGCTCTTTAAGAATAGCATAAATATTGATCTATATTTTTAATATCGTATCTCAGATGAAAATCAAACTAATATGTTCATATCTAGCTTAGTACCAAGATATGGTCCACCACAGTGTAGATAATGCTGTCTGATCTTGATGAATATTTGGCGTCCATCTTGGATTCATATGGATTTGATAGCCTCCATCTAGGTTTAAAATGAATGCATGATATCCAAAGGGTTTTCAGCGTCCGTCAAATCAAGATCCAAGTGCCTATTTGTTTTCATTCATCAAATAAGTACAGATTTCAGGCTAAATAGTGATGTTTGGCGGCCATCTTGAATATGTTGATACTCTCAACGATAGAGACGTCCGAGCAAACCGAATTGCTTTGTATATGCCCCATAAATAAATAATCACCAATAAAACATACTTTTTCGGATTGTTCTGTAATGTTATGCACGTACATATTGTATTATCAAAATTGAGTGAGCTTTGCACTCATTTGACCCATGTGCACTTAATGACCCCAAAAATGACCTTGTCCCACCGGATTTGATTGACCGACACCGGATTCGTGTTCAGGATGATATAATGCATTGATTTAAAGTAGTCGTTGCTTTTGCTCTCTCGTGTTGACATACTTAATTTTTATGGGTGCTTGCCCCCCTACTAGTATAACAAATTTAGTTACGATCGGTGAAGTAGAACTTGAGTAATTGCGTGGACAAGGATACAGAGTGGGAAAATTAACAAGAGTTGGTAGAAGACAGCAAAGCTCGCCTGTTGGCAGCCTTCACTCAAACTTGGCACAGTTGTATAAACAAGAGGCCCAAATGGGCCTGTATCGCTCACCTAAAAGCCTCCATAGTGGTCATCTTGATTTCACAAAGACTCTTCACTTACAACTTCAAATGTTCCACAGAATTTGTTGGTACCTTCTGATCTAACATATATTGCGAATGTGCATGTGATTTACAGCTATACCTTCGATTTGATATATAAAATGACCATATTCGGTCAAAAATAAAATTTGACCCCTATTTGACCCCTCGGGCCACGCCCATTTTTGACCCAGGGGCCACCATATGAACAAATCTGAAACAGCGGTAACTATCAATCATTCTTACCAAGTTTCGTCGATATCGGCCTGGAGGTTTGTGAGAAGAAGATTTTTTGACAATTTGACCTACTTCTCAACGGCGGCCATCTTGGATTTGGTGATGACCTCCATTTTAACAAAAATGAACAGGCTTCACACACAGACCATTACAGTTAAGTTTGGCCAATATCGGCCAAGCAGTTCACAAGATAAAGACGTTAGAATTCTTTAGTAAAAGAATGACCTTTTGAACTATCAGTGGCCATCTTGGATGACGTAATCATCTGATTTAGACAAAAAAACAAAAAATTCTCAGGGTGATCGTCTCATCAATTCCTTCGATTTGATATATTATATGACTATATTCGGTTAAAAATAAAATTTGACCCCTATTTGACCCCTCGGGCGACGCCCATTTTTGACCCAGGGGCCACCATATGAACAGATCTGAAACAGCGCTAACGATCGATCATTCATACCAGTATCGTCGAAATCGGCCTGGCAGTTCGTGAGAAGAAGATTTTTTAAGAATTTGTTTGACCTACTTCTCAACGGCGGCCATCTTGGATTTGGTGATGACCTCTATTTTAACAAAAATTGAACAGTCTTCAACTACAGACCATTACAGTTAAGTTTGGCCAATATCGGCCAAGCAGTTTACAAGAAAAAGATCGTTTGAAATTCTTTAGTAAAAGAATGAGACCATTTGAACTATCGGTGGCCATCTTGGATGACGTAATCATATGATTTAGACAAAAAAATGTTCCCAGAGTGATTGTCTCATTAATACCTTCGATTTGATATATTACATGACTATATTCGGTTAAAAATAAAATTTGACCCCTATTTGACCCCTCGGGCGACGCCCATTTTTGACCCACGGGCCACCATATGAACAAATCTGAAACAGCGCTAACTATCGATCATTCATACCAAGTATCGTCGAAATCGGCCTGGCGGTTCGTGAGAAGAAGATTTTTTAAGAATTTGACCTACTTTTCCATGGCGGCCATCTTGGATTATCGATGACCTCCATTTTAACAAATCTGAAATGGCATCACCCATATATCATCCCTGTGAAGTTTAACCAATATCGGCTCAGCAGTTCGGGAGAAGAAGATGATTGAAAATGTTCACGGACGGACGGACGGACGGATGGACGATGGACGACGGACGACGGACACTTTGCCATAAGAATAGCTCACATGAGCTTTGCTCAGGTGAGCTAAAAACATGAATATTATATAACTAGACCTTGGGTTAAGGGGTGTGCGGTGAACCTTGACATTGGGGTCAGTGGTGGAAGGTGGGTCGTGGATTTGCTATAGCATGATATAGCATATTAAGATGAGTGCATGTATGAAATATCAATGCGCTCCCTGAAAACAAAAGTGATACAAAATTTAACCCAACGTTAAGTTTATGAACACACTATGTTGGTGATTTTCTACAGCATCATAGCTATTCACATGAGGAATGCATGTATGAATGTGTATAAGTTTGTGACCTTCACCTTGGGGAAAGGGGTCGGGGATGGGTCATGGATTTGCTGTAGAACAATAGAGGATCATCAGATGACTGCATGTATGAAATATCAAGGCGTTCCCTGTAAAGAAACAGAAGTTATAACTAGAAAATGTGTTCATAGAACACGGATGCCCCACATATCGCTTTGATAATAAATGAGGCCAAATTCCAAGTCAAAATTTTTGTTTACCAGAGCGTTAAAGTTTTTGAAGCACCAAGTATGTGACCTTGACCCTGGGCTTGGCGGGGGCAGGATGAACGTGGATTTAGCACAGGGCGGTAGAGGACCATTATAGCAATGCGTATATGAAGTATGAAGCTGATCCGTGGAAGGGAACAGAAATTATAAGATATTTACCGAGCGTAAGTTTTTGAAGAACCAGGAATGTGACCTTGACCCTGGGCTTGGCGCAGGAGAAACGTGGATTTGGACACAGGGCATATTTAGAGGACCCATTAGAGCAATGCGTATATGAAGAATGAAGCTGATCCGTGAAAGAAAACAGAAATATAAGATATTTACCTGAGCGTAAAGTTTTTGAAGCCATAAGTATGTGACCTTGACCCTGGCTTGGCAGGGGAAGGACGAAACGTGGATTTGGCACAGGACAGTAGAGGACCATTAGAGCAATGCGTATATGAAGAATGAAGCTGATCCGTGAAAGAAAACAGAAATTATAAGATATTTACTGTTTTTGAGCGCTAAAGTTTTTGAAGCACTAAGTATTGTGACGTGACCCTGGGCTTGGCAGAAGGTTTTTACGACGACCCCTGGATTTGGCACAGGACAGTAGAGGACCATTAGAGCAATGCGTATATGAAATGGTGAAGCTGATCGGTGAAAGCAAACAGTACCTGAAGATATTTCACAGCTAGGCATTAAAGTTTTTGTAAGAAGAAGCACCAAAGTATGAAACTGACCTTGACCTGGCTTGGCGGGGGCAGGACGAACATGGATTTGGCACAGGGCGGTAGAGAACCATTAGAGCAATGCGTATAATTATGAAGTATGAAGCTGATCCGTGAAAGAAAACAGAAATTATAAGATATTTACCTGTGCGTTAAAGTTTTTGAAGGACTAAGTATGTGACCTTGACCCTGGGCTTGGCGGGGGCAGGACGAACGTGGATTTGGCACAGGGCGGTAGAGGACCATCAGAGCAATGCGTATATGAAATATGAAGCTGATCCGTGAAAGCAAACAGAAATTATACGATATTTACCCGAGCTTTACAGTTTTTGAAGCACCAAGTATGTGACCTTGACCCTGGGCTCGGCGGGGGCAGGACGAACGTGGATTTGGCACAGGGCTGTCGAGAACCATTAAAGCAATGCATATACGGGCAAGGATTTGTTGTAGCACAATAGAGGATCATCAGATGAATGCATGTATGAAATATCAAAGTGTTCCCTGTAAATGAAAAGAAGTTTATGAACATGCTAAGTTTGTGACCTAGACCTTGGGGTAAGGGTTGGGTGGTGGGTCGTGGATTTGCTACAGCATGATAGAGGGTCATCTGAGGAATGCATGTATGACATATCAAGGTGTTCCATGAAAGGAAACAGATGTTATAAGACATTTACCCCAACGTTAAGTTTATGAATGTGCTAAGTTTGTGACCTTGACCTCATGGATTTGCTATAGAATGATAAGAGTTTCATCAGATGAATGCATGTATGAAATATCAACGCGTTCCATGAAAGGAAACGGATGTTAGAAGACAACGTTAAGTTTATGAACATGCTAAGTTTGTGACCTTGACCTTGGGGAAAGGGGTGAGGAGGGGGGTGGGGGTCATGGACTTGCTGTAGCATAATAGAGGATCATCAGATAAATGCAGGTATGAAATATCAAAGCTTTCCCTGTAAAGAAACAGAAGCTACACAACATTTATCCCAATGTTAAGTTTATGAATGTGCTATGTTTGCGACCTTGACCTTGGGGAAAGGGGTGGGTCATGGATTTGCTATAGCACGATAGAGTATCATCAGATGAATGCATGATGTATGAAATATCAAAGCGTTCCCTGTAAAGAAACAGAAGCTACACAACATTTATCCCAATGTTAAGTTTATGAATGTGCTATGTTTGCGACCTTGACCTTGGGGAAAGGGGTGGGTCGTGGATTTGCTATAGCACGATAGAGTATCATCAGATGAATGCATGATGTATGAAATATCAAAGCTTTCCCTGTAAAGAAACAGAAGCTACACAACATTTATCCCAATGTTAAGTTTATGAATGTGCTATGTTTGCGACCTTGACCTTGGGGAAAGGGGTGGGTCATGGATTTGCTATAGCACGATAGAGTATCATCAGATGAATGCATGATGTATGAAATATCAAAGCGTTCCCTGTAAAGAAACAGAAGCTACACAACATTTATCCCAATGTTAAGTTTATGAATGTGCTATGTTTGCGACCTTGACCTTGGGGAAATGGGGTCGGTCGGATTTGCTATAGCACGATAGAGTATCATCGATGAATGCATGATGTATGAAATATCAAAGATTTCCCTGTAAAAAAACAGAAGTTACACAACATTTATCCCAACGTTAAGTTTATGAACATGCTAAGCTTGTGACCTTGACCTTGGGGTAAAAGATGGGTAGTGGGTTGTGAATTTGCTACAGCATGATAGTGGGTCATCTGAGGAATGCATGCAGGACATATCAAGGCATTCCATGAAAGGAAACAGATGTTACAAGACATTTACCCCAACGTTAAGTTTATGAATGTGCTAAGTTTGTGACCTTGACCTTGAGGTAAGAGGTGGGCGGTGGATCATGGATTTGCGACAGCATGATAGGGTATCATCAGATGAATGCATGTATGAAATATCAAGGCGTTCCATGAAAGGAAACAGATGTTATAAGACATTTACCCCAACGTTAAGTTTATGAATGTGCAACGTTTGTGACTTTGACCGTGGAGTAAGGGGTGGGTCATGGATTTCCTATAGCACAATAGAGTATCATCAGATGAATGCATGTATGAAATATCAAGGCGTTCCATGAAAGGAAACAGACGTTATAAGACATTTACCCCAACGTGGATTTTATGAATGTGCTAAGTTTGTGACCTTGACCTTGTGGAAAGGGGTGGGAGGTGGGTCATGGATTTGCTATAGTACGATAGTGTATCATCAGATGAATGTATGTATGAAATATGAAGGTATTCCCTTTAAATAAACAGAAGTTACACAACATTTACACCAATGTTAAGTTTATGAATGTGCCAGGTTTGTGACCTTGACCTTGGGGTAAGGGTTGGGTGGTAGATCGTGGATTCGCTACAGTATGATAGAGGGTCATCATATGAATGCATGTATGAAATATGAAGGCATTCCCTGTAAATAAACAGAAGTTACACAATTGTCAACATTTACCCCAACGTTAAGTTTATGAACACGCTAAGTTTGTGACCTTGACCTTGGGATAAGGGTTGGGTGGTGGGTTGTGGATTGGCTACAGCAGGATAGAGGGTCATCTGAGGAATGCATGTATAAAATATCAAGGCGTTCCATGAAAGAAAACAGATGTTATAAGACATTTACCTCAACGTTAAGTTTATGAATCTGCTAAGTGTGTGACCTTGACCTTGGGGTAAGGGTTGGGTGGTGGGTCATGGATTTGCTACAGCATATAGAGGGTCATCTGAGGAATGCATGTATGAAATAACAAGGTGTTCCATGGAAGGAAATAGAAGTTATAAGACATTTACCCCAACGTTAAGTTTGTGGACGCCGACGATGCTGACGCCGCCAGGGGTATGCCATAAGCTCTTCTGCACTTCATGCAGGCGAGCTAAAAATGGCTGCCAAGGGGAGATAAGTCATCGGAAATTTTTCAAAATAAATAGCCTTCTTCGTCTTGCCGCGTTAAACATGTATACCGAATTTGGTCACAATCCGTCAAGTAGTACTTATTGCGTGGACAAGCTGTGCTCGCCCGCCAGCCGCCCGCCTGCCCGCCTGTACAAGATGAATACATAATTTTTTTATCAAACGGGCGTATAACAAGAGGGCCATTGTGGCCCTATATCGCTCACCTGGTTATTATATATATGCACAGGGCCTGAAAATAGCACTGGTCCGAGGTCCTGAACCTGCAAATTTTACGGTGGGATCTTTGTATTTTACAAGCAACAAGTCTGCCGGACCTGTGATAAAATTGAAATTGAGATCATCATTCAGTGGCGATACTAAATCAGTTCTGATTATCGTCTTATAAGAGAATTTATGGTGACATAGTCGAGAATTTACACATGGTGTGAAAAGTTGTTTCGCATGAAACAGACACGTTTTTCTAGTGATTATCCTCTCAGACCTTCCAAAAGATCATCGGACCTTTCACTTTTTTCCTTGTTAGGTCCCGGATCTACTGGTAAAAGTTGCTATTTTCAGGCCCTGATATCATGCCTCATTTGCATATGAAAATAGCCTGATACCACCTCGAGTCACTATCAGTAAAATAAATATTAACTAGAGCAGCTTGAGCTGCATCAACGGTTTGAGCCTCAAACATTGATTTCATGTGTAACTAAGCTTTAGCCGAAGGTGTAAACTATCGGTTGCAAAAAGAATTTCTGAAGTTTTAGAATGAACAGTCCAACATTATTGTGTTCGCATCATCACACCGATGTGGGGCCGGTTAGCTTAGAGGTAGAGCGATGGACTCAGAGCGAGGGATACCGGGATCGATCCTCAGCCAAAGTTTTAGCTAAAGAACTGAAATATCGACTACAGCAAAAACAATTAAAATCGAATGATAAATAACGAAGCTGACGTCACATCCGTTTGCTCTATTTTGAAAAAAATACGTTCATCTTTGACATCGAATAGAGTCGTAAGTAGTCAAGATATAGCTCTGAAAATTATCATCTTTCATGCGGCTGACATTCCCCTATCACCCTGGCAAGAAATTATGTTGCTGACAGTACTGTCAGCGAGTCTGAGATAGAGAATTTTGTCAGCTTTCCAATGCAAAAAGTATTCTTGAAATCGGTTTGAAAATAAGGAAGTTATAGGAAGTATGACGTCATTTCCGTTTTCGTGGAAAGTAGCATTAAAAGATATCTGAAAATCTCTGAGTCTCTGCTCACACTTGATCCGAATCGGCATGCAAAATTTGAAGTCGATCCGACCAGCGGTTTGGTGTAGATGGAGGGAGCCCGTAAGTCAGCGGATGATTATTTTTCGATAGTTATCGCCCTTAAATTGCAGTTTATGCCATTTGTAAATACACGTAATAAAATTAAATATGTGCAATATTCCGCCAGTGAAGTTTTCGTTTGTTTTTCACCATAGGCCGGGCACAAAGCGGGAAAGTTTTAGCTAAAGGACTGAAATATCGACCGCAGCAAGAAATTTTGAAATCTATTGATAAATAACGAAGCTGATGTCACATCCGTTTGCTCTATTTTGAAAACTTGAAAAAAAGACGTTCATCTTTGACATCCAATAGAACCGGAAGTAGTCAAGATAGAGCTCTGAAAATTATCATCTTTTATGCGCCTGACACTCCCCTATCACACTGGCAAGAAATCATGTTGCTGACATTACTGTACAAATTGGAAAACGTTTGCAAAGACCACCCGTTATCAGCCGAATATTCGGTAAAATCGTTGAAAAGTATGTACATTTTTCAACTTAAAATGCCTATAGCTCTCTTATTTGACCAGATAGCTGAGAACTGTCAATGAGTTCGAGATAGAGAATTTTGTCACCTTTCCAATGCAAAAAGAATTTTTGAAATCGGTTTGAAAATAAGGAAGTTATATAAAGTATGACGTCACTTCCGGTTTCGTGGAAAGTGGCATTAAGAGATTTCTGAAAATCTCTGAGTCTCTGCTCACACTTGATCCGAATCGGCATGCAACATTTGAAGTCGATCCGACCAGCGGTTTGGGCTGTAGACTGAACGGCTGAATAAAAAAACCACAAAAAAAACAAAAAAAAACCAACGAATACAATAGGTTTTCGGCGCAGCTGAAAGCCGCCTCAAACCTAATAAATTATTATATTTGTATAGCGGGCACTCGCAGGGCCTGAAAATAGCAGCTTTAACCAATAGTGAAAAGTCCGATGAATTTTTTGGAAGGTCTGAGAGGATATTCTTAAGAAAAACGGTAGAAATATATGTCTGTTTCATACTAAATGACTTGAATATGTCACCAAAAAATATCTTATAAGACGATAATCAGAACGGATTTAGCATCGCCACTAATGATGATCGCAATTTCAATTTTATCACAGGTCCGGTGGACTTTTTACTTGTAAAATACAAAAGGTCCGACATTATAATTTGCAGGTCCAGGACCTCGGACCAGTGCTATTTTCAGGCCCTGATGCAAGTAAATCTGAGAGATCTGTATACATTCATTATTCCTACAAAGTCTTGTTGAAACCACCCTGATGATGGGAAGACATTGTTTAATCCTTAGACCGCTACACACAACAATTGGTGTCTGCTGTTGCTTTTACATCTTGCCTTATTTCTCAATAAAAACATGGTTTGACAGCACTTCAGAATAATTTTCAACGGAAATGATTCTAAACTGCTGTCAAAGCATGTTGTAAATTATTGTAAAGTGGAAAATAGAAAATAAACAGCAGACGACAAACAATTAAGATAGCTTGTAAGGGTTAAAGATTTTGTCCAACTTTACAAGGCAGCCATCTTGGATTATGTGACGACATCCAATTTGAAAAATCTGTAATGTTTCACCGAAAGACAATAACTATGAAGTTAAGCGGTTTGTAAGAAAAGGCTGTTTGAAAGCACAAATAAAAAGCTACCGGTTTGACCTTTTGGCAGCCATCTTGGATGATGTGATCATCCAATTTCGATAAGAAATGCTTCAGAGAGATCGTCTCATCAATACCTTCGATTTAATATACAACATAACCATAGTTGGTAAAATGTGAAATTTGACCCGCCCGCCAGGCCCCGCCCTTTTTTGATCCCGGGGTCATTATTTTAACAAATCTGAAAGAGCATTGACTGTCGATCATTGCTGTCAAGTTTCGTTAAAATCTGTCAACGGTTCGTGAGAAGATTTTTAAAAAATTTGTCCTACTTTTCCGCATTGGCCATCTTGGATTAGGCGACCTCAAAATTAAACAAATCTGACATGTCCCCACCCATAGATCATCCCTGTGAAGTTTGACCAACACCAGCCAAGCGGTTCATGAGGAAGAAGACCGTTGGCGGCCATCTTGCATGACCTAATCATCTGATTTCGACCAAAAATGATCTAGAGTAAAATAGCATTGACTGCTGATCATTCCTGTCAAGTTTCGTCTGGTAGTTCATGAAAAGATTTTTTAAGAATTTTACCGACTTTTCCATGACCGCTATTTTGGATTAAAGGACGACCTCCAAATTTACAAATCTGACATGCCCCCACCCATAGATTATCCCTGTGAAGATTGACCAATATTGGCCCAGCGGTTCACTAGAAGATGTTAGAAATCGGTAATAAAAGGATGATCTTTTGACCTTTTGGCGGCCATCATGGATGACATAATCTTACATAATCATTCAATTTCGACAATAAATAATTCAGAGCGATTGTCTAGTCGATACCTTCGATTTGATATATATATGACCATATTCGGTCAAATGTGAAATTTTGGGGTTTGAAATTATGGACAGACGGCCAAAAAACGGTAACAATAGCTCACCTGGGCCTTTGGCCTTTGGCTCAGGTGAGCTAAAAATAAACAATGCCACAACAAACCCTAATCAATCTGGATTGCACGAGTTTATTAGTTATTAAATGCATTAATTACGATAACCTCATTAATAATGTGTAGTTATTATTAACTGGGTTAATTAGTTTTTGCAGCTCATATAAGTGAATTTTTGTTAAGAAATATGTCGAATATAAATAAACAGCAGACAGTTATTTTTGTTTCCGGCCATTTCATGGTTAAGTGAGCACTAACCAGTCTGTAATTGTGAAGTAGCGACTTCCTTCAGTTCGGTGTTAGTTTCGACAACCGATGTGCTGTTGTTGTTACAGTTGCCATTGACGTCATCTAGCCCCGCCTCCTCCACAAACGATTTATCCTCATTGGACGATTTCCGCAACAACACCTTCGCCAGCTTCTTGAACACTGTGTCAACCTTCTCACCTGTGATTGGTTAAAACTTTGATAGCAAACGAGGCAAAATTAGAATTAGACGGACGTCATTGTGATCACGCAAGCGGGCTCGACAAAAACTATATACCCCTCGACATACTTCGCTGGATGGACAATAAAAACTTCAATGCAAATTTCGAAATGCTAATGTTTTCTGTTACAGACAGACTGATGAACGGATGGACAACCAGACGGAAAGGTGAAACTATATGCCCCTCAGCATACTTAGTAAGATATGGGTATAATAACATAGAAATATTCTAGGATATATTGAAAGTCCTATCGTTTGAGAGCTGAGCCTGGTAAATACCATAGCAAATTTAAACTAGAAATGTGACCTGGAAACTGGAGTTCACAAAGAAAGGGGCCCACTTGTTCAATCTGTAGCCTATGTCACCAACATTGCAAAGTATAATTATCTAGTAAAGTATACTTTGAGGGAGAAATTTTCAATTGAAGGATAAATTTATTAATTTTTACTGTACTGAAATTTGTAATAAATTCAGTATAATAATTCTGCATACTTTTAAAATCATCAAATATATGCAGTCGTTAGTTCTATATGAAATAATGCATTTGGAGAAAAATAAATGATTACTCCCTAAAAGTATACTTTGCTAGATAAGTATACTTTGCAATGTTGGTGAAATAGGCTACAGGGCTATATTGGTGCAATGCACACTCGTTATGAATTGCGCTAACCAGACAGCCTAGTTTTGTTTGTTTGATTGTTGGGGCTTAAATGCCTATCAACAGCCAAGGTAAGTTAAAAAGCAGGAGCATCAGTAATAATCGTACTACTTTTATAATGGGCAATACACCAATTCAACTCCCAGGTAACAAGAGAGCCAAAGATAACAAGAGTGCCGTAAGTCACAAAATACACCCGTCAAAGATGTGCCAGACAGCGAAGATGCAGAAATGTGAAGCTGTCACCAAGGCAAGAAAGATTAATGAGAATTTGAAAATCTATAGCATTATTTCTTCATCTTGTTGTGATAAACAGATACACTAATTTAGGTAGAGATGTGTAAAGTAAAATTATATATAATTGGATACAAAAATGTAAAACAAAACGGCTCAGTTAAAAAGGTGATATTTTTGTTAAAACATATTTTTCCTGCATAAAAACACTATAAAGGTGCACATCTTCAATATGTGTAGAAGACGTGTGTACAGTTTCAGATCGATTGACTGAACAGTTTCAGAGGAGTTGTGTGAACAAACTCTGTACCCTATATAGAATTGCATACACAAATGTAGAAACAAGAATTCCGCGGAATCAAATGTCTCGCCTTGTCCCGCCGCCTTGACCTCGAGCCTGGGCCAGAAAGCAATTTTCACTGGCCCGAACATATTATACAATTATTGACTAGTGAACCATAGAATATCAGATTATATTCTATGGCTCACTAGTCAATAATTGTTTTATTATATGATAATAGTCCGTATATAGCACTTATGACCTTATGCTACTAGACAAAAATTGAAAAAGAATTTGAGAACAAAAAAATTAACAAAAACTAGAAATGGACGCTTGTCGACAAGCGCATGTATATCCCCCTCCCCAGATACACAAGTAGTTTGAAAAAAGGGTGTTTGAGTTATGCTCTGGAGACAAAATCAGTGCGCGGAAAAACCAAGGGAGACAACTAAAAAATTAGTGATGCAAGAGTTGTCATTCTTGCGTGACACACCTTTAGGGTCGTGGTCTATGCATGTGTGAAGTTTCATGAAAATATTCCAAAGGGTGTTCGAGTTATGCTCCGGACACGAAATCAGTGCACAAAACAACAAAGGGAGATAACAAAATTAACGACGCAAGAGTTGTCATTCTTACGTGCGACACACTTTTGGGTCATCTTCTATGCATGTGTGAAGTTTAATAAACTGATCCGTGAAAGAAAACAGAAATTATAAGATATTTATCCGAGCGTTAATGTTTTTGAAGCACTAAGTATGTGACCTTAACCCTGGTAGAGGACCATTAGAGCAACGCGTATATGAAATATGAAGCTGATCCGTGAATGGAAAGAAAAATTATAAGATATTTACCCAAGCGTTAAAGTTTTTGAAGCACCAAGTATGTGACCTTGACCCTGGGCTTGGCGGGGGCAGGACGAACGTGGATTTGGCAGAGGGCGGTAGAGGACCATTAGAGCAATGCGTATATGAAATATGAAGCTGATCCGTGAAAGAAAACAGAAATTATAAGATATTTACCTGAGCATTAATGTTTTTGAAGCACTAAGTATGTGACCTTGACCCTGGGCTTGCGGGGGCAGGAGCGACGAAGTGGATTTGGCACAGGGCGGTAGAGGACCATTAGAGCAATGCGTATATGAAATATGAAGCTGATCCATGAAAGAAAACAGAAATTATAAGATATTAACCTGAGCGTTAAAGTTTTTGAAGCACCAAGTATGTGACCTTGACCCTGGGCTTGGCGGGGGCAGGACAAACGTGGATTTGGCACAGGGCGGTAGTGGACCATCAGAGCAATGTGTATATGAAATATGAAGCAGATCGGTCGAAGGATGAAGAAATTATGAGACATTTACCCCGAGCGTTAAAGTTTTGTGACGGACGGACGGGAGGACGGGAGGACGGGACGCACGTTCCTACGAATGGATACTTGTTGGGTTTTTACTCTATAAAAATACCCAACAAGAGTACCCAACACTACCCTAACCCTAGCCAATAAGATCCCTGTACGCTTACAACAAGTACCCATTCGTCTGTGCGGTACTACTCATCACAGTATACTTGTGAACCCACTTGCTTGTGCACCTATAAATAGTCTGCTTGTGCACCTGGGTGCACAAGAAAAAGTGATGCACAAGTACCTTTTGTACTCATGAATTGATCCACAAGTATACCTGGCTGAGTACATCTGAGTCCGTCCGATACTGATAGTCGGACACTTTGCCGATGGACATCTGATGCTTGTGCACTAACTTTCATGACAAGCACCACAAGACCCTTGTGAGCTGAAATAAAGTAGTCTGCTTGATGCACAAGGGCCTCTTGTAAACACGAATGGATCCACAAGTATGCCCTGGTTGAAGAAGGACGGACGGACGGACGGACGGACAGACGGACGGTCCAAACACTATATGCCACCCGTTTCTTCGAAACCCGGTGGCATAATTATTGACTAGTGAGCCATAGAATATCAGATTATATTATATGGCTCATTAGTATAAATTACCTGTGGTCAAATAGTGGTCAGACTGGACATTTGCAAATGCTAGCACATGCACAGGTGAATGGTTCTCCCAGTCTCTATTGTTCAACCGAAAAAGGCTATTGTTCTCTCTACAGGTAAGGTGTACAGAGCACACGAGAAAACGGGTCTTCATGCATTATTGTCCAGTTTGTAGAGTGCGCAAAACAAAAAAGGGAGATAACTAAAAAATTAGCTACGCAAGAGTTGTCATTCTTGTGTGCGACATGTGAAGTTTCATGAAAATATTCCAAAGGGTGGTCGAGTTATGCTCAATCAGTGCACGAAACAAAAAATGGAGATAAGTCAAAAATTAGCTATGCAAGAGTTGTCATTCTTGTGCGCGACATACCTTCGTGTCATGGTCTATGCATGTATGAATGAAAATATTCCAAAGGGTGTTCGAGTTATGCTCCGGACAAGAAGTGTCTGCGGCGGACGCGGACGATGTTCGGTGTCAAATCCTATGTATCCCCCTGACAGAGTCCGGGGGATACAATAATGCTCGCTACTGGAGCCCAGAATTTTGTTTAATAGTCCTATATTTATCTACATATCATATCTGCACAGGTCCACATATTGCCACAATATTGTCAACACAGTCTACGGAAATGTAATTTACCTGTATAAATTACCTGTAATAAGTTAGTGGTCAGTTAGTGGTCAGTCTGGACATTTGCACATGCTAGCACATGCACAGATGAATGGTTCTCCCAGTCACTATTGTTCAACCTGTGAAGGCTATTCTTCTCTCTACAGGTAAGGTGTACAGAGCACATGCATTAATGTTGTTTGTAGCATATAGAAATGGAGTTTGACCTTGACCCCGGATTTTTTTTTGAATAGTCCTATATTCATTTACATATCATAGTAAAGGTATGTATAAAGTTTGATAACTGTAGCTGATAAGGTCGCCTCCGCCGCCTCCGCTGCCTCCGACGTGGACTCCGGAAAAGAAAAACCTATGTCTCGCTTTCCACTTCGCGGGCGAGAAAGAAAGCCGTCCACAACTAGCAGTATACAGATCCCAATAAAAAACAAGAGGGCCATGATGGCCCTAATTCGCTCACCGGACTCCATGAACACCAGAGGAGAATGTGACATTGAGTTTGTGTAAAAAAAAATAAAAAAAAAAATTGTTGCTATTTTTAGATGGCGGTCATCTTGGATTAAGCGATGACTCATTTTACCAAATCTGAAAATGCTTCACCCAAGGATCTTAACTTCCTATGAAGTTTGGCCAGCATCGGCCATGTGGTTCCTGAGAAAAAGACGTTCAAAATCTCGAATAAATGGATCTTTTGGTGGCCATCATGGATGTTAAAATCATCCGATTCCGACAAATCTTGCACCAGATCAATCGCCTCATCGATACCTTCAATTTGATATATCCGGCTGGCGGTTCATGAGAAGAAGATTTTTTAAGAATTTCTGCTATTTTTAGACGGCGGCCATCTTGGATTAGCGATGACCTACATTTTAAAAAAAATCTTAAAAGGCTTCACCCATGGACCATAACTTTTAAGTTTGGCTACCATGGGCCAAGCGGTTCATGTGAAGAAGAATTTTGAAATCTCTAATAAAAGAAAGACCTTTTGACATTTCGGCGGCCATCTTGGATGACATAACAATCCGACTTCGACAAAAAATGTACCAGAGTGATCGCCTCATTGATACCTTCGATTTGATATATAACATGACCATATTCTGTCAAAAATAAAATTTGACCCAATTTGACCCCAAGGGCCACGCCCATTTTTCACCTCGGGGTCACCATTTTAACAATTTTGAAAGAGCATTATAAATCGATCATTCCTACCAAGTTTCGTCGAAATCCGGCCAGCGGTTCATGAGAAGAAGATTTTTTAAGAATGTATGCTATGTTTAGACAGCGGCCATCTTGGATTAGCTATGACCTCCATTCTAACAAATCTGAAAAGGCTTCACCCATGGACCATAATTTTTAAGTTTGGCTACCATGGGCCGAGCAGTTCATGTGAATGTGGCAGTGGAGTTTGTGGAAAATAAAATGTACCCATTACGTGTTTGTTTTGCACCCCCACTCCTTGGCCACTGTCCATCCATCCATCCACCCACTCTTGTATAGCGTTCGTACCTAGTTCATCTCGTCCACGGGTAGTTGTTGTTAGGCATCACGTGACTAACAAATGCACGAGCATGCGCGCGCGTTGCGGTGGCGGGCGATCACTTCTCTAGAAGACGCCATTACATACACATCAGTTTTCACATGTATTACTTTATTAAATATTCGTAAATTGTTTCATTTACAGTTACTGTTTCGAGTCCCACCATATGTAGAACCGCCCCAAACATAGAACCCACATCTACCGGCCGTCCTTGCAAGGTCTAAGGACCAGTCCGGCCACAATGGCGCCCAACTGAACTGTTTGGACCCCGGGCATCTACACTGCTGTGGCTATTTCGCTTTTCCGTGTCCTGGTGAACGACCCGTCACACCCTGATCTATATCATGGAACGTAACGTCTATATCGGACAAAGGCGGTGAAGACGGGATAGACCTCGAATTCTCAAATTCCCGGTAGTCGTACGCGTAAATACATATTCGGGTCGATAAATTCCGACAATAGACATTCCCGGGCCAACAATCAAGTCCGACCTACTGAACACACATGTGTGTGATAAGTTTCCGCGGAAATAAAAATGAGCTCAAACATATTCTGAAGTTGCGCGTTAGTTCGACGACGGACGAATGGTAATACTATCTCCATGTGTTCTTTGAAAATCATGAATATGTTCCGATTAAACGTTGGAACTAGCTGCTGAACAGCGATTAACGTTGTATCTGGACCGTGTTGACATGACCTTGACTGACGTGAATATCTATTTATAGACATGAATCCTGTGTGTTTACATATTATGTGTAAACTATTTACATGCTGTATGTCATTGACCATGTACGTATGTTTTCTAAGCCAGTGAGTACTGTTGATAGAGTTTCAGCCTCATAAAATCATATGATATTCAGTTTGGACCGTTTTCAAGGGTGCCAGTGTCGTGTGTTTCCAAATGTAAACAATGCTTTGATTTCACATCATACACATGTTGAAATGGTTGATGATTTGAATTGGCTATTTGAATAAGACATTATTCACTGGATTGGAACATTTCATTGTATGGAAGTGACATTATATTTGTGATCGTGACACTTAGTGACAATAGTTAGTGATAGACTTTGTGACAATAATTTGTAATAGTGACACAGTGATGGTGACAATTACATGTGCTAGGAATAAATTGACAAAACCAATTTTGGCATACACTTGCACTAACTTCACCAAACTTGGTACAGGGAGCACTGTAACTGCACGTAAAAACCTCTAACAACATTATGGTAACTTTCATTGCAGAGTGTACCTGGTAGCAAGGTCCTAGTCCTAGACCCGTCCTAGCTAATCCTAGTCCCGCATCCTATTCCTTCATATCTGGTCTCATCCTACCTACCAAGAACCTACGGTAAACCATGGAAAACCCCAGCGACTAAAATTAAACAAAACGCGTTTAATTTATTAATTTTTTTACCCAGGAGCCGCTTGTTAAAAAAAGGTGAAAATTCTGTGCGAGAAGCTCGGCATAGAATTTTGGGTATAATAATAATAATAATAAAAACAACAACAACAACAAACAAAAGTTTGTCGGATGACGTCAACATTTCTATGAAATCTGTACAGTTACATGATGGCATAGCAATCTTGATTTCGCTGTTTCCGGATTGGTAAAATAGAGGCAACTGTAGAATTACAGATTGGCAATTTTGGTGAAAAGTCAACATTTCTATGATATCTGTAGATATACATGATATCATAGCAATTTAGCAATCACAAAATATGCCTTAGATCCTTGGATATATTGCCCTGAAAGCAAAATATCAACAGGACAATTGTGTTGTCATTACGGTTAAAGATTGTCTAGGCACTAAACTGCAAATCAGGCTGGAGCACTGAATGGTGTAGGTTGATGGGCAGGGTACAATCTGTTGGTCAAAATATGGGGCACCATGATTGGAGCTGATAAAATTTAGTCCGGTCGCTAAATATAATATTTTGTGTTAGTGGGAAAATAAAATTAAAAATCGGATCACTAAACTTCAAAATCAAATTTTAGTACAGGCGATTGAAAACGTAAGTTAGGCAGCTAAAATTAAATTACTGTGGTAGATTGGAAACCAAATAGTCTGGTCACTGAGTTTCAGAATTCTGCAATTAGTAGTGACTTTAATCTTAGGTAGGGAGACAAATCAATAATTTTGATTAGTGGAGAAGCTTGAAAAAAAAAAAAAAATAAAAAATAAAACAAAAAAAAAAGTACTGATAACCGGTGCGATTGGAAACATTGGTATAGAGGTATTGAACTGTTGGTACTGGTGTTTAATAGTTGGGTTATCATGTGCGGTTAGCCTCGAAACATAGCACGTTGATCGACAAGTCATTTGGAATGGGTCGATTATAGATTAGGTACGAATGACTTGTAACTCTGGTAGTTAATTCCGTTACTAAGGTGGTTGCTCATGACAACGGAATTGGGAATTTAAAAAAAAAAATAAAAAAAAAAAAAAATATTTTGGACTTAGTGCAGGAGCTAAGTTTCTAAATTTGATTTTTTCAGATTTTGAATTTGGACCTTTCGGCTTAGTATTGAAGCTAAACATGACTGATCAAGTTTAGTTAGTTTTTGTTGTATGTAGTCCAGGGGTTACATTGCTGAATTTGAAATCAACAAGGTTTGACAATTTATTGTGATTTAGTCCGGGAGCTACATTGAACAAAAACAACCATTGAACTCTTTTGACTGCTTTAGTCAAGGAGCACGGATGTTAAATTCTGAAGTAGCTCAATTAGATCTTAGTTGTTGGCTGTCAGGATAGGAGTTTGATAGGTTGATTTGTGATCCTCACTAACGGGAGAAAACATATTGTGGTCGTTAAATTCCACAATTTCTCCAGTGGTCTGTGAAACATATTGTGGTCGTTACATTCCACAATAACGATTTGACTTGCAAGCACGACGGGCGTTATTGGATTAGTTCCGAAAGATCAAATTTCACAGATACCATAGTGCAGCAACTTTGTACCACAATATAGTGCAGTGGCGTGTGTACCATTGAGCATCCGACTGGTACCTGGTGGGGTACCTAGGATAGTATATTGCGTACAACTGTACATCCGCCTAGTACCGGGTGAGTACATAGTCCGCGGCTAATGGTGAAATAGTACAGTGTTTAGGTAACATTGTATATCAACCTGGTACCATTGTGGGTACGTATTCTAGCAACTTGGTACCATAGTGGAGCTGTTTGTACAATAATAGTACAGTTAGGGGTACTCTTACAAGCAATAATTTAGTTTGCAATTAATGAGCAAACTTGATGGGGCATAGTTGTTCGAGTTTCCCAGAGCGTTTGTAAATTGGAAAAGATGGCAAACATTGGTCAACGGGAACTGATTAATTTGAGAGATGAGATTTCTATGGTTGGCGAGGAGGAAGAGAGATGGATAAGAGAGACAGGTAGAATGGACAATGAACAAAAATAATGGACTGGGGAGTTTGAGGACATAGACAGTCGTCTTGAACAGTTACACCTGTCCAGTATAGATGATAGAGAAAGGAGGCGAATGAATAGAGAACAGGTTAAGACCCAAGAGACACAAACACAGAAAGATGTTCTTGAAAGTACGCCGACAACACAACAAGAAGAAAGACGGGATAGAGAACGATGCAGGGTAGATGGCATAGGTCATACCGAAATACGGGATAGCCTGCCAGATACGGGTGGAATTGAACGGGAAATAAGTCGAAAATGCAAGGTAAATCCCAAGAGGGACTCGCCAAGCTTATATCGCGACCCGGTTTCTACACAGTCTACTCATACAGATACGCATCGTAGAAAATCTGTTAGTTTTTCTGATGATATAGATGATGAGATGGCGGTGTACAACAGTTCCGTATCTGCCCGTCCAGATGTTACGCCTCCTAGTTTCATCAGTAGGATTGACGGAATCCCACCACCGAAAGGAACTTCTGGGAACCAATTTAATAGCATCCGTCAAGATCAGTTAAGAAGGAAAATTGTTGCAGATGCAGAAGTCCAGAAAGCTAGAAAAAGCTCATTGTCGATAGAGAAGCAGCACGATATGCAGATGATGGAAGATAGACTCCATGCATCGGAAGATGAGGCACACATCAGAACACAGTCATTGTTCAGAGACAAGGAACTGGAGATTAGACTGATGAAAAGGAGAATGGAAGAAGAAGAAATGATTAGATTGGACATACTACGTGAGAAGGAAATGGAGTTGGAAGTGAACAAGAAAAGACTAGAAGAAGAGGAGGAGGCGATTAGGATTAGGAACAGACTGTACGATATTGAACGTAGCAGAAAATCAATCGCCGATAATAGAGCGAAGGAACAGGCACAGAGATGGAGAGACAAAAACAAGCAAAGGAGGAACAGATCAGGACGGACAGATTACACGCATATGAGATGCAGCAACGACATATAATAGAGACGCAAGAAATGGAAGAGAGGCTGAACCAACTCAGAGAGGAAGAACGAAGACTTGAGACAATATTATAGCACGAGGGACAGAGGAACAGGAACAACGAGATATATTATACAAGCTGACCATAGAAGGGAGACGAATGGAAACAAGAACTACGACAAACTACCACCACACAACAGTATAAGCCCAGGACAAGTCAAGAGGAACAGGACGACACTTTTATGGATTGGGGCACAGATATCAAGAGACAACAGAATCCCGAATGTGACCGACTACAGCTGCTATTTGAAGCTGAGAAGAAACTAGCACAGGCCATAGCCGATGAAATGTTGAAGAAAGAGGAACTGCAACTACAGGAGGAGAATAAAGAGACTGGTCGATCCAGAAGAGTAACCAAACACCAACAGGACACGAGACAGAGAGATCAGGATGACCGTCAGAAATATTACATCAAACCAACCGTGACTCCCTTCAGTGGAACAGAACCTATACCGAGGAATGAGTGCTCCTTTGAAATATGGTCATTAGAGGTGGAGTCATTGATGTCCGCGTACCCCGACTATTTAGTGAGCCAGGCCATTCGTCACTCCCTTAGAGGCGAAGCGCGACGTGTGTTGCTGCCCTTGGGTGCATTCGCTACATCGGCCGAGATTATGGAGAAGATGGAGGGCGTGTTCGGAAATGTGGTGAGTGGGGAGTCAGTGTTGCAGCAATTTTACTGCACACGACAGGCTGATGACGAGACGATCACCTCATGGGGCCTTCGGTTGGAAGAAATTCTGCAAAAGGCCATCAGAAAAGGGCACATTCAACCCGAACAACGGAACAACATGCTCCGAATTAAATTCTGGAGAGGGTTGAGTAGTACGGAGTTAAGGAACGCCACTAGGATGTCCTTCGAGACAGAAGCGAACTTTGAAGATTTGAGAAAGAAAGTAAGATCCGAGGAGTGTGAGATCCAAAGTAACCGAAGGTACACCAAGCTACATAAAACGGCCAGGAACACCGAACCGCCGGATAAGGTACAGCAACAGCAGGTACACCTGAACAAGGAGACCAGCATGTTTGCGGATCTGATGGTCAGAATGGAGAGGATGGAGAAGAAAATGGATGACCTAAATAAATCCGGAAAAGGAAATTGGCATTCGAGGAACAGCACCACCAGATGAGACGGCACGGAAGGAGGCCGCTGGAGCACCGCCAACACAGAAGAAATCCGCCGTTCCTTTAAACCGGTAGATGTCTCCATCGAAGGGCAGATTGGAGACCGTACCCGCGACAAGAGCCCTAATCATGATTTGTTGGATAGGCTAGTTGGGGCCAACAATGTACATAGCATCCTGGTGGAAGGCCAAGAAACCAGAGCTCTGATCGATACCGGTGCCATGATCAGTACGGTTACAGTGAAGTTCTGGAAAAAAATGGAACCACGACCTTTACTACACGGCATATCAGAACTACTCCGAGTCGATGCTGCCAATGGTCAAGTCATCCCCTACTTGGGATATATAGAGGCGGAAGTGATCGTACCATGGATGGAAGATTCGCCGATGCACATACCTTTGTTGGTTGTCCCAATGACGGAGTATAATGACAAAGTACCAGTCATTGTGGGCACCAACATAATCCGCATGTGCAAGTACAGCACCATCGACGAGGAGAGTGATCAGTACCAGAGCCATGGGCAGTGGCTTTCGACGCGATAGCACAGAAACTCTGTTGGACTGGTCCGCACCACCAACAAGATCACCCTGAAACCAATGGAGACCAAGACAATAACAGGCTTCACAAGGAAGACGAAACAAGTGGATTCTGCAGTTACAGAAAGAAGCCAGCAGGAATATACATCAAGAGTAACTGCCTGCCCAAGAGTTGTCAGCCTGAACAATCCTGGAAAAACGTCCAGGGTTCCAGTGAGACTCTGCAACCTCTCAGCCAAGACCGTCACACTGCCAGCGAAGTCGGTCGTGTGCGAGCTTCAAGAGGTCAACGTCATACGAGTTGTGAAGTTGGTAGTACTGATACGTCTAAGGTACATATCAGTCAGCAGACTACGTCTACACCAACATATACAATAAACGCAACAACGTATGGAGTTGATTCCTTGAGGAGTCCGACTTGACCGATGAACAGAAGAAGCTGGTGACCAACATGATGGCCAAGTGGCAAGATATATTCTCACAGGGTAGCACCGACCTGGGTCACACAGATGAGATTCGCCACGAGATTCACTTGGAAGACAACAAACCTTTCAAGGACCCATGCAGACGAATCCCCCCAGGACTGCTTCAAGAGTACGGGAGCATGTAGGGGAAATGCTGGAAATTGGAGCCATTCGAGAATCGAACAGCCCCTTTTCGTCAAATATAGTGATAGTCCGGAAGAAGGATGGGAGCATAAGATTTTGTATAGATTACAGGAAGCTCAACAACCGGACTACCAAGGATGCGTATGCCATCCCTCGCATCGAGGAATCACTACATATCCTGGCCGGTTCCAGGTACTTCAGCAAGCTAGACTTGAAGAGCGGATACTGGCAGGTGGAACTACGAGAAGAAGACAAACAGAAAACTGCCTTCCAGGTGGGATCGATCGGGTTCTTCGAGGTTAATCGGATGCCATTTGGGCTATGTAATGCACCCGCAACCTTTCAGAGGCTGATGGAAAAGTGCATGGGCCATCTGAATTTACAGGAATGCTTAATATATTTGGATGACATCATCATTTTTTCCTCAGACTTCGAAGAACACGTGAAACGCCTGGAAGCAGTTTTCGACAAACTCCGACAGTTCAACCTGAAACTGAAACCGTCCAAGTGCGAGTTCTTCCGTCGGGAGGTTCTCTATCTTGGACATGTGGTTTCAGAAGAAGGTATCAAAGCCGACCCCGCCAAGGTGGACACAGTAAAGAACTGGCCCGTCCCGAAAACGACGAAAGACGTTCGCAAGTTTCTCGGTTTCACCGGATACTACCGGCGATTTATAAAAGGATACGCCAGCATTGCGCGCCATTGAACGACCTGCTCGTTGGCGTACCAACAACGAAGACGTCGAAGTCCAAGAAACCAAGAACACCATTTCGTTTGGGGGGAATCGCAGAAGGCAGCATTCGACACCTTGGTGAAGGAGCTGATCAACCCACCTGTCCTGGCATACGCCAACTACGACATGCCGTTTGTGGTGCATACAGATGCATCATCCAAGGGATTAGGCGCAGTGCTGTACCAGAGACAGGATGGCAAGGATCGAGTCGTTGCCTACGCCAGCCGGAGCTTAAAACCAGCCGAGAAGAACTACCCGGCCCACAAGCTCGAGTTTTTGGCTTTGAAATGGACGGTCACCGAAAAACTCCACGACTACCTTTATGGTACCAAATTCAGCGTGGAAACCGACAATAACCCTCTACCTACGTACTCACAACGGCCAAACTCGACGCCACCGGTCAGCGCTGGGTCGCTGCACTTGCGAATTACGATTTCACAATCAAGTACCGGCGAGGGAAGGACAACACTGACGCAGATGTTTTGTCTCGCCGACCCGAACAAGTGATATATACGCCAGTATTCAACGCCCTTTGCCAAGCCGTGTCCGTTTCGGTGGAGGATTTTCCATGTGCAGACAGCCTCGTGTCATCGCCCGACGCCGAGAAACTCACTGAGCAGTTACACGACCCTCCTGCAGAGCTAGTCGACCAGTACGCCCTCAGCGACAAAGACTGGAGGAAGTTGCAGTTAGCTGATCCGCAGATTCGACAGGTTATCGACACTATCAAGAGTGGAACCCCGCCGTCCGCTATGCGGGCGGGTTCAGATCTCATTGATAGGAGATACCTGAAGATCTGGGATCAGCTGATCATCCACAACGAGGTGCTGTACAGATGCGCTACCATCCAGGAGCAGGATGTCAGGTTGCTAGTGTTACCTCTGCTTGTGCACCAGATGGCATTCTCCGCCCTCCATGATGACCTCGGCCACCAGGGACGCGATCGCACCATAGCGTTGTTCAAACAACGATTCTACTGGCCGGGCATGGAGGCATACGTGCGGGAGAGGGTAAAATCCTGTAGACGCTGTATTCTCCGGAAGACGGCACCGACACGAAGCGCGGAACTTGTCAGCATCTCGTCGTCTGCGCCCATGGAGCTGGTATGTGTGGACTACCTATCACTCGAAAGGTCCAAGGGAGGATTCGAGAACATCCTCGTCGTCACTGACCATTTCACGCGCTAACGCGCAGGCGATTCCGACCAGGAATCAGACGGCCAGGACGACGGCGAGGGTGCTTTTCGACTCCTTCGTTGTACACTACGGGTTCCCAGCCACCATACACAGCGACAGGGGCCAGAACTTCGAGAGCAAGATAATCGAAGGACTATGCGCCATCGCCAGAATCCGGAAATCCAGAACCACGCCGTACCATCCCATGGGTAATGGGATGGTAGAGAGAGGTTCAACCAGACGCTCCTAAAGATGCTGGGCACGCTCGAAGAAGACCAGAAATCAGACTGGAAGGCGCATGTACCAACCTTTGTTTTGGTACATGCGTACAACTGCACACAGCACGACAGCACGGGATACTCTCCATACTACTTGATGTATGGGAGACACCCACGTCTGGCGATTGACGCATTTCTTGGTCTCAAACCCGACGATATCAGCGCCAAAATCACACACGACTATGTACAGAAACTCGGCAACCGATTGGAGCTGGCATACTCCAAGGCCAGACAGGAGGCCAAGAAGAGTTCCGAGAAACAGAAGCAGGGCTATGACAAGACCGTACGGAACTCTCTACTTCGTCCGGGCGACAGGGTGCTGCTACGAAATGTCGGTCTCCGCGGCAAACAGAAGTTAGCCGATAAGTGGGAGCGACATCCGTACATCGTCAAACGTCAACCATCGCGGTATTCCAGTCTACGAGATCGCTCCTGAACAGTCGCGGGCGCGCAAGACGAAGACAGTACATCGCAACCTGCTCCTGCTCATGTCCGTGGCGTCCGCCCCGGATGAGGAGGTCCAAGATGCAGAACGAGAACCACATGCATCAGCGTCGCCTAATATCGCGCCCGGTGAATCATCAGACCGCGATGATATGTCAGCGGCCAATGAAACGCAGGGTCAGGTCGACGACATGCAGCCAACTCAGCCATATGTCATACCGATGCGCAGGAGGGCAGGAGAGCGGGTCTACTACCTAGATCAGCCTCACTGAGTGATGAGACGGAAGACGACACATCCAGTAGTAGACCTAGGCGCCAGACCAAACAGCCTGCATGGATGACGACGGGCGACTGGGTTATCCCGCAAGCACAAGAGCACGTATTCACCGTGCCCCGGGAGCAAGTGGTCTGGGTATAGCATTACTTCAGCGAAGAGAACTACCTGATTTACATATATAAAACCATATCTTCAAAGTTAATCACAGCTCTTGGCAATATTTGCAACCATTAGGGATTCAAATGCCAATCTGCTTGACTAGCTTTGTCGTAACGTAACACAGTTGTCACGAGAACTAAGTGTATATATATTTACCCCGTCGGTAGGTTTTAGAGATGTTACTCCATGGCTGCTCATGGTAAACCATGATCAGTAGGGGGTAATGAAGTTCAGATGTAATTATTATTTGTGATATTTTCACCGCTAAACGGTGATGATGGTGAATGTTCGCATGTTGATCGACTGTGGGCGTGTTTTTTTTTTGCATGGCCTGGTAAGGTTTTGCTGTGCTAGTTAACACAACGTGGGCCCAACAAATCATGCTTAGGACCACCCAAATAAATCATGCTTATGACTCGCTGACTTCAATATGCATGTGACTAGATTGTGATTGTGAATAAACATGACGTTCGCGTATGTACCATACTGATGGTTTGGCAATTTTGCTGCCAGGCTGTGACCAGATATCGGGGTATTTACATAGTCCGCGGGTACATGCTTTCCGTTTGTCATATACACAGATCACAAATGCGCTCAACCGTGACGATGACATGTAACACCATGTCCTATTATCTTGTATATATGTGTTGTGTGATATGATTTTCGTAGCACCGCAACTCTATCATTTTAATGCAATGTCATGTTATGTTTCGTGTATTGGTACTTCAGGACTTGTTCTGGTTCTACCCGGTCACCAGTCTAAACACATACTTAATTCTCATGTCAATTTTAAATTTCTTCCAACTTCAGATTTGTCTATTCATTGTGTATACATGTACCCTACACATGTGATTAGGAAGTGGAAAGTCGGGACGTCTTTTTCTCAAAGAGGGGGAGTATGTGGCAGTGGAGTTTGTGGAAAATAAAATGTACCCATTACGTGTTTGTTTTGCACCCCCACTCTCTTGGCCACTGTCCATCCATCCATCCACCCACTCTTGTATAGCGTTCGTACCTAGTTCATCTCGTCCACGGGTAGTTGTTGTTAGGCATCACGTGACTAACAAATGCACGAGCATGCGCGCGCGTTGCGGTGGCGGGCGATCACTTCTCTAGAAGACGCCATTACATACACATCAGTTTTCACATGTATTACTTTATTAAATATTCGTAAATTGTTTCATTTACAGTTACTGTTTCGAGTCCCACCATATGTAGAACCGCCCCAAACATAGAACCCACATCTACCGGCCGTCCTTGCAAGGTCTAAGGACCAGTCCGGCCACATGAAGAAGAATTTTGAAATCTCTAATAAAAGAACGACCTTTTGACCTTTCGGCGGCCATCTTGGATGACATAACCATCCGATTTCGACAAAAAATACACCAGAGTGATCGCCTCATTGATACCTTCAATTTGATATATGACATGACCATATTTGGTCAAAAATAAAATTTGACCCAAATTTGACCCCACGGGCCACGCCCATTTTTGACTCCGGGGTCACCATTTTAACAACTTTGAAAGAGCATTGTACATCGATCATTCCTACCAAGTTTTGTCGAAATTCGGTTGGCGGTTCTTGAGAAGAAGATTTTTGAAGAATTTATGCTATTTTTAGACGGCGGCCATCTTGGATTACGTAATGACGTCATTTTAACAATTTTGTAATCCCCCTACCTAAGGACCATGACTATGAAGTTTTGTGACTATAGGCCCAATGGTTACCGAGGAGAAGACGTTTGAAAATGTTCACGGACGACGACGACGACGACGACGACGGACACATTGCGGTAACAATAGCTCACATGAGCTTCGCTCAGGTGAGCTAATAACACCGCAATAGATAAACAATATAAAACCAACGAAAGATCCCTCAAAACACATCAAATGACGTACGCACATGCAGCGACGTAATTCTATCAATAGCTATACTATATGAGGAAATATAACCACACTCTATCACAGCATATTGAAACATTGAAAGTTGCAAGATGGTTGCCATGCCAAACTAATTTGATTCACTATGCGGGCTGTCTAATGATGATGTATTGTTCAAGCTCAATGTATTTTAATTTGTATTTGTCTGATTCATCAGATTTCTTCATCTAGTGAAGTAGGGATCAGTACATCAGTACATCAGCAATGGACTTGGGGATTTGATCACCATCAAACCATTTCATCCGATAGCAGCCATCGGCCAACATGCAGCCGCTTTCTTCATGGGTCCGGTCAACTGGATTCAGTTTGCTTGCACCTTTCCATATTTCAGTGACATAGTGCTGTTTCAATCTTTTGGTAAAGAACCCTACGACACGGTAGCTTGGGTTTATTCCTTTGAAGTTTCGTAGCGGATCGTTATCTTCTGTCATCTGTGGTTTTCCATATAGCGAGCAGACAAATGACTCTAGTGTCAAACACAGTTCGTCCGATGTCACGGTGTCTTTCCCAAGTGATGCGAATGCTTCACCGAACAATCTGTTCTTCATTACCAATTCCAGCGGTTTTTGCTTACCTTTATTCATAAAGGCGGCTGTGTAGTCACATCCTGTGAAGGAATGCAAACCAGGTAGAGCTTCGAGTAGTACATGGTCTGTGTGGTATATTATGCTGGTGATATTGATGTACTGCCTTGTGTTTGTACTGCTAAGTCTGGCATCCATCCACACGTTAACCTCGTTTGGAATCTGGTTTGTATGGTACAGAAGCAATATTATGACATCCGTGTCATTAGATCTGACAGTAAATGTCGACTTCGGGTTCTCACTGTTAGCTTTCAGAAAGTGATAAATAATTTGTGTATCGGCTTCTTCGTGATTGCATCTGTAGCCAAGAACAATTTCAGGAGACCACACCCTCATTTTCAGTGAATTTATAACACTGATTGTCAATGGCTAAATATACAACGTGATTCCGCAGAATCTCATCGTACTGCTGTGATTTCCATTCACTAGCTAGACGCGACTATACATGTGTGGCGTGATGCGGCATCTGCATTGATGGTATGTTCTAGTGTTAGATCGACGGGGGTTCTACTAAACGGTTTGGCTGTTCTAAGTAGTCAGTGCGCTGCCTTCTAACATCTTCCTCACCCCGGGATGTGCATTGTTCAAGTTTAATGAGCTGAGATGGTATATGGTCATCCACCGTGCATAGTTTGGCCTGTTTGCAGAGTAGAGAAAATACTGCACATCTTCCCTAAAGCATGAATGAAAAGTTGTAGGTCCTTTGTTCTGCATGCGCGACTGAGGAGGTAATATATACCCACTAGTTTAATGTATATCATCCAATACCGGGCTGTGCTTCCATGTTTACCATCTAGAGACGCCTCAATATACTCTCCATAGTCCTTCATTAGCTTCAAATATTCATCTGTTGATTCAATCCGTGTCATTTGTTGAGGTGACGGTTCGTTTGCCAACAGTGTCATGGTTTCGAGCATACCGTATTTACCCTATGTATTGGGACAGTAAAAAATAAATAAAATTCTACGTGTCCCAATACATAATATAAAATAAATTAAATTTTTTTTTTGGTGTCCCAATTATTAATATTGAAAGTTTGTATCCTCGAAATTGTGAAATTGCTATATCGGAACAATAACAGGTTGAATTTAATTATTTTCCGTTTCTAAGCATGTCGCCCATTTTTATGATCAGAAAATACCCGAACTATATGTTACGGAAATTGCCGAGTGCGCAAATTAAACAATTTAATTTCCAAATTAAAAAAGTATTATCTCGACCAAACTGCGAATGTAGAGTGATTTGATGATTGCAGTGTGATATATATGAAGACATAGTGTGATATATAGTCGGCCGACAAATTTTACAAATTGTACATGTACTTCAAATGAGACCAGTGTAACGTCCAAGATTTCAAATCGCGATCGAATCCGACCTCGCTATAAAATTCTGGTATCATCCGCATTTCGGTTACCAATTATTGCGGGAATTCAATTAGCAACGGACCCATATAAAATCATGTCATTTGAACAGAAGTTAAAGTAATTATTAATAATGACTATGACATACAAACTTGTATTAAACACGAGTTATTTATAAAATCATGCTTATTACGTTGTATAGTGCTCGCGATAGACAGACGCTTATTGCAATGTATAATGCTCGCGATCAACAGGCGCTTAAAAGGATTAATTGATAATAAATAATGGTCACGTGTCCTGCCTATTCATGCGGACGATTAGCTGTCGATACGTGCATAATCCCACAGACAATTCCGCATGAACTCTGAATGTTGCGTCAACTTTTCAACACCATTTACGGAAAATATTTTCGAAATCAATATCGGCGAAATATTGCGACAGATCTGCGTATAATCCATTTTTTTTAATCCATTCCTTTCGGAATACACATTTACGGGTATGAAATTATTAAATAATTTATTTTTATTTTTGTTATTTCTCAATGAAAGTATACGTTGTGACCACTCATTTGAACCGTCTCGACGAGACGGTTTAAATGGTGCTCGCGGCATATACTTCTGATGCATAGAAGGAAAATATTTTCCCGCAAACATAATCGTATCCTCAGCATGAAATGGGTTACTGCATGATTGCCCCATGTGGCATGAGTCGCACGTTCGCGACGTCTGCGGAACATCAAAAGGCGTGTTGACCAATCAGTAGCATTTCAAAACATAAAGGTCACACAGTTTATAGTCTCGTGCTGAATGATGTCAATAAGCACCTGTTAGTTGACACGCTTGGTGTCATCGATTTTTTTGCACAAAGCAACACACAAATCTCGTCTGTGTAATATCACAGATTGAAGTAACGGACCGAGGTCTATAAATACATTAAATATGCCTAAAAGCTTCAAAGAATGAAGAAAACAAAATTATTTTGTTTACACCCTCCATTATCCATATCAAAAATGTTTTTTTCTTCTTCATTCATTGATGCTTTTAGGCATATTTAATGTATTTATAGACCTCGGTCCGTTACTTCAACCTGTGTATAATATATGTCGGGTGTAATGGCATCTCGGATTTGGAATTCATATCCCCTGGCACGTACGTATATTGCACGGTTCGGATAAGCAACACGGAAGGTCATATGTCGCCGGACTTCCGTGCAATAGGGGGGTGGGGGGGGGGAGGGGGGGGGGAGAGGGGGGGGGGGGGGCCAGCAGGGGGGGGGGGGGGGGGGGGGGCGCTGTATGCATATTAACATGATAATGTCAATGATAATTACGATTTTTTTTTGATTTTTTCTTTTGTTTTCTAGATTTTTTAAATATTTTTTTGGGATCCACGACCCGCGTTATAATGGAGATCGCGCTATACGCGATCGCGTTATAATGGAGCTGCAGTGTACTATAATTTCCACCCAGTTGTCCCGATCGAAACGCCATCCCTCGGTAGTGTCTGGATATAATAGCATGGAGAGCATGCCGTGACTTTAAACTGACCTCGTGAATATTGATGAGAGGGCGTATCAGGAGTATTTCCGTGTGAATCGAAATAATTTTCGCAAATAAATCACATTCCGGCATTGACGATGTATACGGTTTATTGGTAATCTATTTAATCAACAGAGCTCAGATTTACCGTCAGCACCGTGTTATATTAGTTAATCAGCGACGGCCTCTGTTTATAGCGAGACGTGCCAATAGTCGGCATGACCAGTAGCCGGTGAATTTTTAAAAAAAAAATTGGAGTGGCGATTTTTTATTTTCCCCAGCGGAATCCCTGACTGTGTTTAAAAGTATTTAAAAAAAAAAGAGATGTCCCAATACTTAAGGTGCAGAAATTATTGATTTTTTTTTAAAATTGTGATGTGTCCCAAAACTTGTTTCCTAAAAATAATTATTTCTCCCCAAAACGGGGGTGTCCCAATATAAAGGGTGTCCCAATATAAAGGGTGTCCCAATACATAGGGTAAATACGGTATGTTTTGATACTGTCCATCTACTGTCGATGAAACACTTGAAATTCTAGCAAATCATGCAATATTTTGCAACTGTTGTAATATTTTCCCTTCAGAAAGCCGTTCACTGAACCCGGTGCAAGGACATCTGTCTCTGTCAGTATTGCCGCACCTCCAGAACCATCGATGAGATAGCCACGTGCAGCAAAGTATGCTAATAAGATGTGAAACGCTCCAAAACATAAGAATATGTTGTCATATAGTGGAGAGTCAGCGGCTTGTATCTGCAAGGCCGGCTTTGCAACAGCCAAATCATAGGGTCACAATGGCGTATTCCTCACCGCACTCGGCAGCAACTCGCTGAGATAGCCGTAATGTTTCGGCTACCACATCTAGACGTACGCAATTATTTACTGAGGTAGATGATCTTCTGTAATTAAGCAATTCCTCCCTGTCCACATTGGCATATTTCCTTCAGTACAACATTCATCAACCAGAATCTGTCATGCCATTCGACGTGTTGCAGATTCATCGGATTTGGATGCTTTCTCGCTTTGTACTCAAATAATGATATTTTTGGCTTTTTTCGATATGGCTCAATGCTTCTGTTTTCAACATCCAGGGTTTTCCTTTTGACAGTGGGTGTCTGTGTCTGTGTCTTAGACGGTTCCATTACGTCTGCCCTTTCGAACTGTTCATTCTCGCTCATTACATTTTGATAGCATATGCCTACTGTATCGTGTAATGTTCAGCCATCTGAAATTGTCTCTATGTTCTCATCATAATTGTCCCATGCTAAACTTGTAAACAGGCCACCAATCTAAGTCATACCGTCTGGGGTTGTCTGATGGCACCCAACTCTTTCAGCTGGGTTTCTATGGTCTCAACTGTGTGATAACTACCTGAATGTCCAAACCTATTAAGAACTTCAATCACTCGTCTACTTCCCGTCATACTTTTTATCCCCATCCCTAAACACAGTTGTTTTCCAGGTTTAACTCTGTTAAATGGAGTTTACTAGTCTATGAACACTTTCATGCTCGACGTTATGTTCTGAGCCGGTATAGAGAACTTGCAAAAACTTAGTCAATTCGTCGAATCTTACAGTCTGACCAGTTTCTATTGATTCTAATGTTAACGGTTCCAGTAAATCAGCTGGTGTCGTAGCAAGAATGTGGTTTTTCAAAAACAGTGCTACATCCTTTATGTAACAATGTCAACATTTGCTATTCGTTTGGCTCTCTCGTTTGATAAGCTGTTGTTACAAATTATAATACCAGCCTTGCTGCTTTGCTTGCACGTTTTCAATTGACCAGGAAATTCGGACAGTAATTTTTCACATAAATACTGGGCCTTGTATCCAGTGTTTTCATTTTTAAGGGCATGCATATATATATCTGCTATGTATGGATGTCACATTTGTCAACTAATTGGCATTTAACATATTCTTTAACAACTTCAAATGAGTTTGATTTCTGTTGTGATGGAATATTTCCAATACCTGACTTTTGTACTTCATTTCTGTCGCATTCTTTAAATACGCATTTCTACATGAATGGTGCACCTTTGCTTATTTGATATAATATCATCGTTACCTAATGTAGCTAATAGCGTTAATAGCGTTTCATCACGGAGTTTTATAGCTGCATTTCTAATAGAGTTTCCACAAGTTTCGACTTCAATGCTACCTACTGGTTCACGCTTACCTTTGTACTTTTTCATAACCTGGTTACAAAATAAGCACCTGGACACAAACACTCCTGAACTACTAGCTATCGCATGTTCAACTTGACTTCTTAACGTATCGCCAGTTCCTTCCATATCTAAAATCTGCTTCTGAGTTGCAGTGAAATCCTTGTAACAGCTCGAATGATAGCAAACTGTGTTGTCATAGTTGTCAGGGGTATGTATACAAATGTATTGTAAAATGTTTATGATTTTACTTTGAGGCGCCTGAATTCATCAGCATCCCTAACCTTTATCTATGTGTTTTTGTCAAATGTTTTCAATTGCTCGACCAGGACCAGGACCAGGACCAGGACCAGGACAGACCAGACCAGACCAGACCAGACCAGACAGAGACAGAGACAGAGACAGACAGACAGACAGTCTGATAAAATGACTTCTGCTGCAGCAGTTATAAATAAACTGCAACTTTCGCTATGCTGGCGCATACGACATGTGATTTTACTTTGGTGCGTAACAACGATTCGCAGATAGTATTTTAACAACGTCAACATTTATTTCTGACGAAAAGATGTTTATGGTTATCAAAAGACAACGCCGTATTTATTTCTCCATATTTATATAACTAACTCGTACTATTTCATATATGGGTCGCTGGTTGGTGGCCATCTTGGATTTCTGAAAGTTCTACAATTTGTTGATTTAATAACCGAAGAGTATATTGCTATATGCGCTTTGGGTGAAGCGAATAGCAACCCAGACACATATTGGTTCTAATATTCGGCGGACTGTTATACATTGTGGTGGGGTAAGGGTACTTAACTTAAAATATTTTCACAATCAATCGAACCAGGGACATATTTGTTTTCAACTCTGAATAATGGATACATATTTTCTAGGAATAAAATCTCATTTTTATATATTTTTTTTGTTATTTTTCGAATATTTTCATGATTTCCGATAATTTTCGATAAGAATATACACATAATTGTGCTTGAATATTATTCGGTGACATGAATTTAGTAAATTAACGCAAGTTTGATCCGGCATATATCAGGTATATTTAATGTTAGTCATTTTTGAGATACAGTCAAACTTGTATTAAGCGACCACCCAAGGGAGACACCAAAAATGGTCGCTTAGAACAATGGTCTCTTAACACAAATTGTTTTTAAAAAAATGGAAATCCGGGTACTGGTATGTCCGGTTATATGGTCAGGAAATCGCGAATATTAAACATTAACATAAAAATAAATACATTAGAATACTACCGGTAATGTTTACTGTGCACTTTACTGAATTATTCAGGCTTTATTTCATCAAAATAGATGAAAGAATTTGAATGTTATTGCGAAAATTAAATCGCCCAGCTGAAATAGGCACGACTTAATTCCCTTTAGTGATCACTAAGAGTGAGTTCGAGCGTAAACTGTGGTTTCTATAGTTGGACTATATTTCAACTATAAACAACCGCGAACACAGACTGGTTCAACCAGAGTGACATCATACATCTACTATAGTTGACTAGCCAAAAGACGCCTGTTTCTCCAGTTTCAAGATGGCGGTGAATAGGTAAAAAGCTCTAGAGAGCTGGAAATTTACATGGAAATTCTCTACTAGATATGCGCAATGCATCGACTATAGATCAACGATAGTAAAACACCCGAACTCGCTCTAATGAAACCAGGGAATCAGAACGAGGTTTCAGGTCAATAATCATAAACAATGCAACATTCACACTGGACAGTGACAGGGGATTTGTTTCCTTTGTTTGTCACACGCTTGAGGCTAATTTCACCTGGAGAAAGTGACATCCTGTCAATTAATGGTCGTTTAATACAAACTAAAATTACTTTTGTTTACAAAATAAGTGACCGCTGGTCGCGTTAAGAAAAAGTCGCTTAATACACTGTCATTATATAGGCCAAATGGTCGGGGGGAATTGAAAGTGGTCGCTTAAGACAAAAGTCGCTTAATGCACATGGTCGCTTAAGCAAGTTTGATTGTACGTGATTTTAGCGAACTTTTGGCGGCCCACCCGATGTTTGCAAGAAATGGATTTTTCGAATTCAGCACAAAATTTTACATAAGAATCACTCATCAAACCTTTCGGGCTTAACATTAACATTGTAAATACCAGATGGCCACGGCCCGCATGTCGAGCCCGCCAGAGTGTATTTATTTGAAGTTTGATGCCCAAAAAGAATACAAAGTTTCAAGCAAATCAGACTAACGGTTACAGAGATGTGAAAACTTTAACTCAAATTTTGACAGAAACTTTAATGCAAACTTCTAAGTCATTTGACCTTGGGCACAGGGGTCGCATGAGTGGGACACAGAATGAATATATGGATGATGACTAATAAGTATATGAAGTTTCAAGTCGATGTGACTTAGGATGGACTGCAGGGATATAAGGTATTTAAAAACTTTAACGCAGATTTCGGAACGCAAACTTCCAAGTCATTTCACCTTGACCTTGGGCACAGGGGCTGCATGAGTGGGATACAGCATGAATATATGGATCATGACTAATAAGTATATGAAGTTTCAAGTCAATGTGACTTAGGACTGCAGAGATATAAGGTATTTAAAAACTTTAATGCAGATTTCGGACGGACGACAGACGGGTGGACGGATGGACGTTCCAACATTTTGGGTTTATGGGGTATTTCCATTGTTTGAAGAACAATGAAAAAGCCCCTAAACAACAATAGAGTTTATGAGCTTACGGAATATTACAAAGTAATCTTTTGTTCCTAACACCGCCCCTAAGCTCTCAAACCCCCGGACGTTGGCCCGGACGGACACCCGGACGTCATTGTGATCATTGTGATCCGCTCGACAAAAAGTGCCCCAGCTCTCGGGCTAAAGGTACCACAAATTTTTTATTGCTTTTTGATTTCAATTGTGATTTTGGCAATTTTAATTGGGTATTTAAGCAAATACACAGCTTATCTGGAGCGATGTTCCTATAAGGAGGAAACCATACCGTTAATTTATTGCACGGTTGCGGCGAACTCCTTTGATCTCCGCAGTGCGCTAACTGCCGGAGATCACTGTCTGGCCCACTTCCCCCGTGTGTTAATTCACGGAGATACACTGTCTAGCGTGTGTTATATGCTGGAGATTAACGCCTATTCTACATGTCAAGATAACCTGCGCATGCGCAAATATCAGCAATCAATTAATAGAGCAATATCGGTGTGTAACCTTTAACCAGTCATGCCCTGATAACATGACCCATTCATGATTGACAGGCTACAAGTGACTGGGCGACAATCGGATCGATACCCCGAATATGAAGTTTCATGGTGTTGTGTTACGAAAATACAAAAATACTATTAGTGCTATGAAAATTCCAATAACACTAACAGCTCGTGGAGTGATATAATTGTTATAGAACCACGAACACCATAGTCACTGATAAAGCAGCGCAGGTGTGCATGCTGTGTTGGTTATACACTGATTGCATGCAAACGTAGTAAAACCGCTTCGGTAAGATTGTGAACCAGATAACAGACGCCTGCTATATTTTTGTCATTTTTAACTGGTCATGTGACCGCAGGGTATTGAGGACATGTCTGCGGAAATGTAAACAAAAGTGGGGTACCCAAGAGGAATGGCTGGAATTAAATTGTGTAATTATAGTGTTTTTATTAAACTTACAATAAATTCGACAAAATATATAATTTTATCTCAGGCTTTCGACGTATCCGTGCAATAAATTAGTTAGATAATGTCGTCTCGTTGAATATGGTTAGTTAACACAGCGCGTGGGGGAATTTAAGGCGGCCGAAATACGTCTCACCTAGCGGCTCGACGATTTCCGTCCCCCTAAATTTCCCCCATGCGCTGTTAACTAACCATATTCGACTCAAACACATTATCTAACTTATACTTACGCCATCACGTTCGCCCAACAAACCACCCACCAAATAGCCAGGATTTACTAGAATAAATACGGCATTTGATATTCACCCTTTTTTAAAACTGTCCACGACTGATTGGCAAGTGATACGCGACACCGTCTCACGTGTACGTCAATCCCATTGGTAGATTCCTTGTTTTCAATGTCAATGTCTACGTCCTTCTCCTCCAACAGACGCCGGGTCAAGGTCGTTTTGCCAACATTATATTGACCGACAACCATGACCCGTATCGAGTGAACGGAAGCTTCACCTTCCGATAACGCCTTCTTGTACAGCTCAATGGATTGGTTATCCATGCGTAGGATTTCAGACGGTAAAGTTGCCGCTGAAATCATTTTTTTTAACTTATACAGTGGAATCTCTCTAAACCGGACACCCTGGGAGGTCCCCAGGGTGTCCGGCTTAGCGAGGTTTCACTGTAAATCAGGCATTTGATCACTCAGAGCCATAGTTGTGTGCTAAACGATCACGAACAGACATTGTCATCTGAGATAAATGACCAAGAAACACATCAACAATAAGACCACAGGTGTATTCTTGGTGTCCAGTTTAGAGGGGTTTCACTGTATTTATTATTTAATTCCAGGAAAACTATTCTATAAATAGAACATGTCAAGCGAGTTCTATTTGCAACAAGCTATGTGATTTTGTACCCAGGAAAATGTGTGCGATTTTTCTAAAAAATATTTACAGAAACTGTTATAATTTCTGTAAATGACGTCGAAAGGTGAATGAATTTCAAACTGCTTGTCAACTTTTGATGTCATTAATGGAAAATACAGTAAATTTTGTAAATATTTTTTTTCACGAAAAGTACAATAACACATGAGTAGTCTAATTAGATACAAACAAGTCAGGTCTCTGGCATAAAATGCTGATAAATTTCCCATCAAATGGAAACAAGTGTAAGATTCTGTTGTTGTTTTTTTAACTTCAAGTCAATATCTGTGAGTTTTGTCTCATTTAAAGGAAAAAACTAAACTGTGTATGCATAAAATAGGATTTTGAAGTGAAATAAAAGAGTATATCAACTAGATGGCTGTGGCCAGCATATTACACCGGCCAAAGTGCCAGAGCTCCAGATAAGCTGCAGATTTGCTTAAATACCCAATTAAAATTGCCAAAAACCCAATTGAAATCAGAAGTAGCGAGTATCAAAAAGCAATAAAAAATGTGTGGTACCTGTTATCATGCAGCAGAAAACAATAAACAGACCACAAATATAGCAAATTTTTCTTCTTATTTTCCATGAAAACACATCTAATGAAATGCCAAGACATGTTTTCATTTCGAAGCAAACTATTAAATAATTGCTGTCTGTTGATGTGTAAACAGTAGTGTGATTATATTTTACCCAATTACAATGTTTAAATACCCAATTGCTTCAGAAATAATGGAGTAACAATTCTCAATTACTAATTCCTTATCTGGAGCCCTGAAGTGCTATTATTTGATGATCCCATTGTGTATGTATGCAGTTAGAGTCAAATGTGTTGTGGAAATGTTGGGTACTTAACTTTAAACACGTATTTTACAGAATTCTAATGCAAATTAGAATAGAATAAAGAGTAATTTGACCTTCACCTTGGCCATGGGGACCACATGGGTGGGCAATAGAATGAAACAAGAAAATCTGCTCAGGTGAAATTGTGTCTATGGGACACGGTTGCCCCCGCTGGCAGCATATATCGATGAAAGCTGTAGGACTAGTGGGTCATAAGCACAGCAATGTAACATACAGATGGGAAACAGGGATACATCTGTATGGCGGATGGGGGTGATTAATTTGGGTTTTATGTCTGCATAATAGATGTCTGCATAATAGAGACGAGAATGCAATGGGGCGACTTCGTTGGTTGATTGCTGGGTTGGTTGATTGCTTGGTTGGTCGATTGGTTGGTTGGTTTGTTGATTGCTTGGTTGGTAGGTTGGTATGTAGGTCGATTGATTTATTGGTTGGTTGGTTGGTTGATGTCTTGGTTGGTCGATTGATTGCTTGGTTGGTTGATTTCTTGGTTGGTCGATTGATTGGTTGGTGGGTTGGTTGTTTGGTTGGTCGAATGGTTGGTTGGTTAGTTGGTAGGTTAATTGCTTGGTTGGTTGATTTTTGTTTGGTTAATTTCTTGGTTGGTCGATTGATTGCTTGAATTTTGGTTGGTTGATTTCTTGGTTGGTTGGTTGATTTCTTGGTTGGTCGATTGGTTGCTTGGTTGGTTGATTGCTTGGTTGGATGAATGCTTGTTTGGTTGGCTGCTTGACTGAGATTGGTTTGTTGGGTGATTGCTTGGTTGGTTGGTTGCTTGACTGATTGGTTGGTTGCATGGTTGATTGCCTACTTGCTTGATAGCTTACTTGACTGATTGATTTGTTTGTGGCTTGATTGGTTGCTCAATTGCTTGCTTGATTGATTGGTTGGTTGCTTGCTTGCTTGATTAATCACATCCATTCAACATATAACGTCCGGATCCACTGTAATGAACCCTTTCAAAACTCCAGACCTCTATATAGCGGTGTTTGCAAATAGTGTAGCTTTCAAAACTCCAGACCTCTATTAGCGGTGTTTGCAAATAGTGTAGATACAGATGAGCCGGCTTTTTGCAAGTAATTTTCATATTTTTAGTGGTCTGAAAATTTTGTGGCAATAGGATTGGTCGGAAAATTAACATATCAAATTCCATTCCAGTTATGTAGGTTTAAAGGGTTAAGCTTTATATGGCCTTACGTTTCGGGGCACTTGAGGCTCGGACTGGAAAAACGGTCGGCATTACTTCTTGGTACGCCTCCCAGTTTTGTTGATCAAAGGCACAAAACACTATTTTGTCCACCTGCAATGAAGAATTTATTTTTTATTTAATGATGTTTACCAGACTGGTAAAATTATATTGAAAGACACTAGCTTGGTATTCTATTTATCAGGTAACGTTTTATGCGAGGTGATGACTCGGGCTTTGATAGTATACCAAACCAGATGGCCGCGGTCCGCATGTCGAGCCCGCCGAGGCATTTGATGGTCTCAGAGTGTATTTATTTGAAGTTTGATGCCCAATAAACATACAAAGTTTCAAGCAAATCTGACTTACGGTTACAGAGATAGTAGGTATGTGAAAACTTTAACGCAAATTTTGACAGAAACTTTAACGCAAACTTCTAAGTCATTTGACCTTGACATAGGGGCACATGAGTATATGGATGATGACTAATAAGCATATGAAGTTTCAAGTCAATGTGACTTAGGACTGCAGAGATATAAGGTATTTAAAAACTGTAACGCAGATTTCGGACGGACGCACACCGGACGTCATTGTGATCACTATATGTCTCGCTTTCCACAAGCGGGCTCGACAAAAACTTTAACCAAAACCTTTTATACATGCATGTGACTTTTTTGCTATTGATGAAAAAGTACATACATGTAAATAATTTCTACATTTAATGAGTTTAATAGCCAAAAGTTTGTCAGCAGAAAATTGTGAAACAGTCTATACAAAATGCAAGATATGAAAATTTCTGACTAAGAGAAACAGGGCCCATGACTTTTGCGACCAGTCTAGATCCTGATCAGATACACTGTTCGCCATTCCATCAATGAACAAGAGTTGTCAGAGGACAACAAAGCTCACCTGTTGGCAGCCTTCACTCAAACTTGGCACAATTGTATAAAAAACATGAATATTATATAACTTGACCTTGGGTTAAGGGGTGTGCGGTGGACCTTGACATTGTGGTGGAAGGTGGGTCGTGGATTTGCTAAAGCATGATATAGCATATTAAGATGAATGCATGTATGAAATATCAATGCGCTCCTTGAAAACAGAAGTTATACAAAATTTAACCCAACGTTAAGTTTATGAACGCACTAAGTTCGTGATTTTATACAGCATGATAGCTATTCACATGAGGAATGCATGTATGAATGTGAAAGTTTGTGACCTTGACCTTCGGGAAAGGGATGGGTGTGGGTCATGGATTTGCTGTAGCACAATAGAGGATCATCAGATGAATGCATGTATGAAATATCAAAGCGTTCCCTGTAAATGAACAGAAGTTACACAACATTTACCCCAACATTAAGTTTATGAACATGCAAAGTTTGTGACCTTGACCTTGGGGTAAGGGTTGGGTGGTCAGTCGTGGATTTGCTACATGAAAGGAAACAGACGTTATAAGACATTTACCCCAAAGTTAAGTTTATGAATGTGCTAAGTTTGTGACCTTGACCTTGGGATAAGGGGTGGACAGTGGGTCATGGATTTGCTATAGCACGATATAGTATCATCAGATGAATGCATGTTTGAAATATCAAGGCATTCCATGAAAGGAAACAGATGTTATAAGACCCTTATCCCAACGTTAAGTTCATGAATGTGCCAAGTTTGTGACCTTGACCTTAGGGTAAGGGTTGGGTGGTGGGTCATTGATTTGCTTCCGCATGATAGAGGGTCATCTGAGGAAGGCATGTATGAAATATCAAGGTGTTCCATGGAAGGAAACAGAAGTTATAAGACATTTACCCCAACGTTAAGTTTGTGGGACGCCGACGCAGACGCCGCCGGGGGTATGCCATAAGCTCTTCTGTGCAGGTGAGCTAAAAATCTGCCAGGCTTCTAACAAGCAACACAGATCGCTATCAGGCTACAGGAGTGTGCTATTTGATCAAAAGTGAAAGTGCACGAGTTTTAACGTCCCAGCAACAGTTAAGGTCGTTAGGGAAGCAACTACTTGATCAGGAGCAACACAGGACTCGCAAACTCCAGTCAGAGCCACATATGAGACACGCCATGCGATTTTGTACCTTAGAACATGTGCGATTTTTCATGAAAATGATTTACAAAATTTACGTAAATGACGTCGAAAGTTGATGAAATCGCATGGCGTGTTTCATATATGTTACACTTACACATGAATGGTTTTCCTGTAACCATTGTCGAGTGGTTTCCAGCGCCACTTTAGCACTCACAGATTTGTGTAATCCTGTAAACATATTTATTACAGTAATAAACATATTTATTACAGCAAGAAACAAATTTTATTACAGAAATAAACACATTATTATAGTAGCAAATGTATTTATTAGAGCAATAAACATATGTTTACAGTAATACAGTGAGGATCTTACAATAACATGAGTGATGGTTTAAAGGTACATTCCCACTCAGTAGGCACAAAATCTTTATAGGAATTAAATAAGTGTATAATTATGTCACTATTCCACCAGTACTAAAATGTGTGTGCCCGCTATACAGATATAATGATTTAGTAATATTTATTTTACTGAGTGACGCGCGGTGGTATCAGGCTATTTTCATACACAATGATATTTTTTAATTATTTATACTAATTAAATGTGTCACCTGAAAAAATGATATTTTTGACAGTCTATAGTAAGATCATTGCTCATCAAACAAGAGGGCCATGATGGCCCTAATTCGCTCACCTGACTCCATGAACACCAGAGGAGAATGTGACATTGAGTTCATGTGTTTTAAAAAAATTGCGCTATTTTTAGATGGCGGTCATCTTGGATTAAGCGATGACACTCATTTTACCAAATCTGAAATTGCTTCACCCAAGGATCTTAACTTACTATGAAGTTTGGCCAGCATTGGCCATGTGGTTCCTGAGAAAAAGACGTTCAAAATCTCGAATAAATGGACCTTTTGGCGGCCATCATGGAGGACATAATCATCTTGATTCTGACAAATATGGCACTTTGTTTATTTTCTAATGTGTGAAGAGTGACCTAAGACTTTTGCTAATACACACTTTATTAGGTAAGTTTATGGTACTATGTTTGTGTCATATTGTAGTATTGTGTCTTAATAACAATATAGCGAAGTATGAATGTCACCACCCTGCAGATGTTTTTCTATATTTTAGTGCGCGAAGTGTAAATGCTATTGTGTAGCGTGGTGTAGCGATATAGTGCAACCTGTTGCCTATAAACAGGAAAGTGAAGCTAGACCTAGCTTGTGAATGCAGTATTCATTAAACCCCGTTGCCGACTTCTAAGGACAGAAGCGAGACCATTTTGTAAAAGAAAGAATAAACAGTCTACATTCGCTAATGCATATAAACAGACCATTATATGCCCCCCTTCTCCGTCATACTGTTGTATGTGTGCCCATACTGTTTCATGATAGGTAGTATGCCAGTATGTCGCAGTGGGGCCCGGTGCAGTTCATGTTTGGGGGCAAGGTGCCACATGAGGAGCCGATGTATTATTGGCGCAGCCATATTCAGGGCCGTTGACACAGAATGGAGTCGTTGGAGGCGTGTAACAAAACGAAAATGGACAATTTAAAAGATTTGTATTGCTTGAATCATCATTTGTACAGGAATTTGGATTTTCCTGTGCTGGATTGCAGTTATTTTTGAATATTAATACTGGGACTGGTCTTGATCGTATCTCATATGCCAGGCGCGGATCCAAGGGAGGGCGCACCCGGCGCACGCCCCCACCCCCCACCCCCCCTATTTGTTGGGCAATGGTCATTTTTTTGTAAAGCCAAAAACGCAAAGTAGCAGCCCAACAGAGCCTTATAAAGTGGTCTGTTGATCATGGTGATTGGTGTCTATCTCCATCCGACGGATGGCGTTTAACTGTAAGGGTAAAGACTGGAGAACCAATTTTTGCCTATTTTGCTTCGTGTAGTTGTGGCCCTGATGTGCCGGGAAATTGTCTCAAATGATGTTTTTTTTTCAAATTTTCCTGGGGGAGGACCCCCCGCTCTGGCTTCGCGCCTTTGGCACTCGTACAGTCGGTCTTCGACCAACTTTTGCCCCCCCCCCCCCGCCCCCCCCCCTTTCTCAAATTCCTGAATCCGCCCCTGTATGCAGTCGTATGCACATGGGATAATACATGATTTTATGAATGACCTTTGGTAGTCATTTGACTATATCTGGAAGAAGGAGGCTTATGACCTTTGTGTCCGGTTTGGCTTCTGATCCGACACAAATGTTTTGCAGTCTGATAAAACGTATTATGATTGTTAGGAACACGTTTGATGTGTTTCACTGATTGATTGACGAGTAGTGCACGACATGATCAGACTGTGTGGATGCGCATGCGGATCTGGCACTACACTGGCCATGGGCAGTATTTCTTCAGTCACAGCCACACTTACGTTCTTTAGCATATTCATCTAGGTTGCGTGTTGGCTGGTGGAGTCATTATATTACGTACTGGGTATACTGAATATTTTATAATTGATATTCGGTATTATATTATTATTATTTGTTGATGTTTTGCACTCGGCTAATTTGCACATTTGCTAATGCGTATCAGCAAAATCTGATATGCCCCTTCTGTCATACTGTTGCTGCTTTGTGTGCCCATACTATTTAAGGATATGGAAATATGCCAGTATGTCGCAGTGGGGCCCAGTGCAATCCATGTTCGGGGGTAAGGTGCCACATGAGGGACTGTGGGGAGGAAACGGGCGCTGCTTCGCCTGTGGGTTGTCCAGCCATTGGCGCAGAATGTAGTCGACTCAGGTGTGTAACAAAATGAAGGTGGACAATTTAAAATATGAGTATTGCTTGATTTGTACAGGAATTTGGAATTTCCTGTGCTGGATTGCAAAGTTGTTGTATGCACATGGTATAAGACATATTTTATGAATGGCCTTCAGTGGTCATTTGACTATATCTGGAGTAAGAAGGATTATGGCATTTGTGGCTGGTTTGGTTTCTGATCTGCTACTAATGTTTGAGTCTGAGAAATACGTATTATTATTGTTAGGAACACAATTTGATGTATTTCACTGATGGATTGCTGAATATTTCATGCCCTGGTCTGACTGCGCGGATATGCAGGCGGATGTGGCATCATACTGGCCATTGCGTTCTTCAGTATATTCATCTATGTTGTGTGTTGGCTGGCGGAGTCATCATATTACGTACTGGGTATACTGAATATTTCATGATTGATATTCGCTGATAATGTATTATGCCGTTGAGTATACCAACCCACGTGTTACTGGGTGGGAGGCGTCATATATTACAATACTGAGTATACTGAAGATTGGTTTTTGGTGGCCGTGCTTTATGTTCTGGAGTATATCCATCCATATCTTGGGTGGGTTGGCTGAATCGTCATATTACATACAAAGCATACGGTACGGAAGAATTGATGATTGTTCTATGATGGATATGATTTATATATTAGACAATAGCCACCCACGTTTTGGGTGGACTGGCGGAGTCCTAATATTGCGTACTCAATTGATGATTGGTATGTGGTGGACACGATTTATATTATTGAGTATCTCTATCGACATTTTGGGTGGGCTCATGGTGTCTTCATATTGCGTACTACTCAATTCACTGAATAGTTGATGATTGGATTTTGCTGGCTGTGATTTATGTTCTTGAGTATACCCACCCATATTTAGGCGGGACACGATACGCACGGTATTCTGGAAAATGTTGATTGGCCTAAAGTGGCAGAGCAAGTGTTAAGTTTTAGTATACCTGGCGGAGTCATGATAATACGCATAAGATATACTGAAGACTGGTTGATTGACCTGAGGCAGCAGGACATTATTTTAAGTTCTTCAGTATATTTACCCGCGTTTGTGTAGGCTGGCGGAGCCATGATAATACGCATAAGGTATACTGAAGATTTGTTGATTGGTCTGAGGCGACAAGACAGAATTTAAGTTTTTCAGTATACTTACCCACGTTTGCGTAGGCTGGCGGAGCCATGATAATACGCATAAGGTATACTCAAGATTTGTTGAGTGGTATGAGGCGGCAGGACGTGATTTAAGTTCCTTAGAATACATACTCATGTGTGGGTAGGCTGACGGAGCCAGGCGTACACTGATAAGTGTGGGGTACACTTTATATTTTTTGAATATAGACATCCGTGCTATGCACATATATTGACGTGATTTCTTATACAAACGATTCTAATGTATCGTACAGACATGAATCTGATGTGTGCAAATAATTCAGCATGTATTAACACAATTTATTACGATACCTAATTAAAGGAGGACACTGTATTGTTGTACATTGGAAGGAACGTAATCATGTGATACTGAATATAATGTATTGAAATTAATTTTCATTAATACTATTCAATGTGTCTTGATGCCAGATTTAATGCGAGCTATATGTTTCATCGTGACGGTGTTTTTTCGTACATGTACATTCATTATGTTATATATATGTTTTCACCCATATGTATTGTTTGGATAGTTCAATTATATATTCCAGATACATGGGGAGACATTGAGCAATCACCGGATGTGATCGTGGACAATGTCCGTCTGCTTCCTGAACTACTACTGGAGAGCCCAGCAGATTCTACAAGTATAACATATTTCCGAGAATTCAGAAAATGTAATGAGTGCTTCTGCTAGTAGTTTGGGAGGTGGTGTGATTTTGCTCACGAAAACATTTCATGTGGTATGTTATTTGGCGTCTATTATTCAGATGGCAAATACTAAATTGTCTCTTACACAAACATGGGACATGGGAAGATTATGTTGCACTACTAATGAGAATTTGACTACCGGTAAAAGCATTGAAAGAGACAGATATAGACATGTACCTAAAGTTTTTAAAAATACCAGATGGCCGCGGCCCGCATGTCGAGCCCGCCGAGGCATTTGATGGTCTCAGAGTGTATTTACATGAAGTTTGAATTAAGGGTTGTGGAGATATAAGGTATATAAAAGCTTTAACGCAAATTTGAGTCATTTGACCTTCATCTTGATCTTGGGCATGTGGGCTGCATGGGTGGGCTTTAAAATGAAAGTATGGATGATAATACAGAATTATTTGAAGTTTTAAGTAAATCGGAGTAAGTGTTGTGGAGATATAAGGTACAAGATACAAGTCATTTGACCTTGACCTTGGGCATGTGGACCACATGGGCAGGCCATAGAATGAAAATATGGATGATGAATAAGAAGTATCGGATGTTGGAAGTAAATCGGAGCAAGTGTTGTGGAGATATAAGGTACATAAAAACTTTAACACAAATTTCAATGTCATTTGACCTTGACCGTGGGCATATGGACCACATGGGCAGGCTATGGAATGAAAATATGGATGATGAAAAGGAAGTATTGGAAGTTGGAAGTAAATTGGAGTAAAAATTGAGGAGATTTAAGGTATGTAAAAACTTTAACGGAGATTTTATAATAACGCAAACTTCTAAGTCATTTGACCTTGACCTTGGGGCACAGGGGCCACATGAGTGGGACAGAATGAATATATGGATGATGCCCAATAAGTATACAAAGTTTCAAGCAAATGTGACTTCCGGTTACAGACATAGTAGGTATGTGAAAACTTAACGCAAATTTTGACAGAAACTTTGACGCAAACTTCAAAGTCATTTTACCTTCACCTTGGGGCACAGGGGCCGCATGAGTGGGACACAGCATGAATATATGGATGATGACTAATAAGTTTATGACGTTTCAAGTCAATGTGACTTGGGACTGCAGAGATATAAGGTATTTAAAAACTTTAAAGCAAATCTCGGACGGACGGACGCACGGACACCTGGACGTCATTATGATCACTATGTCTCGCATTCCGCAAGCGGGCTCGACAAAAACAGTGAGAATTATTCTGAAAGAATGCATGTTTATGTCCATTTGTATAATGATTTTACAAAGATGTGAATTTTCCTCACTAAATGTACTAGTATTTGTTATATTTTTGTTACAGTATTCAGGTCTCTGGTTTCTCAGAAACAAATATTGCGAGTTGTTCGATGTGATATCGTGTTTCATCAAGGTTATATGCCAATGTTTACTGCGAAAGCAAAACTGACATGCACATGTGCTTGGGGTGGTTTTTGCAAAGTTTGATAGTGTTATGTCCGTTAAGATGGTTTTGACAATTACCTGGTATCAAATTCAGAGATGTTTATCTGACGGTGTCGCCATGACAAGTCGTTATTTTGTTTTATAGGATATCGTTTGTACATATGTATATGTATATCGGTATATACATGTAAATGGGCATATACTTATATTTGTGCATATGAATATTCTGGAAATAGATACATGTGTAATTAATTTGCAAGGTATATTATCCAAATGATATATTTAACAAGAAACGAGGCAAAGCCACGAAGGCCAGGTTTTTTTCCAAGCATAGACACTTGTATAACATAATTATACCAATTTTTTGTAGACTAGATGGCCGTGGCCAGCATGTCGCGCCTTGGGGCGAGGCATGGACACTAAAAAAAGAGATATAGTAGATGGAAAAACTTTAACCGGACACACGCACGGACGGACGGACGGACGTATGCCAAAATGCCGACTATATCACGCTTTCCGCAAGCGGGCGCCACGATGATAAACACCCATGTGAAGTATCAATTCGCCAATCCAATAGCCTGGATTTTTTTTTCAACAAAAAAAAAACCTGGCTAATAATGACTTTTTTAGCAATATTATTTTCAGTCTGATAATACCACGTATTAAATGGTGTTATGTTCTACAGAACAATATGCATTTAAACTAATGATGCCCGGCATTCAAGCAAACTGACATTGACTTTCGGGACAGGTTTCCAAAGTTTATCCTAAAAAATAGTTGTTTTTGTTTATCTCTGATTGTTCCTGCGCGAGTCAGATCACCATGTAAACAGCATTTTGTACTGTAAGTTCATACATGTGATTCATGGACTATAAGATTAATGTGTCATAAAGCTTGGGTCTATACATTATATCTTTACTAAGAATATCAACTTTTCCCCATTCTTTAGATTCAAATGTCGCATCGCATGCTTGTCTAAAAACTATAAAATGATGTATTTTGCTTGATTAAATGCTAAATATAAGTGAGTGTCATGTTTGTATAAGGTTGTTCCCGGGGGGATTGCCAGAGATAAAATTTATGTCGTTTGAACGTAGTGTATTAGAAAAAAATTATCTTTCTCTGGTGGTCGGCGGGACAACCGTATACAATGTTAAGAATATTGATTGATGGTAACCAGCTTGTGCGTGTTCAGTCGTGCGTGTTCAGTCGTGCGCGTTTTCGCACCAAGCGTGGTCACTAAGTGTGACCACTGGCGGAATCTTGTCATTCAAGTGTTGACCGACAATAGAGCCACACATATTTTTGTCACAATGGTAATATGGTAGGAATTAATTTAATTATGTAGTTATTTAGGACAGGTTATTGGATTGTATGTGTTTATAGTAAGAAGTTTATCAAATGCCGATTCGCATGCTTGTCTAAAATACTATACAATGATGTATTTTGCTTGATTAAATGCTAAATTTAATGTAAGTGAGTGTCGTGTTTGTATAAGGTTGTTCCCATGGGGATTGCCAGAGAACACAAGAAAATGTGGCCTGTAGGCACACGAATGCCCCCAGTGGCAGATTGAAGAAACTGTGGCAAAGTTAATTAACCAATAGTGATAAGTATTTACAAGCACAGTTGTGAAGGTCAAATGGTGAAGGTCATATTAAGGGCAGCATGGATGTGTGGCATTTGTTCACAAGTATGATGTATTGAACGATTAAAGTAATCCATCAAGGGATATAGAAGTTATAACAGAATTGAGAAATTCTGGCAAACTTCTTAATATGTGAAAAAGTTAAAAGTTGTCGAGGTCAAAAGGTCAATGTCATATTAAGGGCAGCATGGATGTGTGGCATTTGTTCACAAGTATGCGGTGTTGAAATATTTAAGTAATCCTTCAAATAATATAGAAGTTACGACAGAAATGAGAAACTACGGTGAACTTAATGTGGGAAAAACAAAAGTTCAAAGTTGTGAAGGTCAAAAGGTCATATTAAGGGCAACACGGATGTGTGGCCTTTGTCCACAGGTATACTGTCTCTGTCTTGCATGTCTCTTATGGACAGACAGACGTACGCACGCACAAACATACAACAAGAGTTGTTAGAACACAACGAAGCTCGCCTGTTGGCAGCCTTCACTCAAACTTGGAACAGTTGTAGAAAAAAACATGAATATTATATAACTTGACCTTGGGTTAAGGGGTGTGCGGTGGACCTTGACATTGGGGTCAGTGGTGGAAGGTGGGTCGTGGATTTTCTATAGCATGATACAGCATATTAAGATGAATGCATGTATGAAATATCAATGCGCTCACTGAAAACAGACGTAAAACAAAATTTAACCCAACGTTAAGTTTATGAACGCACTAAGTTGGTGATTTTCTACAGCATGATAGCTATTCACATGAGGAATACATGTATGAATGTGCTAAGTTTGTGACCTTGGGGAAAGGGGTGGGGTGGGTGGGTCATGGATTTGCTGTAACACAATAGAGGATCATCAGATGAATGTATGAAATGTTAAGGCGTTCCCTGTAAAGAAACAGAAGTTATAAAAAGACATTTACTCCAACGTTAAGCTTATGATGTTGATCTTGGGGAAAGGGGTTGGGGTGGGTCATGGATTTGCTGTAGCACAATAGAGGATCATCAGATGAATGCATGTATGAAATATCAAAACGTTCCGTGTAAAGAAACAGAAGTTACACAACATTTACCCCAATGTTAAGTTTATGAATGTGCTAAGATTGTGACCTTGACCTTGGGGAAAGGGGTGGGGGTTGGGTCATGGATTTGCTATAGTACAATACAGTACCATCAGATGAATGCATGTATGAAATACCAAGGCGTTCCCTGTAAAGAAACAGAAGTTATAAAAAGACATTTACTCCAACGTTAAGTTTATGATGTTGATCTTGGGGAAAAGGGTGGGGTGGGTCATGGATTTGCTGTAGCACAATAGAGGATCATCGGATGAATGCATGTATGAAATATCAAAGCGTTCCCTGTAAAGAAACAGAAGTTACACAACATTTACCCCAATGTTAAGTTTATGAACATGCTAAGTTTGTGACCTTGACCTTAGGGTAAGGTTGGGTGGTGGGTTGTGGATTCGCTACAGCATGATAGAGGGTCATCTGAGGAATGCATGTATGAAATATTAAGGAGTTCCATGAAAGGAAACAGATGTTTGAAAACATTTACCCCAACGTTAAGTTTATGAATGTGCTAAGTTTGTGACCTTGACCTTGGGGTAAGGGGTGGGCAGTAGGCCATGGATTTACTATAGCATGACAAGGTATCATCAGATGCATGCATGTATGAAATATCAAGGCGTTCCATGAAAGGAAACAGATGTTATAAGACATTTACCCCAACGTTAAGTTTATGAATGTGCTAAGTCTGTGACCTTGACCTTGGGGAAAGGGGTGGGGGTGGATCATGGATTTGCTATAGCACGATAGAGTATCATCAGATGAATGCATGAATGAAATATGAAGGCGTTCCCTGTAAAGTAAACAGAAGTTACACAAAATTTACCCCAACATTAAGTTTATGAACATGCTAAGGGTTGGGTGGTGGGTCGTGGATTTGCTACAGCATGATAGAGGGTCATCTGAGGAATGCATGTATGAAATATCAAGGCGTTCCATGAAAGGAAACAGATGTAATAAGACATTTACCCCAACGTTAAGTTTATGAATGTGCTAAGTTTGTGACCTTGACCTTGGGGTAAGGGATGGGCGGTGGGTCATGGATTTGCTATAGCACGATAGAGTATCATCAGATGAATGCATGTGTGAAATATCAAAGCGTTCCATGAAAGAAAACAGATGTTATAAGACATTTACCCCAACGTTCAGTTTATGAATGTGCTAAGTTTGTGACCTTGACCTTGTGGTAAGGGCTGGGTGGTGGGTCATGAATTTGCTACAACATGATAGAGGGTCTTCTGAGAAATGCATGTATGAAATAACAAGGTGTTCCATGAAAGGAAACAGAAGTTATAAGACATTTACCCCAACGTTAAGTTTGTGGACGCCGACGCCGACGCCGCCGGGGGTATGCCATAAGCTCTTCTGCACTTCGTGCAGGTGAGCTAAAAACTATATCTATATAGTAAGCTTTCCTCAATAATACGATATGTTGAACAATTCTGCTAAAAACAGAAACCCATTTTTCCGACATAAAACATTTATCAAGGAATTAGTTTCTACTAAATGCTAAGTGGCATCCAGATGTTTAGGCACAAGGCCTTTATCAAGGAATTGTTTCTACTAAACGCTAACTGGCATCCATTTTAGATTTGTGAAATCTCAAATGGATGCCACTTATAGTGTTTAGTATAAACTAATTCCTTGATAAAGGCCTTATGAAATCTAAAATGGATGCAACTTAACGTTTAGTAGAAACTAATTCCTTGATAAAGGCCTTGTGCCGAATGTCAGAAAAGTGGGTTCCTGTTTTTTTCAGAATATATCTATGTATAGCTATATACAGTCGAGCCCCAGTATCTCGAATATCAGTATCTCGATGATATCCCCTATCTCGATGATTCACTAAAGTCCCGAACTATATCCTTATTTGTTTTAATATCAATTTCTTCGGCTATCTCGACCATGCCCTATCTCGTATATGTTCTCCATCTCGACTGTTCATATAAATAAATAAATGCTTGGATAAATCGCATAAGCGCCTGCCTGGCTGCCAAGATTGATTTTGGTCGACACTAATTTTCACGTTGTTTGCTTAATTGGTCCACCTGGATTTATTTGAGTGCTTAACACGATTCTTTAAGCTTATCACGCTGGCCATTTAAGCAAGTCACTGAGAGTCGTGACGCAACCTTGTAATGTTGGTCATTAGTTGTTAGTGATTAAAACCCGACTTCGAGTGACAAAGTAAGTTTTGTTTCATTTAAAACGTGTACAATTCTGTTGCAAGTATTATAATGTTACTCATTTATGTAAATACAATTTTACTTCCTTGTTAGTGAGTAGGCCTATTTATGTATTTAAAAACTTTAACGCAGATTTCGGACGGATGGACGGACGGACGGACGTTCTTACAGTACTATACTTATGTGGCTTATCACATGTTAAATATTAGCCACATAAAACGATTTTTAGCCACATAAAAGGATTTTTTAGGTGGCTAATTGTAACCAACCCTATCCTTTACTAAGTCCATAACCCTGTGGGGCTAGCCACATAAGTACCCTGATGTGTGCCCGGACGGACGGACACCCGGACGTCATTGTGATCACTATGTCTCGCTTTCCGCAAGCAGGCTCGACAAAAACTGAAAAGGCTTTACCAATGGACCATAACTGCGAAGTTTGCTACCAATGGCCAAGCGGTTTGTATGAAGAAGACGTTTGAAATCTCACGACCTTTTGACCTTTCGGCGGCCATCTTGGATGATGTAATTTGATTTGGACACAAAAAAATGCTCCCAAGTGATCGCTTCATCCATACCTTCAAATTGATATATGACATGACCATATTCGGTCAAATGTGAAATTTGACCCCTACTTGACCCCTCCTGCCCCGCCCATTTTTGACCCGGGGGCCACCATTTGAAGTAATCTGAAACATCGTTAACTATCGATCATTCATATCAAGCTTCGTCAAAATCGGCCTGGCGATTCGTGAGAAAAAGATTTTTTGAGAATTTGACCAACTTTTCAACGGCGGCCATCAAAATGATCTTGGTTCACGAGAGAAGACGTTTGTAATATATATTGAAAGAACGACCTTTCGGCGGCCATCTCGGATGACGTAATTACCTGATTTCGACAAAAAAGCTCCAGAGTGACTGTCTCGTCGATACCTTCGATTTGATATATGACATGACCATATTCGGTCAAATGTCACATTTGACCCCTACTTGACCCCTCCTGCCCCGCCCATTCTTGACCCGGGGTCCACCATTTGAAGGAATCTGAACTAGCGTTAACTATCGATCATTCATACCAAGTTTCGTAAAAATCGGCCTAGCAGTTAGCGAGAAGATTTTTTAAGAATTTGATGCGATGACCCAATAACCATTACCGTGAGGTTTGGCCAATATTAGCCAAGCGGTTCACGAGAACAACACATTTGAAATCTTGATTAAAAGAACGACCTTTTGACCTTTCGGCGGTCATCTTGGTCGACATGTCATCCAATTTCGACAAAAAATGTACCAGAGCGATCGCCTCTTTGATACCTTCGATTTGATATAGACATTACCATATTCGGTCAAAAATAAAATTTGACCCCATGGGCCACGCCCATTTTTGACCCCGGGGTCACCATTTTAACAACTTTGAAAGAGCATTGTACAAGAAGAAGATTTTTTTAAGAATTTATACTATTTTTAGACGGCGGCCATCTTGGATTAGCGATGACCTCCATTTTAACAAATCTGAAAAGGCTTCACCCATGGACCATAACTTAAGTTTGGCTACCATGGGCCAAGCGGTTCATGTGAAGAAGAATTTTGAAATCTCTAATAAAAGAACGACCTGATCATTGATATAGACATTACCATATTCGGTCATACATTGATCATTCCAACCAAGTTTTGTCGAAATACGGTTGGCGGTTCTTGAGAAGATTTTTGAAGAATTTGTGCTATTTTTAGATGGCGGCCATCATGGATTATGTAATGCCGTCATCTTAACAATTTTGTAATCCCCTACCTAAGGACCATGACGATGAAGTTTGGTGACTATAGGCCAATGGTTACCGAGGAGAAGACATTTGAAAATGTTCACAGACGGACGACTGAAGACGGACGGACACATTGCAGTAACAATAGCTCACATGAGAGTGACTTTAAAATAATGTGTATTAAATGTGCTTCCTTCGGAGGTTATTGGAAATTACTATATCTATATAAGTTCTGGTTGTCAGTCTTCATATGTGACATCCAGAAAATTTGGGTTACAACTTACCCATAGAGATACATGGAAATGCCTGAAACAGAAAAAAGTGAAATGGTTTAATGTCCCAGCAACAACTAAAGTCATACAGAGACGGGACCACAGTTTAAAGTCTCATCCGACAGACCAGTGGGATGGAAATACTATGAAAGTATTTTTGATGCTCTAGGCGTGGTTTGAACCAACAACCTCTGGATTGGAAGTTAGGTGTTCTACCCCCTAGGCCACAACCCATCCCGTCTGAAATAGAATATTTTTAAGTTAACCAGCTTCCTGCGGTATTTCCACTCATTTCTCGCTATTTTGCTATACGATGGCTCGAAAGTCATGTCGAAGTTTGTGTTTGGCTAATTTTCACACCTCCGAGTCCGACTTATTACGATCAAAGGCCGAGCTGCGCTCAACCTGTCTATGAAATGTAGTTTATTTTCAAGTCCAGTTAATTGCCTAAAGTCGTGTGCAATTTGATCGTTAATGTTGTTGATTGCGATCAACAATATACGGTGATTTATTACATATTCTGGGCTTTGGCCATTCGGCGCATTTTTTCATAATAGAGTCTGTCGTAAGTCATTGGTCGTTTTTGTGGTAACTCACGGCTTGTGAGTCGTTGCTCGGGTTGAAGTCGAGATGTAACCCATGTTCTCTAGTGGTCCTCCTGTTATTCGTGTGGCTACCCGGGAGTTACAACGAAAAACATCCATTAATAATATGGCACTTCCTAGTTAGGCAGAGATGACTGGTCGTGACAAAAAGGATTTGTTCTATTGAATTTCTGATCAGTGCAGCATTAAATCGGCCTGCACATTCAGTTCAGGACAAGAAATGTTCGTCATCGACAGCTGTTCATGATGAACTAGATTGGTCAGTAAGCGAGGCTTACAGAATACCCCCGCGTGGGCCCAGGTACCCCTAAATATGTAAAATAATTTCCAAGTGTGTGGGCTTGTGAACTTGACTCTGAGCTTAGCGGGGGTGGCACGAACGTGAATTTGTCACAGGGTGGTAGAGGTCCATTGGAGCAATGCGTGTGTGAAATGTGAAGCAGATCCGAGCAAGGAAATAGAAATTATAACCGATTTCTCTGATGTTAAGTTTTGTCAAGAGACTAAGTATGCGGAGATTTGTCACAGCATGATAGTAGAGCCTTAAAGGAATGCATGCATGAAATATTAAGAATTTTCAATGAAAGAAATAGAAGTTATAACATATTTCTCTGATGTTAAGTTTTGTAAAGAGACTAAGTATGTCACCTTGACCTTGGGATCAGCGGGGGTTGGACGGTTGTAGGTTTGTCACAGCATCATAGTACAACCATAGAGGAATGCACAAGTGAAATATTAAGAATTTTCAATAAAGGAAATAGCAGTTATAACTTATTTCTCTGATGTTAAGTTTTGTAAAGAGACCAAGTATTTGACCTTGACCTTGGGATCAGCGGGGGTTGGACAGTCGTGAATTTAGCACAGCATGGTAGTAGAACCTTACAGGAATGCATGTGTGAAATATTAAGCATTTTCAATGAAAGAAATAGAAGTTATAACAATATTTATCTGATGTTAAGTTTACGGACGCATGGCTGGACGGACGGACAACCTGACTCCAGTATACCTCTTGTGGGGGTATAAAGACAGTAAAGTAAATACATGTACATTTAAATAGTTTATTTAATTTTACATGCCAACTTTAATCTGCGAATAAATACTATTATTATCTAAAACATGGATACGCTCTATTATGCTTCGTTATTTCCTAAAACCGACGAATAAAGTAGTCGACAAATATACCAAAATCGCAAGATGCGATGGCTCGAAAGATGTTAAATTTAACCTGGGCAAATGTTTCTAATTTCAGAAATAGCGGACCGATTTTCAAAATCTAACTTATTTTCTTAGTTAGATCATTTCTAAGCTATCTAGCGAGATTTCAGAATCAAATTCCAAATTCTTTCGTTTTTAGACTCCTCCTGCACGTTCTCCACCTCTTTTTCCCCATGTTAAATTCCCATCGAGAACTCATTTTTCGTAATAAAATCAATATTTGACAAAATTTCATGAAATAAAAAGAATGCTCATTCTTAAATTTCAATAAAATTTAATATTATTGAAAAAAATATTGTTTTTGCATAGCCGTAAAATTTGGGCAGGTTTCGTGAAACAGACAGTAAAGTGTGTTAAAATTTATGGGTTTTACTGAAATTCATGTCCAACAATAACATGTCCAACAATAACAATAACATGTCTGTTCATGATTGCAAAGAATTCAAACATGTTTTGGAGGGTTCGAAATAACTGAATTACAGTGGACTTTCTCAACCAATCAACATTAAGTGGGTTAAATTTAACATCTCTAAAACAGACAAGTTGGCAGTCCCGGGTGTCAACTGTATACGTGGGCAGTCCCTCACCGGGTGTCCACTGTATACGTGGCTGTGACTGGAGAAGTGGGGCTTGTGACCAATATAGCTCCCGATCAAATAGCACACTCCTGTAGCCTGATAATGATCTATATTTCTTGTAAGAAACATGACGAGGATTTCATTGATGGAATGGCAAACAGTACAGATCCTGACAAACTGTACAGATCTGGATCTACACTGGTCACAAAACCCATAAGCCCTATTTCTCCACAGCCACAGGTTAAGTAATAGCCCTAAATATTCGGATACAGTTTGTTCTGGGAAACACACTTTAAAGGTACATACCCACTCAGTAGGCACAAACTGTTCTTTATAGGAAATAAATAAGTGTATACATGTACTTGTGTCACTATTCCACCAGTTCTAAAAATTACGAGTGCCCGCTATACAGATATAATCATGTAGTAATATTTATTTTAATGATAGTGACGTGCGGTGGTATAAGTCTATTTTCATATTCAAATGGGGCATGTTATTTATACTAATTAAATGCGTCACTTGAAAAAACAATATTTTCGACAGATTATAAAGTATGATCATTGCACATCAAAAAATAAATACATAGAATAAGTAGTAATGTCCCTTAACATTTTAAGGAAACACAGTTATTGCCCTTGATATCAGTGTGGAAAGTTACGACTGATATAAAATGTATAATAATGCCAATCAATACGTGGGGCGATGGTGAATGAATGTTTATTTTGCCAGAAAATGTCTCAGATGATGTCAGATATAAAGAACATGTTGTGCCTACTGAGTGGGCATGTGCCTTTAATCTATGGTTTCTCACAGGTGGAAGACTCGGACCTGTGACACAAAAAAATACCATGTATAAAACATAGTACTGTACGAGACCAAGTGGGTGGGGTAATCAGGGCACAAACATTCTTAAACTTTTCAATCGTCCTAACATTGATGGAAATGGTAAAAACAAGTAATTTACATACAAAAATTTGAAATTTCAATTCGTCCTGCAGGCATTCCCACTCATCGGGACGAGCGGAGGAGTGGAATTTTCGTGCCCTAGTAATAGAATATTTTAATGGGCATTTCTTTTGTGTCACAGGTCTGAGTCTTCCACCTGTGTGTGTCATAGGTCAGTCTTCACCTGTGTTTTGTGTCACAGGTCTGAGTCTTCCACCTGTGTTTTGTGTCACAGGTCAGTCTTCCACCTGTGTTTTGTGTCACAGGTCTGAGTCTTCCACCTGTGTTTTGTCTTACAGGTCAGAGTCTTCACCTGTGTTTTGTGTCACAGTCATCTTCCACCGTGTTTTTGTGTCACAGTCGGAGTCTTCCACCTGTGTTTTGTGTCACAGGTCTGAGTCTTCCACCTGTGTTTTGTGTCACAGTCAGAGTCTTTCCTGTGTTTTGTCACATGTCTGAGTCTTCCACCTGTGTTTTGTGTCACAGGTCTGAGTCTTCCACCTGTGTTTTGTGTCACATGTCTGAGTCTTCCACCTGTGTTTTGTGTCACAGGTCTGAGTCTTCTACCTGTGTTTTGTGTCACAGGTCTGAGTCTTCCACCTGTGTTTTGTGTCACAGGTCAGAGTCTTCCACCTGTGTTTTGTGTCACAGGTCAGAGTCTTCCACCTGTGTTTTGTGTCACAGGTCTGAGTCTTCCACCTGTGTTTTGTGTCACAGGTCTGAGTCTTCCACCTGTGTTTTGTGTCACAGGTCTGAGTCTTCCACCTGTGTTTTGTGTCACAGGTCTGAGTCTTCCACCTGTGTTTTGTGTCACAGGTCTGAGTCTTCTACCTGTGTTTTGTGTCACAGGTCAGAGTCTTCCACCTGTGTTTTGTGTCACGGGTCTGAGTCTTCCAGTGTTTTGTCACAGGTCCAGTCTTCCACCTGTGTTTTGTCACAGGTCGAGTCTTCCACTGTGTTTTGTGTACAGGTCAGTCTTCCACCTGTGTTTTGTGTCTCAGAGTCTCCACCTGTGTTTTGTCACAGGTCCGAGTCTTCCACCTGTGTTTTGTGTTACAGGTCAGAGTCTTCCACCTGTGTTTTGTGTCACAGGTCAGAGTCTTCCACCTGTGTTTTGTGTCACAGGTCAGAGTCTTCCACCTGTGTTTTGTGTCACATGTCAGAGTCTTCCACCTGTGTTTTGTGTCACAGGTCTGAGTCTTCCACCTGTGTTTTGTGTCACATGTCTGAGTCTTCCACCTGTGTTTTGTGTCACAGGTGTGTCACACCTGTGTTTTGTGTCACATGTCTCAGTCTTCCACCTGTGTTTTGTGTCTCAGGTCTGATCTTCCCCATTGTTTTGTGTCACAGGTCAGAGTCTTCCACCTGTGTTTTGTGTCACAGGTCAGAGTCTTCCACCTGTGTTTTTGTGTCACAGGTCAGAGTCTTACCACCTGTGTTTTTGTGTACGGTCCGAGTCTTCCACCTGTGTTTTGTGTTACATGTCAGAGTCTTCCACCTGTGTTTTGTGTCACATGTCAGAGTCTTCCACCTGTGTTTTGTGTTACAGGTCCGAGTCTTCCACCTGTGTTTTGTGTCACAGGTCAGAGTCTTCCACCTGTGTTTTGTGTGACAGGTCCGAGTCTTCCACCTGTGTTTTGTGTTACAGGTCCGAGTCTTCCACCTGTGTTTTGTGTCACAGGTCAGAGTCTTCCACCTGTGGTTTGTGTCACAGGTCAGAGTCTTCCACCTGTGTTTTGTGTCACAGGTCTGAGTCTTCCACCTGTGTTTTGTGTCACAGGTCAGTCTTCCACCTGTGTTTTGTGTCACAGGTCAGTCTTCCACCTGTGCTTTGTGTCACAGGTCTGAGTCTTCCACCTGTGTTTTGTGTCACAGGTCAGTCTTCCACCTGTGTTTTGTGTCACAGGTCTGAGTCTTCCACCTGTGGTTTCTCACATGCAAAGAATGTACGGAACAAATATTTATGGTCACAATCACCTCGCTGGCAGTCTTGATAATAAAACAAGAGGGCCATGATGGCCCTAATTCGCTCACCTGACTCCATGAACACCAGAGGAGAATGTGACATTGAGTTCATGTGTTTTAAAAAAAAATTGTAATATTTTTAGATGGCGGTCATCTTGGATTAAGCGATGACTCCCATTTTACCAAATCTGAAAATGCTTCACCCAAGGATCTTAACTTACTATGAAGTTTGGCCAGCATCGGCCATGTGGTTCCTGAGAAAAAGACGTACAAAATCTCGAATAAATGGACCTTTTGGCGGCTATCATGGATGTTATAATCATGCGACTCCGACAAATATTGCACCAGAGCAATCGCCTCATCGATACCTTCAATTTGATATATGATATGAGCATATCCGGTCAAAAATAAAATTTGACCCCACGGGCCACGCCCATTTTTGACCCCGGGGTCACCATTTTCACAACTTTGAAAGAGCATTGTAAATCGATCATTTATACCAAGTTTAGTGGAAATCCAGCCAGCGGTTCATGAGAAGAACATTTTTTAAGAATTTATGCTATTTTTAGATGGCGGCCATCTTGGATTAGCGATGACCTCCATTTTAACAAATCTGAATAGGCTTCACCCATGAACCATAACTTTTAAGTTTGGCTACCATGGGCCAAGCGGTTCATGTGAAGAAGAATTTTGAAACCTCTAATAAAAGAAAGACCTTTTGACATTTCGGCGGCCATCTTGGATGGCATAACAATCCGATTTTGACAAACAATGTAACAGAGTAATCACCTCATTGATACCTTCGATTTGATATATAACATGACCATATTCGGTCATAAATAAAATTAAAGAAGAATTTTGAAATCTCTAATAAAAGAACAACCTTTTGACCTTTCGGCGGCCATCTTGGATGACATAACCATCCGATTTCGACAGCAAATGCACTACAGTGATCGGCTCGTTGATACCTTCAATTTGATATATGACATAATCATATTCGGTCAAAAATAAAATTTGACCACAAATTTGACCCCACGGGCCACGCCCATTTTTGACCCCGGGGTCACCATTTTAACAACATTGAAAGAGCATTGTACATCGATCATTCCTACCAAGTTTTGTCGAAATCCGGTTAGCGGTTCTTGAGAAGAAGATTTCTGAAGAATTTGTGCTATTTTTAGACGGCGGCCATCTTGGGTTACGTAATGACGTCATTTTAGCAATTTTGTAATCCCCCTATCTAAGGACCATGACCATGAAGTTTGGTGACTGTAGGCCCAATGATTACCGAGGAGAAGACGTTTGAAAATGTTCACGGACGACGACGGACGACGGACACATTGCGGTAACAATAGCTCACATGAGCTTCGCTTAGGTGAGCTAAACAATAATAAAGAAATCATTTTTTTCACATTTTTGCCTTACAAACAAGGTGAACGTAAGTCCTCAGTGACCTTGACCTTGGGTGATTGGACGTGGGTCGTATGCGAAACAAAGCCCTAGACACACATTGTGGCTAAATATTGTCAAAATCGGTGAAGCGGTTCAGGAGTTATTGAAAAATGAAAGGTGTCACTAAGGAATGCACGTACATGGACTAACCCTATATCCCCTCTTGCCTATCGGCGAGGGGATAATAGTGATTGATTGATTTAATGGAGTTTAATGGCCTATCAGCGAGGGGATAATAACAATCAGAGCTCCAGATAAGTTTTGTATCGAGTAATATACCCCATATTTCAAATTCAATGCGTATTTTACTTTTACAAATGTATTATTGATTTCCTTCCTTATTAAATAGGGAACAAATGAAAAAAATAAAACAAGAACTAGAAATGTGGCCTGTCGGCATACGAATGCCCCCGCTGGCAGCCAAAGAAAACGAGGCATATTTGATTATAAGCCATTTACCCGAGCATTAAGATTTCGAACGCACCAAGACTGTGACCTTGACCCTGGGCTTAGCGGGGGCAGGACAAATGTGGATTTGTCACAGGGTGGCAGAGGACCATTGGAGCAATGTGTGTGTGAAATGTGAAGCAAATCCGAGCAAGGAAACAGACATTATAAGCCATTTACCCGAGCGTTAAGGTTTCGAACGCACCAAGTCTGTGACGTACGTAAGGTTTCGGGACGTACGTACGTAACATACATAACATATGTAACGGACGTTACGTACAGACGCCAGTAACACTATATGCCCCCCTCACCATTCGGTGGCGGGGGTATAAAAATTCACTTATTTCAGCTGCTAATGAATTTTACAAATGTATTATTGATTTTCTTCCTTATTAAATAGGGAACAAATGCAGCTCAACTAAGTAAACTTTCAACTTTATTACAGTATTTTCATTACTGAACTTGAAAATCAATGCGTATTTTCACACTGCTGTGAGTATTGTGTACTCCCACTTCTGATAATCAATGCGTATTCTGCTAAAATAAGTGAGTAAAATACGCCAATACACACTTTATCTGGGAGCCCTGAGAATGTAAATGGACCCGAATCTTTAGGGCGATTATGGTAGTACGTTACCAGTGTTTTCAGTCCTAAATCTTTCATATCCTTGAGCGCGCTCAAGTATCGCATTCCTAGGACCTGCTCTTCATCCTTCCCACTGGTAATTCGGCCCTTCGTGTGGAATACATCTTGTAAACAAGAAATGGCATCATTAAATGAAGTTTATTACCGCGCTGGCCACCTTGATAATAAAGTGAAAAAAAAACAAAACAAGTCCTCAGTGGATGATCGAGCCTTGGCTATAAAAACAAGAAAATATGGTCATGGAACATGGATGCCCCCTACCTGTAGCCTTGACAAGAATTCCGCCATGAGTCGCGCTTGCCGAGACATTTGACCGAAACATGATCATGGGCATGTGTTAAAGTAAGCATCACAAAAGCCGTCAGAGAAGTGCCTGCTTCAGACACAAAAAAGGTCAAGGCTGAAGAAACTGTTTGACATAAAACAATGACTAAGTGTTTCCACAACCATGTGAGTCATGTTAATGATGGCATGAATGTGTTCCAAATGCTTACATGTATCAAGTGTCCAAATATTGAAGCAATCCGTTAGGTAATATTAAAGTTATATCATGATGAAGAAACTTGTACAAACTTTTTGACACAAAAAAATGGCTAAGTGTTTCCGCAAAAATGTGAAGGTAAAAAAGGTAAGGTCATGTTAATGGCGGCATGAGTTTGTTCCAAATGCTCAAATGTATCAAGTGTCCAAATATTGAAGCAATCCATGAAGTATATTAAAAGTTATACCATGATGACAAAGCTTTTACAAATTTTTTTACATTTCGGACGATGACAACAGAAAAAGCGTCGACTCGTCGCGACAAAAATTAAAAACTTAAACGCAATTGCCTTACAAACAAGATGAACATAAGTCCCCAGTAACCTTGACCTTGGGTGTTCGGGCATGGGTCGTATGCGAAACAAAGCGCCATCGCTAGACAGACATTGAGGACAAATATTATTGAAATTGGTGAAGGAGTTAATGAGTTATTGAGAAAAGATTATAAACTTAAGGCATTTGCCTTACAAATAAGGTGAACATAAGTCCCAAGTCATCTTGACATTGAATGTTCGGACGTGGCTCGTATGCGAAATAAAGCACCGTCCCTAGACAGCCAATGTGAGCAAATATTGTTGAAATTGGTGAAAGAGTTACGGAGTTATTGAAAACTTAAACGCATTAGCCTTACCGGTATTGGTGGGGGCATAAACAAATAAAAATTTTGCCTTACAAATTTGCTCCACGTATTGGTGGGGGCATAAACAAATAAAAATTTTGCCTTACAAATTTGCTCCTTGGGCGGTCGGATATGGGTCGTATGCAAAACAAAGCACCATCTGAAGACACACATTGTGGACAAATATTATCAAATTCGGTGAAGCGGCTGACAAGTTATTGAACAAGAGTTGTCAGAAGACAACGAAGCTCGCCTGTTGGTAGCCTTCACTCAAACTTGGCACAGTTGTATAAAAAAACATTAATATTATATAACTTGACTTGGGTTAAGGGTTGGGGCGTGCGGTGGACCTTGACATTGGGGTCAGTGGTGGAAGGTGTTTTGTGGCTTTGCTATAGCATGATACAGCATATTAAGATGAATGCATGTATGAAATATCAATGCGCACCCTGAAAACAGAAGTAAAACAAAATTTAACCCAACGTTAGTTTATGAACGCACTAATTGGTGTGATACAGCATGATAGCTAATCACATGAGGAATGCATGTATGAATGTACTAAGTTTGTGACCTTGACCTTGGGGAAAGGGGTGGGGTGGGTGGGTCATGGATTTGCTGTAACACAATAGAGAATCATCAAATGAATGCATGTATGAAATATCAAGGAGTTCACTGTAAAGAAACAGAAGTTATAAAAAGACATTTACTCCAACGTTAAGGTTATAATGTTGATTTTGGGGAAAGGGGTGGGGGTGGGTCATGGATTTGCTGTAGCACAATAGAGGATCATCAGATGAATGCATGTATGAAATATCAAAGCGTTCCCTGTAAAGAAACAGAAGTTACACAACATTTACCCCAACATTAAGTTTATGAACATGCTAAGTTTGTGACCTTGACCTTGGGGTAAGGGTTGGGTGGTGGGTTGTGGGTTTGCTACAGCATGATAGAGGGTCATCTGAGGAATGCATGTATGAAATATCAAGGCATTCCATGAAAGGAACAGATGTTATAAGACATTTACCCCAACGTTAAGTTTATGAATGTACTACGTTTGTGACCTTGACCTTGGGGAAATGGGCGGGGGGGGGGGGGGGGGGGGGTCATGGATTTGCTGTAGCACCATAGAGTATCATCAGATGAATGCATGTATGAAATACCAAGGGGTTCTCTGTAAAGAAACAGAAGTTACACAACATTTACCCCAATGTAAAGTTTATAAATCAGATTGTATAAAAAAACATTTACTCAAACTTTAAATTTATGATGTAGATCTAGGGGAAAGGGGTGGGTGGGTCATGGATTTGCTGTAGCACAATAGAGGATCATCAGATGAATGCATGTATGAAATATCAAAGCGTTCCCTGTAAAGAAATAGAAGTTACACAAAATTTACCCCAATGTAAAGTTTATGAACATGCTAAGTTTGTGACCTTGATCTTGGGGTAAGGGTTGGGTGGTGGGTTGTGGGTTTGCTACATCATGATAGAGGGTCATCTGAGGAATGCATGTATGAAATATCAAGGCGTTCCAATTGAAAGGAAACAGAAGTTATAAGACACTTACCCCAACGTTAATTTTATCAATGTGGTAAGTTTGTGACCTTGACCTTGGGGTAAGGGCTGAGTGTGGGTCATGGATTTGCTACAGCATGATAGAGGGTCATCTGAGGAATGCATGTATGAAATAACAAGGTGTTCCATGAAAGGAAACAGAAGTTATAAGACATTTACCCCAACGTTAAGTTTGTGGACGCCGACGCCGACGACGCCGGGGGTATGCCATAAGCTCTTCTGAACTTCGTGCAGGCGAGCTAAAAATGAAAGGTGTTACTAACGTACGTACATCCATGAACTAACGCTATATCTCCTCTTGCCTATCAATTGATTTAATGGTGTTTAATGGCCTATCAACAGCTAAGGTCAATTTAGGCCAGGTTAACAGGGTGGAATCCCAAACTTCACTTGTTGTGATGGGGGGAAAATCCCAGACAGACGATTGTTGCATCTAAATATTACATTTTTACGTAGCCCCGCAGGGGATGTAGAATTCTAATTCGTTCCCTCAATTTAACAATTTGTTCCCACAGCCACCTTGTTGGTCAAGCTATGTGTACATCGACAACCCTCGTAGTCGAGCTATGCTGTTCTCCTACAGCTCTTGTTCTTTTATTAATTCTCATGATATAACAATTTGTTCCCTTGAATAAACAATTTGTTCCCACGATATAGCAATTTGTTCCCTCAATTTCACAATTTGTTCCCACGAATTAACAATTTGTTCCCTCAATTTAACAATTTGTTCCGACGAAATAACAATTCATGCTCTCGAATTAACAATTCGTGGGAATGTTTTGTTAATCCGAGGGAACAAATTGTTAAATTGACGGAACAAATTGTTAATTCAAGGGAACAAATTGTGAAATTGAGGGAACAAATTGCTATATCGTGGGAACAAATTGTTTATTCAAGGGAACAAATTGTTATATCATAGAACGAATTAATAAAAGAACAAGAGCTGTAGGAGAACAGCATAGCTCGACTACGAGGGTTGTCGATGTACACATAGCTTGACCAACAAGGTGGCTGTGGCCTGCATAAAAACCTTAACCAAGGTTGACTAAAAACCTTAACGAAGGGAAATTAAGTAAGTAATTCAAGGTTAAATGTAGGTTAATGTCAGATATAGGTCAGGGGTTATTGATGTACATCACTAGGAGATGAAGTTTTCCAAGTATGATTGCTGTAGGCCCAGGAGTATTCCATCTACAAGCTTGACTAAAAACCTTAACCAAAGAGAATTAACTAAGTAATTCAAGAGGAAATGTGGGTCAAGGTCAAATATAGATCAGGGGTTATTGATGTACATCACTATGAGAAAAGGTTGTCCAAGTATGGTGTCTGTATGCACAATAGTATTCTATGTACACACCTTCTCATCCTGAGAAACATTTGTGCCAAGGCATTTGATAATCCATGCATGGGTGTAGAAGACATAGAGCGGAAGGGAATTTCAATAGGTTTGACTTTTGACCTTCAACTGTGACCTTGACCTTGGACGTAGGTGTGTGGTTATTTATCGCGACACCTTCTCATCATGAGAAACATTTGTGCCAAGCCATTTGATAATCCATGCATGGGTGTAGAAGATATAGAGCGGAAGGGAATTTCCAACAGACCGACCGACCGACAGACCATCAGACCGACCGACAAGCTGACTCCTATATACCCCCTCAAACTTTGTTTGTGAGGGTATAGCTATAGATCAGGGGTTATTGGTGTACATCGCTATGAGAAAAGGTTGTCCAAGTATGGTGTATGTATGCGCAATAGTATTCCATATACAAGCTTGACTAAAAACCGTAACCAAGGTTGACTAAAAACCTTAACCAAGGGGAACTAGAAATGTGGCCTGTCGGCACACGAATACCCCCACTGGCAGCCAAAGAAAACGAGGCATTTTTGATCATAAGCCATTTAGCCGAGCGTTACGCATCAAGTCTGTGACCTTGACCCTGGGCATAGTGTGATAATCCATGCATCGGTGTAGAAGATATAATCCATGCATATAGAGCGGAAGGGAATTTCAATAGGTTTGACCTTTGACTTTCAACTGTGACCTTGACCCTGGACGTAGGTGCGTGGTTATTGATCGCGACACACCTTCTCATCATGAGAAACATTTGTGCCAAGCCATTTGATAATCCATGCATCGGTGTAGAAGATATAGAGCGGAAGGGAATTTCGATAGGTTTGACCTTTGACCTTCAACTGTGACCTTGACCTTGGATGTAGGTGCGTGGTTATTGATCGCGACACACCTTCTCATCATGAGAAAACATTTGTGCCAAGCCATTTGATAATCCATGCATCGGTGTAGAAGATATAGAGCGGAAGGGAATTTCAATAGGTTTGACCTTTGACCTTCAACTGTGACCTTGACCTTGGACGTAGGTGCGTGGTTATTGATCGCGACACACCTTCTCATCATGAGAAACATTTTTGCTAAGCCATTTGATAATCCATGCATCGGTGTAGAAGATAGAGCGGAAGGGAATTTCGGTAGGTTTGACCTTTGACCTTCAACTGTGACCTTGACCTTGGACGTAGGTGCGTGGTTATTGATCGCGACACACCTTCTCATCATGAGAAACATTTGTGCCAAGCCATTTGATAATCCATGCATCGGTGTAGAAGATATAGAGCGGAAGGGAATTTCGATAGGTTTAACCTTTGACCTTCAACTGTGACATTGACTTTGGACGTAGGTGCGTGGTTATTGATCGCGACACACCTTCTCATCATGAGAAACATTTGTGCCAAGCCATTTGATAATCCATGCATCGGTGTAGAAGATATAGAGCGGAAGGGAATTTCGATAGGTTTGACATTTGAACTTCAACTGTGACCTTGACCTTGGACGTAGGTGCGTGGTTATTTATCGCGACACACCTTCTCATCATGAGAAACATTTGTGCCAAGCCATTTGATAATCCATGCATCGGTGTAGAAGATATAGAGCGGAAGGGAATTTCGATAGGTTCGACCTTTGACCTTCAACTGTGACCTTGACCTTGGACGTAGGTGCGTGGTTATTGATCGCGACACACCTTCTCATCATGAGAAACATTTGTGTCAAGCCATTTGATAATCCATGCATCGGTGTAGAAGATATAGAGCGGAAGGGAATTTCAATAGGTTTGACCTTTGACCTTCAACTGTGACCTTGACCTTGGATGTAGGTGCGTGGTTATTGATCGCGACACACCTTCTCATGAGAAACATTTGTGCCAAGCTATTTGATAATCCATGCATCGGTGTAGAAGATATAGAGCGGAAGGGAATTTTGATAGGTTTGACCTTTGACCTTCAACTGTAACCTTGACCTTGGACGTAGGTGCGTGGTTATTGATCGCGACACACCTTCTCATCATGAGAAACATTTGTGCCAAGCCATTTGATAATCCATGCATGGGTGTAGAAGATATAGAGCGGAAGGGAATTTCCAACAAACCGACCGACAGGCTGACTCCTATATACCCCCAACAAACTTTGTTTGTGGGGTATAATTAACTAAGTAATTGAAGAGGAAATGTAGGTCAAGGTCAAATATAGATCAGGGGTTATTGATGTACATCACTAGGAGATGAAGTTGTCCAAGTATGGTGGGTGTAGGGCCAGTAGTATTCCATATACAAGCTTGACTAAAAACCTTAACCAAGGCGTGACGGTGATGCCGACGCCAGGGTGACAACATAAGCTCTAACTATTCTTCGAATAGTCGAGCTAATAACTATTCTTTGAATAGTCGAGCTAATAACTATTCTTTGAATAGTCGAGCTAAAAATCCATGTCCCCTGCGGGGCTCCGTACATTTTCGACAATAGAAGCCACTTACAGTTTGCGGGTAGATAGTAACCTACAACAAAGACAAAAGAAACATGTCAATATCATACCCATAATGGAAATGCCCATTCAATGTATTGCATTTATATCATAATGCATTCAGAGCTCCAGATAAGATGCGTATTGGCTTATTTTACGCACTGATTTTAGCAGAAAACACATTGATTATCAAAAGTGGAAATACTCACAGAAATGTGAAAATACGGATTGATTTTCAAATTGAGTAATGAAAATACTGTAATAAAGTTGAAAATTCACTTAGTTGAGCTGCAAAAAGCAAATGCATCTTAGTCCAGGCCCTGCCTAAAACCCCGTATACATTTCATCCGCAAGAGATTTTGAAACTTGATTTGAGTTATTGGACCATTTATCTTCAAAAATCACGGAGGTGCTTTTGCGAAACCGGCTGCGAGAACGCACCAGAAGAGCAAATCCAAGATGGCCGCCAGAAAACGTATTGCAAATGTAAATATCAAACTACACATCATATTAGTTTGTGAAACACATCGTTTTTATAGGTTTTATGGTGTGGGGAATCCGTTTCTGACATCGTAATTCGTTGTTAAAGGTCACGTTCACAAGATCAAGGTCGAAAATCACCAAAACCCCAGACACAAATTCCAGATTCAGACCCCCTTCCTCCGCCACATACACAGCCCGTCACCTCACGGTCCCTACCCATCGCCTTGTACATGTACAAAACAACCTCTCTACAACAGCAATTCATGGAAAACCTCAAACTGGCTGTTGTACAGAGGTGGCTGGTTACAGAGAAGAAACTCATATAGTAATATTCAGAGCTACAGTTAAGGTGCGTACTTTTATAAACATCTTGCCAGTTTTGGTGAATAATACACAAAATCCCCCACAATGTTGATCAAATTACGCACATTAATTGTGGTCTCTGGTAATTCATCACGTTGGATCTTAGAATTGTGGCTGTTAAATAGAGGTGGCCGTTGTAGAGAGGTGGCTGTTCGTGGATGTTCGACTGTATATCGTAGATGATATATCTGTCACTTTAATACATCATATAAACCAGTGTTGTTAATATTGAAATAAAATCACAGCGTTGTATTGATCTTTCGCGCCACTTTCCAATCACGGCGTGTATCGTATGTCCATTAATGTAAAGTACCGCGCTGTTAATATGTAACACACCAATCCAGCATTGCGTTGGCCTATACCGATTGCAGCTGAATGTTGCACGTTACAGTTGGTTTCTGACTGTCAACTTAGCAGCATTGCTACACATTTTCATAACGAGTATTGAATTCAAAGAGTGTTTATATAATATAGTAGTTGTATACGTTGTTGTCAGTTTGTCGTATACATATACACAGACTGTACGAGAATGGCGGAGGGCAGGAGCCAGCAGTCTACTCCTGTGTGTGAACATGTTGGGGTTCTACTGACACCGGGTATCTCAACAGAGTTTGATCCCACGAAATGCATCATCTGCCAAGAATTGGGTGATAAGCATAAAACAACACAATCAAAAGAAGCTGGTACGAGAGAGTATGAAGCGTGCTGCGTCAATCAGGAAAGATGTAATCAGCAAAAGACTGAGAATAGCAGAGGGTGGAGGCACAGCATATGTGTACCACAACACTAACAAGTGCTTCAAGTGGTATACACATATGCAAAAACTGAAAGCAATTGAACAGGCTGAAGCTGTTGCTCAGCATGTAGACACTGAAATGGAACAGATAGAAGACGAATGTACACAACCCATGATGCGTCGCAGCTCTGTCACACCGAGGGAAGCAGCGAGTTGTGAGAGAGATCCAACACTGCTGAAATGTGTTGTGTGTGGCAGTGATAGGGTTCAAGTAAACCGTGTATCGTTGCGAGACAAATTCAGAATTAGTGAGCGAGTTGCAGCGCAAAATTTTCTGACTGCTACTAAACATCTGAAAAGATGAGGTATTCTGTAGAGTCGCGGAGCTAAGCAGTGTTGAGGATGTGTTTGCATCAGATTTGTATTGTCATGCAATTTGTATCAGACGTTACTTGCATACATGATGAGCAAGATGTACAGTCCTCTAGTAGTATACCTATTGACGAATGCAATTCGAATTCTGCGGTCAAACATACTTTGTTTTTGCAGGCCTTAGAGCACATTGACCCTCTGTTGCAAGAAGGGTATGGGTTTACTGTGAAGGACATCACTAGTTGTATGTATCATTTAGATGACACTCTTGATTTCATAATATACAACCGCGATATTAAAAAGTTACTCGAAGACCACTATGGTGGCAAAATTCAATTTGCTCCAAATCCTAGGCGAAATGAATCCGAACTTGTTTTTTTTTTTCATCCAACATCACAGCCGCGGACTTAGCTATTAAAATTAAAAATCTTGACGCTGTTAGACACGTTGGTGAATCATTGAACAAAGCCGCTAAACAAGTCGATTATGGTCTGGACGACAAGTTCTGTGACGCTGAAGAACTTAAGCATTCCTGGGAAAACACGATAATCCCTGACGAATGGCTGACATTCTATTCAGCATTATATGACATTCCCAAATCAATGATGGCCAAAATGGAAATAAGATGCAAATGCCAGATGAGGAAGAACATGCATTCTGTGATGATGGTGAAGACACTTTGTTTGACGAAGAGGATAGATGGGCTTTGAAAAATCGCCATTCCAAACTCAATTGTCATTTCCAGATGACATATAACCATATTCACCACGGCCGGAGGAAAACCCCACTCCACACAAGCTAGGACAATACATGTATGGGAAGACACGCAGCAGGGAGATACTGACAACACTGAACAGAGTAGGTACCTCGTCTAGCTACAATGAAGTGAAGCGATCAAGGTGTCTCATGTGTGCTTACACAATACAGTCATCGGAGGTCACTGGGTGCCCATTCCAAGCCATTTTTCCGACGACGGCTGGGCATTTGGCGCCTTTGACAATGAAGATTTCGAAGATAATTCATCCATTTCAGGTACACAAGGCAAACATTATACAGCACAGGCTCTATACCAGGAGACCACTTCGCCAGCCAAGTCAAAGCCTTTTGTATCAAGCACGAATCTCTCGAAATTCGCACGTCCGTCAAAAGAAAAACTTCCCTGTCAAATTGTACCCTCTCACCACAAACCCGTGATGAAGCCTACCTTACCACCCAACTTTAGGCTTGTAGATAACATTGACGTGGAACATTATATCGGATGCTGAGAAAGCTGTAGAGCAGTCAGCCAATACCGAATTTGTCATATCACTCATTCGCTGTGGACTCCCATACTCTGCTGCTGCTCCTGGCGAGCTTCCTCCTTGGGGTGGAATTCATGCACTGATCACAACAGCAAACGTGCCACTGATGAGAGTTGGGTTTCTTCCTGTTATCCCTCACCTGTGACAGAATATGCCACTGTCCGCAAGGCACTGACCAATTTCCAAGCATCCCGGCGCCAGTTGAACTCAAGATACTATGGCCATAGTTTCTGATGAGGGTGTATATCACATTGTTGTTGATATAGTCATGAATGAGCCGGGCACTTTCGACGACCTTTTTCCAATGTTAGGAATGTTTCACTTTGTTAAGGTACTTTTGCGGTGTGCAGGGAGGTATCTTAGTGGCAGTGGAATGAGCGATGCCCTTATTGAAAGTGAAGTTTTCGGACCGAAAACAGTTTCAACTGTGCTCTCTGGTGGCCACTACGTCAGGTCATTAACAGGAATGCTGATCGTATCAGAGGTTCTTGAATCTCTCATGTGGAATGCATTCTGGCAGTCCAATGATCCCACGTCTGTACCATTTGTCCAGTCTGCCATTCAGCTCAAGGATGTGTTGCAAACAAAGAGGCGGGAGGGGTCTGTCCCAAAGTTTGAGCAGTATCTGCTGATGCTGCCGATCTCCGTCAACAATTCAACACATTTGTCCAAGGGTGCCAGGAGAAATCGGAATTATGCCATTACTTCGTGAATTTTCAGAAGATTGTTGCAATAATCAAGCAGCTTGATTGTAGCAGACCGTGATGGTAACTGGCAGCTGCATGTCGGAACAGTGAAGGCTTCAATGGCCATCCATCTACGTGAATTTGATGCTATCAATTATCTGCGGTACGCATCATGGTACTTGGAGAGGATTCAGGTTCTGGAGGTCACCTATCCCACACTCTACCGCCGGTTCTGTATTGGCCAGTTTGTTGTGAAAGACCGACCGGTGCGGTATTTGCTGCCGTGGCAGGGATATGAAGCTGGAGCAGTCGCAGAACAGATTCTCGCAGGGTCCAGGTGGACACGTGATTGTTGGGAGCGCTGGAGATGCTGCTGTTGTGGCCGAGTTTGGGCTTCTGTTTCATGAAATCCTCGCGATCAGCAATCTTCTCCAGTTACTCACCAATGCTCGACTCATGGATCATTCTGGAAACGACAATACACCATGAGCTCGGTGGCCGAAAGGGTTTGATATTTGACCGAAATGTGACACGATTACTAGAGTTTGTGAAGGCCCGGGAAAACCCCTTCATTGTTCTGGCACCACACGTTCCACTCTACAATATCGTGACAAAGCACATTGTCAATGACATCGTTAAGGTGAGACTTCTGAAGGCACTGGAGAACGGTGACATAGCGTACCGGAAATTTCGCGATGAGCGGTACGTGGTCAGGTCTAAGAAACTCAGCGTCACCATATCTAAGGTGAATCTCCCTGCCTTTGACTCACAATGTACAACGAAAACCAATACGGTTCCAACCAGGACTGCCGTTTCCGCACAGGATATCGCATCTGCACAGAGGGAGGCAGAAATCGCTACACTTCGCGGAATGTCGCTAGAAGAGCTGTATTCGCATGACTTCTGCAATCTAGCCAACTATTTGTGGGCGACATCACAACAAAGCCTGATAAGGCAAAGTTGGTCACTGAGCTTGAAAATAATCTTACCTCAAATGATTACCAATTCACAAAAGACAGTCCACTAGCAACACATGTCTTGCTTGACTTTATGTCAAAAATCAGACAGTTTCCCAATCTCCGGTCTTTGTCTGCACATTTTGGTGGAGTCATACAAGAATTCTGAAGAGTGCCCGTCGAGTATGTCCAACACAGGAAATGACGCACATAGTATTCGATAGCTACAATGAATTGAGCATCAAGGATGGCGAGCGGAACCGTAGAGCTGGTGATGATATCGCTGTCGATTTGGCCGTCGTGGATGAGTCTGTGCCTATTCCACACCAGTTAGACAAGTTTTGGGCATCTAGTCTCAACAAACAGAACCTTCAGCTACTGGCGCGGGATGTGGCGGAACGGGATATGCATGACGTGGTATTGAGTGGAATGGTGGTCAATGAAGAGTTAAACGTCTGCGAGACTGAAGTTGGCTGGATCACCTGCGAGTGATCTGGCTGACTAAACAACTGGCAGGAGGAGGCAGACAGTCGCATATAGCTCACGTGCACTGGGCAGTCGGGAGGGGCTGTGAGAAAGCGATCGTAGTGTCTAATGACACAGATACTGTAATTCTTCTCCTGCGCTACATTAGCTTGTTCAAAGAGGGTGGTTTGCAGGAGCTTTGGGTTCAGTACGGGACTGGGGAGAAGCGACGGATGATTCCGCTTCATGTCATGCACCTCAAACTAGGAGAGGAATTATGCCGTGTACTCATCAAGGCACATGTCACGACTCGAGACGATGCACTCAGCAAAGTTGGCACAAAGCATGCCGCACTCGTATGCAGACCGGCAATGCTTTCTCCCCAGCTTCGGCGAGTATCCCGTGCTCTCTGAAGCGGAGCTACATCAGGCAGAACTATATCTCGTCCGTGTATGGGCCCGGTGCCACAAGCAAAACCACTGCAACTACATTTGACCAATTACGACTTGACGTCCACAGGCATTCAGTGGTAGGGTTAGAGGGGCTACCACCCACAACAAGTGTCATCCGAGGACATCTAAAGAGGTCATTTTATGTGATCCGCAATGCTCTCACTTTACTAGCTGATACCAACCAGCTCGACCTTCTTGAGTATGGTTGGATCAGCCGCAATGGGAGCTTACTGCCACTTAAATCGCTAAAACCAGTCCCCTCCAAAATCCTTACCACTTGTGGCTGTAGTGGAAAATGCAATTCGAAGCGATGTTCATGCAAAGCAGCAGATGTTATGTGTGTGATCTACTGTCACAAGAAGGTTGTTGAGCCGATCTGTGCAAATAGATAAACACATGCACAGATACCTCATTTGCACCTTTCTCTGGTCTGATTGCTGGCATATATTCCATGTATTATTTCGAACCATTATGGAGCTAAGGTTAAACATATCTGAAACATCCACAATATGATGCAACACATCTGCCTTTCAAATCAAATGGATGCTTAACAGGAGACACATATTTACGTATAGTAAGTGATACTGCAACGGTACTGGCACAGTGCTGCTTAAGACATGTATTCATATCGGCACCATTTAGTAAAGACCGGGGGCCTGTACTACATGTTTAACTGTATTATTTACTATTTTTTGGAGTGCTGTGTACAATTTCATTGGTGAACAATGTGTCAGCCAGCCTGATAATAAGTTGTACAATAACATAATTTGAAGTCATCCGTTTTTAAATGCTTTTTTTCTTTGACCTTAACCTTTGAATGTGACATTGACATCCAATCACGAAGTAGATGCCACAAATGGATTTCCCACGCCAACACACATATAAAACAATGCAATCCACTTACTTTTACAGCGTATGGATCAAAAATCTGGATTTACAATAGGTGGCTGGCGGCCATTTTGGAACTTGATATTGTGAACGTGACCTCTAATCATGAATACGATGTCGGAAACGGATTCCCCACACCCTAAAACCTATAAAACGATGTATTTTACACACTTATATGCTGTGTAGTTTGATATTTACATTTGCAATACGTTTTCTGGCGGCCATCTTGGATTTGCTCCCCTGGCGGATTCTCGCAGCCGGTTTCGCAGAAGCACCTGTGTGATTGTTGAAGCTAAATGGTCCAATGACTCAAATCAAGTTTCAAATTCTCTTGCGGATGAAATGTATGCGGGGTTATAAGCAGGGACAGGACTATCTCAACAAAGTAACTTTTCAACTTTATTACAGTACGTATACATAAGTGAATAAGTAATAATACACTCAAATAAGTAAATGATTAAATTTGTTTTATGTTTTTTTATCATTTGTTCCCTATTTAATAAGAAAAGAAATCAATAATCCATTTGTGAAAATAAAATACGCATTTAATTTGAAATCAGGGCATACTCTTTAGACACAAAGCTTATCTGAAGCTCTGGCATTACATTAGCCCCATGTTTGGTTGATGTCATTGTCACTACTGTCTGTTTCATGAAACCTGCCCAAATTTTACGGCTATATAAACAATGCAAAAACAATATTTTTTCCGATATTACATTTTATCAAAATTTAAGAATGAGCCTTCTTTTTATTTTGTGAAATTTGGTAAAATATTGATTTTATTGTGAAGAAAAGTACTGAAAGTACTGAACTGCGAGCCCAACTGAAATGGGTGGTAAACAGTGTTTTAGTAAATTCTCCTTTAAATATTTCAAATAGAGTAATTGTAGTAAATGGTGTTATGTGAAACTGTATAACACTCGACATATTTTATATGTGGAGAGGGGAAGGAGCTGTATAGAAACAGGAAGAATCCAGTAAGGCTTAGCATTTGTTTTTTATGCATTACATACACATCCGCATGAGCTCTGAAATTTTTATCAATTTTCGACATCATTTAAGGAAAATATGACTGATTTTTTAAATCAATATCGGCGAAATACGGCGATGCGAATAGGGTGGGTGGTAATTCCATATCCGGGCTCAATTATTGTAAGTGAAAGTGTACGCTATTACCACTCATTCGAAACATGCCGACGTGACGATTCAAATGAGTGAACGATCTAGATAACACGGTTCAAATGAGTGGTAACAGTATATTTTTTATCAATTTTCGACATCATTTAAGGAAAATATTACTGATTTTCGAAATCAATATCGGCGAAATACGGCGATGCGATAAGGGTGGTAATTCCATATCCGGATTCACTCTTCAAACACCTGTGGTTATAGTGTTGTTTTATGCAAATTTGTACACGCCTTAGTAGTTGTGAATGAAAAAATCCAGACAGGTGCCAGACAGGTGTGATTCGGGTTTACACACCATTAATGCGCGAGCAAAATAGCCCATTATATTTGTGGAAAATGAACGGCTAAATCTGAGGTTCCATTGGTTTTTCTTCAATTAATTATGTACCAAAGATATACATTCTAATAAAAGTGAAATGTAAAATAGCATAAAACGGGTCATTAAAACGGGTCATTAACAATGACCTAGATACAAGATTTATACATACGCGCCACAAGAAAAAATTGCGCCGTGATATCTGACTGTATTTTGAGAACTGGCTACATAAGTTGCGAGAGGTTCGCAGCTAAAAAGCAATTTCCCCATGTTAAGGACCCGTTCTATATATGATCAACGAATAATTCAAAGGTAATTGCTTCGTAAATGTGATAGAATATAATGTATAACATATATGTGAATACTGCCTCATTACTGTATCCTATACAGCACATGGAGTGGCCAAGTCGGCCATCTTTGTGTGTTCCAGCCATCAGCCAGTTTTACCTGTTCTGCCGTTTGACAAAAAACTTAAAATGTAACGTAGAACATATGATATAATGTAGCTAATCACATACAGAAAAGGCAGGAGAACGGACTCCTATCCATTATATTACACCAAACTGTAAAATATGTCTGTTTTCTGGATTGTGCATCTGATTGAAATGTTTACGCATCAAAATTTACTTGGAGATTGATGGGAGAGATGCTCAGATATTTTTGTCTTTTGTATGGTTTGCTGGCATAATATTTATAGCTTGCGGTTGTCATTTCTGTCTATTATGTATTGCACCAAATTTTATTTGGTTTACCGTTATATTATTTGCTGTATGTGTCAAATGCACGAAGTGGTGAAACTGTATGATGGCTTGTACATACAAAGATGGCAAAGATGGCAACTCAATGTACCATATAGTATACAGTAACAAGACAATATTTACATATGTTATATTCATATATCACATCACTCTTATGAAGCAATTATCATTGACGCCGAGTGTATCTATCTATGACCTACTACCTTAAATTCCCATTTTAAAATGGGGAAATAAATCTAATTTCACAAATAGTGGATTGATTTTCAAATTCCAACTTTTGTTTTCTTAGATCATTTCCAAGCTAATCTTATACCCAGAACAAATTTCACAAACTAAACATCAGGCTCATTCTTAAGGAGTCTGAAGATTCCTCGCAATCCTTAAACAGACCAAATGTATTGTCACCCCAGTAAACGCAACAGCCCATGATTTTATTCCTTATTACAAAACACTTTCAGTTTGTTCTTACCGGCCGTAATCGCAATTTTTCCATCATTCAACTTCTCTAACATCGTATCCAGTTCTATGTCAATTAGACTACTAGCCGTCTCACGGACATCATTCACTGGAAATAGAGTATATGGAGGATCTTACACGAGTGATGATTTAAAGGTACATGTCCACTCAGTAAGCACAAAATGTTCTTTATATCAGTGACATCATCAGAGACATTTCCTGGCAAAATAAATATTAATTCACCATTTCCCCACGTAATGATTGGTATGGCAAGCCAAATGCACAATAATTCATTAAACCATGGTTTGGAGCTTAAACCCTAGTTTAGGCTCCTCAAACCCTAGTTTGGGCTTAAACTGCCATTTGAGATCCCAAATGGTAGTTTTCTTAAACACTGGTTTAGACTGCCCAAACCCTAGTTTAGGCTCGCCAAATGCACAATAATTCACTAAACCCCAGTTTCAGTCTAAACCATGGTTTAGGCTCTCAAACCCCAGTTTAAGCAATGATTGTGCATTTGGCCAGAAACTGCCGTTTGAGGTTGTAATCCAATAAAAAACCTAAGCCCTAGTTTGGACCCAAGCCAGTTTAAGAAAGAAACTGCCAATCGTGATCCCAAACGGTAGTTTTCTTAAACCCTGGTTTGAGCAATTATTGTGCACTTGGCGGCAGAAACCATCGTTTAGACACTCAAACTAGGGTTTCTGATAGCTTAAACCACGGTTTGAGCTCAAAACCCCAGTTTGAGCTTGTACACCTGTGTAGTCCCCGAGCAGCCGGCATATCTAGCTAGGTTGACCAGACTATCAGTAATATGTACACCAGTATAGTCCATGAGCAACCGGTGTAGACGAATATTTCCCCCCCCCAGATATTTCACCCCCCGGGGGCAGAATGTTCGCCGAATATTCTCCCCCCAGGCGAATAATCTCCCCCTCATTAAGAATATTTCCCTCCCCGGGGGGTAGAATGTTTCGCCGAATATTTTGCCCTCCACCGGAATATTCTCCCCCCCCCTTTTTCCTGACTTTTATTACTGTTACTGTGGGGGGGGATAATATTCGGCGAATAATTTGCCCCCCGCCTCCCAGTCAGCCAAACCGTCTGTGATATGAGTGTGGTGTAGAGGAGAGGTGGGGGGATAATATTCGGCAAATAATTTGCCCCCCGCCCCCCAGTCAGCCAAACCCTCTGTGATATGAGTGTTGTGTAGAGGAGAGGTGGGGGGGGGATAATATTCGGCGAATAATTTGCCCCCCGCCCTCCAGTCAGCCAAACCCTCTGTGATATGAGTGTTGTGTAGAGGAGAGGTGGGGGGGATAATATTCGGCGAATAATTTGCCCCACGCCCCCCGGTCAGCCAAACCGTCTGTGTGATACGAGTGTGGTGTAGAGGAGAGGTGGGGGGATAATATCGGCGAATAATTTGCCCCCGCACCCCAGTCAGCCAAACCCTCTGTGATATGAGTGTTTGTGTAGAGGAAAGGTGGGGGGATATATTTGCCGAATAATTTGCCCCCCCCCCCCCGGCCCCCGGTCAGCCAAACCGTCTGTGATATGAGTGGTGTAGAGGAGAGGTGGGGGGGTAATATTCGGCGAATAATTTGCCCCCCACCCCCCGGTCAGCCAAACCGTCTGTGATATGAGTGTGGTGTAGAGGAGAGGTTGGGGGGGGGGGATAATATTCGGCGAATAATTTGCCCCCCGCCCCCCAGTCAGCCAAACCCTCTGTGATATGAGTGTCGTGTAGAGGAGAGGTGGGGGGGATAATATTCGGCGAATAATTTGTCCCACACCCCCCGGTCAGCCAAACCGTCTGTGATATGAGTGTGGTGTAGAGAAGAGGTGGGGGGATAATATTCGGCGAATAATTTGCCCCCCGCACCCCAGTCAGCCAAACCCTCTGTGATATGAGTGTTGTGTAGAGGAAAGGTGGGGGGATAATATTTGCCGAATAATTTGCCCCCGCCCCCGGTCAGCCAAACCGTCTGTGATATGAGTGGTGTAGAGGAGAGGTGGGGGGGGTAATATTCGGCGAATAATTTGCCCCCCACCCCCCGGTCAGCCAAACCGTCTGTGATATGAGTGTGGTGTAGAGGAGAGGTTGGGGGGGGGGGATAATATTCGGCGAATAATTTGCCCCCCGCCCCCCAGTAAGCCAAACCCTCTGTGATATGAGTGTCGTGTAGAGGAGAGGTGGGGGGGATAATATTCGGCGAATAATTTGTCCCACACCCCCCGGTCAGCCAAACCGTCTGTGATATGAGTGTGGTGTAGAGAGAGTGGGGGATAATATTCGGCGAATATTTTGCCCCCCCGCCCCCGGTCAGCCAAACCGTCTGTGATATGAGTGTGGTGTAGAGGAGAGGTGGGGGGGGATAATATTCGGCGAATAATTTGCCCCCCGCCCCCCAGTCAGCCAAACCCTCTGTGATATGAGTGTTGTGTAGAGGAGAGGTGGGGGGATAATATTCGGCGAATAATTTGCCCCCCGCCCCCCAGTCAGCCAATTTACTGGAAATGTGAGAAATTTTCAAAGTTGTTTTTATTGTTAAAACTTCTGGAATCAAAATACTGATAACTCAAAGTGAAATTATTACATGGTTTTCTACATAGTAGAATACAAATTTTCGCTCAATCATACTATTTCCTCAGTCCCTTGGACTTTGAGTAAATATAAGTGTAGATTGTATTTGTAATCAAAGCATTTTGATGATTTCCCATAATTATGTGGCTGTGACTGGAGAAATGAGGCTTATGGCATTTCTGACCAGTGTAGCTCTTGATCCAATAGCACACTCCTGTAGCCTGATAACAAGGTACATTGGTTGTTAAAAGCATGACAGGTGTTTCACTGATGAAATGGCGAACAGTGCAGATTCTGATGAGACTGATCTGGATATACACTGGTCGGAAAACCCATAAGCCCCACTTCTCCAGTCACATCCACTTATGACACACTTGTACAGTATTTGTCCTCAAATAACCTTCCATATTGCATCACAGTTTTTTGCTTTTAGATGTAATACTATTGTGCATACAGACACCATACTTGGACAACCTTTTCTTATAGGGATGTGCACCAATAACCCCTGATCTATATTTGCCTTGACCTACATTTCCTCTTGAATTACTTAGTTAATTCCCCTTGGTTAAGGTTTTTAGTCAACCTTGGTTAAGGTTTTTAGTCAAGGTTGTAGATGAAATACTATTGTGCATACAGACACCATACTTGGATAACTTTTTCTCATAGGGATGTACATTAAGAACCCCTGACCTATATTTTACCTTGACCTACATTTAGCCTTGAATTATTTACTTATTTCCCCTTGATTAAGGTTTGTACTCAAACTTGGTTAAGGTTTATAGTCAAGCTTGTATATGGAATACTCCTGGGCCAACAGCAACCATACTTGGACAACTTCATCTCCTAGTGATGTACATCAATAATCCCCGACCTATATTTCACCTTGACCTACTTTAACCCTTGGATTACTTAGTTATTTCCCCTTGGTTAAGGTCTTAAGTCAAGCTTGTATATGGAATACTCCTGGCCGTGAGCAACCATACTTGGAAAACATCTCCTAGTGATGTGCATCAACAACCCCTGACCTATATCTGACATTGACCTACATTGAACCTTGAATTACTTAGTTAATTTCCCTTGGTTAAGGTTTTTAGTGAACATTGGTTAAGGTTTTTATGCGGGCCGTGGCCACCTTCTTTGTCAAGCTATGTGTACATCGACAACCCTCGTAGTCGAGCTATGCTGTTCTCCTACAGCTCTTGTCTAAATATAAAATCATGTTTCAGCAACACAGTAGAATCTACTAAGTTTGAGACAATTTTACTGTGCTGCCAAACATGATTTTAAGAAAAACAAGAATAAAATTCCAAATAATCAGAGGACAATTCTTTGTTTCCAGCACATTACAGACACAATTTTAATACACTTACACATACAAAACAAGCATAATTAATATAAAATACACACAGACTGGGCAAAATACTGACAGACAGGCCGACAGACACATGGACGATTATGCATGCACATATGGGTTGTTGGAAATATTTTCGGTCTGTAGAGATAGAGGCCAAAAATAAGCGCCTGAAATACAGACATACAACAACAACAACCGCATTTTTAAAACAAGAGGCCCAAATGGGCCTGTATCGCTCACCTAAAAGCCTCCATAGTGGTCATCTTGATTTCACAAAGACTCTTCACTTACAACTTCAAATGTTCCACAGAATTTGTTGGTACCTTCTGATCTAACATATATTGCGAATGTGCATGTGTCGGTGGCCATCTTGGAATGACATAATCATCTGATTTTGGCAAAACATGCTCCAGAGTGATCGTCTCGTCGATACCTTGGATTGGATATATTATATGACCATATTCGGTCAAAAATATAATTTGACCCCTAGTTGACCCCTCGGGCCACGCCCATTTTTGACCCAGGTGCCACCATATGAACAAATCTGAAACAGCGTTAAATATCAATAATTCACACCAAGTTTCGTCGAAATCAGCCTGGAGGTTTGTGAGAAGAAGATTTTTTTGACAATTTGACCTATTTTTCAACGGCGGACATCTTGGATTTGGTGATGACCTCCATTTTAACAAAAATGGACAGGCTTCACCCACAGACCATTACAGTTAAGTTTGGCCAATATCGGCCAAGAAGTTCACAAGAAGAATACGTTTGAAATCTTTAGTAAAAGAACAACTTTTTTACCTTTCGGTGGCCATCTTGGATGACAAAATCATCTGATTTAGACAAAAAATGCCCCAGAGTGATCGACTAGTCGATACCTTCGATTGATATATTATAGACCATATTCGGGCAAAAATATAATTTGACCCTAGTTGACCCCTCGGGCCACGCCCATTTTTGACCCAGGGGCCACCATATGAACAAATCGAAAAAGCAAAAAGCGTTAACTATCAATCATTCACACCAAGTTTCGTCGAAATCGACCTGGAGGTTTGTGAGAAGATTTTTTGACAATTTGACCTACTTTTCAACGGCGGACATCTTGGATTTGGTGATGACCTCCATTTTAACAAAAATGGACAGGCTTCACCCACAGCCATTACAGTTAAGTTTGGCCAATATCAGCCAAGCAGTTCACATGAAGAATACGTTTGAAATCTTTAGTAAAATAACTTTTTTACCTTTCGGTGGCCATCTTGGATGACAAAATCATCTGATTTAGACAAAAAATGCTCCAGAGTGATCGACTAGTCGATACCTTCGATTTGACATATTATATGACCATATTCGGTGAAAAAGAAAATTTGATCCATATTTGACCCCTCGGGCCACGCCCATTTTTGACCCAGGGGCCACCAAATGAACAAATCTGACAGAGTGGTAACTATCAATCATTCTTACCAAGTTTCGTCGTTATCGGCCTGGAGGTTTGTGAGAAGAAGATTTTTTGACAATTTGACCTACTTCTCAACGGCGGCCATCTTGGATTTGGTGATGACCTCCATTTTAACATAAATGAACAGGCTTCACACACAGACCATTACAGTTAAGTTTGGCCAATATCGGCCAAGCAGTTCACAAGAAAAAGACGTTTGAAATCTTTAGTAAAAGAATGACCTTTTGAATTATCAGTGGCCATCTTGGATGACGTAATCATCTGATTTAGACAAAAAATTCTCCAGAGTGATGGTCTCGTCAATACCTTCGATTTGTTATATTATATGACTATATTCGGTTAAAAATAAAATTTACCCCTAGTTGACCCCTCGGGCCACGCCCATTTTTGACCCAAGGGCCACCATATGAACAAATCTGAAACAACGCTAACTATCGATCATTCATACCCAGTATCGTCGAAATCGGCCTGGCGGTTCGTGAGAAGAATATTTTTTAAGAATTTGACCTACTTCTCAACGGCGGCCATCTTGGATTTGGTGATGACCTCCATTTTAACTAAAATGAACAGGCTTCAACCACAGACCATTACAGTTAAGTTTTGCCAATATCGGCCAAGCAGTTTACAAGAAAAAGACGTTTGAAATCTTTAGTAAAAGAATGACCATTTGAACTATCGGTGGCCATCTTGGATGACGTAATCATATGATTTAGACAAAAAATGATCCAGAGTGATTGTCTCGTCAATATCTTCGATTTGATATATTACATGACTATATTCGGTTAAAAATAAAATTTGACCCCTATTTGACCCCTCGGGCGACGCCCATTTTTGACCCACGGGCCACCATATGAACAAATCTGAAACAGCGCTAACTATCGATCATTCATACCAAGTATCGTCGAAATCGGCCTGGCGGTTCGTGAGAAGAAGATTTTTTAAGAATTTGACCTACTTTTCCATGGCGGCCATCTTGGATTGTCGATGACCTCCATTTTAACAAATCTGAAATGGCATCACCCATATATCATCCCTGTGAAGTTTAACCAATAGCGGCTCAGCAGTTCGGGAGAAGAAGGTTGATTGAAAATGTTCACGGACGGACGGACGGACGACGGACGACGGACACTTTGCCATAACAATAGCTCACATGAGCTTTGCTCAGGTGAGCTAAACAAGAGGGCCATGATGGCCCTAATTCGCTCACCTGACTCCATGAACACCAGAGGAGAATGCGACATTGAGTTCATGTGTTTTAAAAAAATTAATTAAGCGATGACTGTCAGTTTACCAAATCTGAAAATGCTTCACCCAAAGATCTTAACTTCCTATGAAGTTTGGCCAGCATCGGCCATGTGGTTCCTGAGAAAAAGACGTTCAAAATCTTGAATAAATGGACCTTTTGGTCGCCTCATCGATACCTTCAATTTGACATATGGCATGAGCATATTCGGTAAAAAAAAAAAATGGACCCCAATTTGACCCCACGGGCCATGCCCATTTTTGACCCCGGGGTCACCATTTTCACAACTTTGAAAGAGCATAGTAAATTGATCATTCCTACCAAGTTTAGTCGAAATCCGGCCAGCGGTTCATGAGAAGAAGATTTTTTAATAATGTATGCTATTTTTAGACGGCGGCCATCTTGGATTAGCGATGACCTCCATTTTAACAAATCTGAAAAGGCTTCACCCATGGACCATAACTTTTAAGTTTGGCTACCAAGGTCCAAGCGGTTCATGTGAAGAAGAATTTTGAAATCTCTAATAAAAGAACAATCTTTTGACATTTCGGCGGCCATCTTGGATGACATAACAATCCGATTTCGACAAAAAATTTACCAGAGTGATCGCCTCATTGATACCTTTGATTTTGATATATAACATGACCATATTCGGTCAAAAATAAAATTTGACCCAAATTTGACCCCACGGGCCACGCCCAATTTTGACCCCGGGGTCACCATTTTAACAACTTTGAAAGAGCAATGTACGTCGATCATTCCTACCAAGTTTCGTCGAAATCCGGCTAGCGGTTCATGAGAAGAAGATTTTTTTAAGAATTTATGCTATTTTTAGACGGCGGCCATCTTGGATTAGCGATGACCTCCATTTTAACAAATCTGAAAAGGCTTCACCGATGGACCATAACTTTTAAGTTTGGCTACCATGAGCCAAGCGGTTCATGTGAAGAAGAATTTTGAAATCTCTAATAAAAGAACGATCTTTTGACCTTTCGGCGGCCATCTTGGATGACATAACAATCCGATTTAAAAAAATAAATGCACCAGAGTGATTGCCTCATTGATACCTTCAATTTGATATATGACATGACCATATTCGGTCAAAAATAAAATTTGACCCCAATTTGACCCCACGGGCCACGCCCATTTTAGACCCCGGGGTAACCATTTTAACAACATTGAAATAGCAATGTACGTCGATCATTCCTACCAAGTTTTGTCTAAATCCGGTTAGCGGTTCTTGAGAAGAAGATTTTTGAAGAATTTGTGCTATTTTTAGACGGCGGCCATCTTGGATTATGTGATGACGTCATTTTAACAATTTTGTAATCCCCTACCTAAGGACCATGACCATGAAGTTTGGTGACTATAGGCCTAATGGTTACCGAGGAGAAGACGTTTGAAAATGTTTACGGACGACGGACGACGACGGACGATGACGGACGACGGACGACGACGGACGACGGACGACGGACACATTGCGGTAACAATAGCTCACATGAGCTTTGCTCAGGTGAGCTAAAAAGGCATCAGAAACAGACAGTTATTTTGATTTAAAAACAAATTTAATGTAAATTAAAATCAAAACCACAGTAAGGGATTTCATAAAAACATAAACTAGACTTCTAGAAATGATTGAGACTTATTATTATCATTTAAATCAAATAAGGTGAGGATTTCGAAATTATGAAATAACTAGAAATGTACGCTTGTCGACAAGCGCATGTGTATCCCCCTCCCCAGATACACAAGTAGTTTGTAAAAAGGGTGTTCGAGTTATGCTCCGGAGACAAAATCAGTGACGGAAAAACAAAGGGAGATAACTAAAGAATTAATGATGCAAGAGTTGTCATTCTTGCGGGACACACCTTTAGGGTCGTGGTCTATGCATGTGTGAAGTTTCATGAAAATATTCCAAAGGGTGTTCGAGTTATGCTCTAGACACGAAATCAGTGCACGAAACAACAAAGGGAGATAACTAAGAAATTAACGACGCAAGAGTTGTCATTCTTACGTGCGACACACCTTTGGGTCGTCTTCTATGCATGTGTGAAGTTTAATAAACTAGAAAATGTGTTCATAGAACACGGATGTCCCACATATCGCTTTGATAATAAATGAGGCCAAATTGCAAGTCTAAATTTTCTTTTACCTGAGCGTTAATGTTTTTGAAGCACCAAGTATGTGACCTTGACCCTGGGTTTGGCGGGGGTAGGACAAACGTGGATTTGGCACAGGGCGGTAGAGGACCATTAGAGCAATGCATATATGAAATATGAAGCTGATCCGTGAAAGAAAACAGAAATTATAAGATATTTACCTGAGCGTTAAAGTTTTTGAAGCACTAAGTATATGATGTTAACCTTGGGCTTGGCGGGGGCGGAACGAACGTGGATTTGGCACAGGGCGGTAGAGGACCATTAGAGCAACGCATATATGAAATATGAAGTTGATCCGTGAAAGGAAAGACAAATTATAAGATAATTACCTGAGCATTAAAGTTTTTGAAGCACCAAGTATGTGACCTTGACCCTGGGATTGTCGGGAGCAGGACGAACGTGGATTTGGCACAGGGCGGTAGAGAACCATTAGAGCCATGCGTATATGAAATATGAAGCAGATCGGTCGAAGGATGAAGAAATTATGAGACATTTACCCGAGTGTTAAAGTTTTGTGACGGACGGACGGACGGACGGACGGACGGACGGACGGACGGACGGTCGGAGGACGGACGGACGGACGGACGGACGGACGGACGACGGACGGACGGACGGACGGACGGACGGACGGACGGACGGACGGACGGACGGACGGACGGACGGACGGACGGACGGACGGACGGCGGACGGACGGACGGACGGACGGACGGACGGACGGACGGACGGACGGACGGACGGACGGAGGACGGACGGACGGACGGACGGACGGACGGACGGACGGACAGGACGGACGGACGGACGGACGACGGACGGACGGACGGACGGACGGACGGACGGACGGACGGACGGACGGACGGACGGCGGACGGACGGACGGACGGACGGACGGACGGACGGACGGACGGACGGACGGACGGACGGACGGACGGACGGACGGACGGACGGACGGACGGACGGACGGACGGACGGACGGACGGACGGACGGACGGACGGACGGACGGACGGACGGACGGACGGACGGACGGACGGACGGACGGACGGACGGACGGACGGACGGACGGACGGACGGACGGACGGACGGACGGACGGACGGACGGACGGACGGACGGACGGACGGACGGACGGACGGACGGACGGACGGACGGACGGACGGCGGACGGACGGACGGACGGACGGACGGACGGAGGACGGACGGACGGACGGACGGACGGACGGACGGACGGACAAGGTGGGAACACTAAATGCCCCCTCCACTATCGTGGTGGGGCATAAAAATATTCCAAAGGGTGTTCGAGTTATGCTCTGGATACAAAATCAGAGCACGAAACAACAAAGGGAGATAAGGAAACAAGAATTCCGAGGAATACTGATGCCTCGCCTTGTCCCGCCTTGACCTCGAGCATGGGCCCGAAAGCAATTTTCACTGGCCCGAACATATTATACAATTATTGACTAATGAGCCATAGAATATCAGATTATATTCTATGGCTCACTAGTCAATAATTGTTTTATTATATGATACTTGTCTGTATATAGCACTTACGACCTTATGCTATTAGACAAAATTGAAAAAGAATTTGAAAAAAAAACTGAAAAAAAAAGTTTAAAAAAAAAAATTGAAAAAAAAAGTTTAAAAATTAAAAATAATATTGCTTGATACTGGAGCCCAGAATTTTTTTTTAATAGTCCTATATTTATCTAAATATATCTGCACAGGTCCACATAATGCCACAATATTTTCAACACAGTTTACGGAAATGTAATATACAAAAAAAATAAAAATAATAATGCTGGCTACTGGAGCCCAGAATTTTTGTTAATAGTCCTATATTTATCTACATATATCTGCACAGGTCCACATACTGCCACAATATTGTCAACACAGTTTACGGAAATGTAATAATGTACCTGTATAAATTACCTGTAACACGTTAGTGGTCAGTTAAACAATTGAAAAAGAATGTAAAAAAAAAAAATGGAAAAAAAAAAAATGGAAAAAAAAAATTAAATTAAAAAAAAGAGAAAAGAATAATGCTGCCTACTGGAGCCCAGAATGTTTTTTAATAGTCCTATATTTATCTACATATCATATATACACAGGTCCACATATTGCCACAATATTTTCAACACAGTTTACGGAAATGTAATATAATCATTTACCTGTATAAATTACCTGTAAGTGGTCAGTGGTCAGTTGCACATGCTGGCACATGCACAGGTGAATAGTCTGTATATAGCACTTACGACCTTATGCTACTGGACAAAAATTGAAAAATAATTTGAAAAAAAAAATGAAAAAAAGAAATGAAAAAACAAAAATGGAAAAAAAAAGTTTAAAAATAATAATGCTACTGGAGCCCATTTTTTTTTTTAATAGTCCTATGTTCATCTACATATATCTGCATAGGTCCACATAATGCCACAATATTTTCAATGTAATATCCAATGTAGTAATTTACCTGTATAAATTACCTGGTCAACAGTGGTCAAGCACTGGACATCTGCACATGGTTCTGCTAGCACATGGTTCTCCCAGTTTCTATTGTTCTCTCTACAGGTAAGGTGTACAGAGCACACGAGAAAAGGTGTACAGAGCAGACTAGAAAACAGGTCTTCATGCATTATTGTCCAGTTTGTAGAGTGCGCAAAACAAAAAAGGGAGATAACTAAAAAATTAGCTACGCAAGAGTTGTCATTCTTGTGCGCGACACACCTCCGGGTCGTGGTCTATGCATGTGTGAAGTTTCATGAAATTATTCCAAAGGGTGGTCGAGTTATGCTCCGGACAGGAAATCAGTGAGCGAAAACAAAAAAGGGAGATAACTAAAAAAATAGCTATGCAAGAGTTGTCATTCTTGTGCACGACACACCTTCGGTTCGTGGGTCTAATTGAATGTGTTAAGTTTCATAAAAATATTCCAAAGGGTGGTCGAGTTATGGTCAATCAGTGCGCGAAACAAAAAAGGGAGATAACTAAAAAATTAGCTATGCAAGAGCTGTCATTCTTGTGCGCGACACACCTTCGGGTCGTGGTCTATGCATGTGTGAAGTTTCATGAAAATATTCCAAAGGGTGGTGGAGTTATGCTCCGGACACTAAATCAGTGCGAGAAACAAAAAAAGGAGATAACTGAAAAATTAGCTATGCAAGAGTTGTCATTCTTGTGCGCGACACACCTTCGGGTCGTGGTCTATGCATGTGTGAAGCTTCATGAAAATATTCCAAAGGGTGTTCGAGTTATGCTCCGGACAAGAAGTGTCTGCGGCGGACGCGGACGCGGCCCACTGTCAAATCCAAAGTATCCCCCGACGGAGTCCGGGGAATACAATTAACCAGTAACCGACTGGATCCAGTAACCCCAACTTGTGTGATATTGGGCTTCCACTCCCACTGTCTTAGAAACATTAGAACATTTATTGAAGTTAATATATGTTAGTTATGAGTACATACCTCTAATTACACTGCATTACATATGAGGTATGATGGAGTAGTCTTTCCAAATGTGCGTTTGAAGCCTTCTTTGTTTACTTTCTACTTGGTGCCAATAGTGGGGAGTGACCTAAGAATCTTGCTAATACACAGTTTATGGTAATATTTTTGTGTCCTACTGTAGAATTGTCTCTCAATAACAGAATAGCAAATTATGAACACCAACACTCTGCATGTTTTTATCACGCCCGCTTTTGACGTGCGTCCGGAATTTGTGTTAAAGTTTTTTATGTACCAAATATCTCCACAACTCTAAGACTTGAAACTTCACATACCTCATTATCATCAGCCATATTTTAATTCTATAGCCCACCCATGCTCAAGGTCAAGGTCAAATTGTTTAGAAATGTGCGTTAAGAGTTTTTTTGTAAAATCTGATTTAAAAGATTTTCCGTATCTGATATCTCCACAACCCGATGTGCCCCCATGCCCAAGGTCAAGGTCAAATTACCTAGAAACTTGCGTTAAAGTGTTTTTCTTAAATCCGAGTTAAAGTGTATAACGTACTGCTCAATATCTTCAATACTTCTTTATCACCATCCATATTTGTATTCTATATAGCCCATCCATGCAGCCCCCATGCCCAAGGTCAAGATCAAATTACCCTGAAATTTGCATTAAGTTTTTGTAAAATCGGCCATCTGATACTTGAGAGCTATAAATCCTGTCGTACCCCAGTAAAAGAGTAACCAGATTAATGCTGATCATATTACTTTTGTGGTTGGAGCTAAGTGACTGGTGTGGCATGGACCTGACACCAGGTCAGGGTGTTCTCATTTCAGGGCTGAATATACAATGTGTATTTTTCTGTAAATAATCAGTTCTGATTTTAGGAATTTTCCTCATTATGGACTGGATTAATAATACAAGTCGCACCCGTTTGTCAGGCCTTGAATGATCTTAGCTGTTGATATGCCATTAAACACTAATCATCAATCAATGACCATGGACGTCTCACTAAAACTGTGTCCCTGATTAACAGCAAACATTTCAGTCCTCATATTTTCCATGGAAATTGTGGACGTCGTCCATGGAAAGGCCATGGAAGATGTGGACATCGTCCATGGAAAGTCCATGGAAGATGTGGATGTCGTCCATGGAAAGTCGAGGGAAGATGTGGACGTCGTCCATGGAAAGTCCATGGAAGATGTGGACGTCGTCCATGGAAAGTCCATGGAAGGTGTGGACATTGTCCATGGAAACGCCCTGGAAAATATTCCATGGAAAGAGTGGACGTCGTCCATGGAAAGTGTGGACATTGTCCATGGAAAATGCGGAAATTGTCAATGAAAAGTATGGAATTTATTTTTGTTTCTTCATTTTTTCTGGTGTGGAAGGAGGGCGGAATTTGGGTGGAAAGTTGTCCAAATACTCCGGTCTTTTTCCATGGAAATGTTTCCATGGAACTTCAGTGGAATTTCCATGGAAAATGCGGAAAATCTACAGCCGGAGTGAGTGTAGGCTCAGAGCAGCCCGTATATCCAGTTGGGTTGATCAGACTATCAGTAATCTGTACACCGGTGTAGTCCCAGAGCAGCCTGCATATCTACCTCGGTTGATCAGACTATTTGTAATCCGTACACCGGTGTAGTCCCTGATCAGGCACCATATCTAGCTAGGTTGATCAGGCTACCGACACTATAAGAATATTTGTTTGTTGTATATTATGAATTTTTAAAATTTTAGTAAAATAATATCATCAATAATAATAAACAGCAAACAAATGTTTTATTCATCCTGGGAATTAATGAAGGGGGTTTTGTCCACCCTGTAAAAATCATGAAGGGGGTTAGGGGGTTTTGTCCATGTTGTCATTTTCACATGAAGGGGGTTATGTCCAAGGGGGTTTTGTCCTACATTCATATAGTATACGAGCGTAGTTCCTGATCAGGTGGCATATCCTAGCTAGGTTGATCAGGCTACCGACACACTCTATATCAGTGTAGTCCCTGATCAGGCGGCACATCTAGTTAGGTTGATCAGGCTATCGACTATACATCAGTGTATCACTGATCAGCACATGCATATACTAGGTTGATCACACCGACACTATGTATACAGTGTAGTCCCCTGATCGCAGCATGCATATCTACTAGGTTGACAACTACCGCTATGTATACATAGTCCCTGATCAGCCTCCATATCTAACTAGGTTGACCAGACAACCGACACCATGTACTGCGTCCCTGATCAGCTTGCATATTTACCAAGGCTGATTAGACTACCGGCAATATGTACATCAGTGTAGTCCCTAATCAGTCTGGATACAGTGGGGATTCTACTTATAAGAGTAAATGAAATTTTGACCGACATAAATAATTAATTTTTATGGCAATATTTTGCAAAAATTATGCTCTGTTTGTAATTAGAGTTTTCAACAAGCTGAATAAGTTAATTCAATTACGGTATTATGCTCTGTCGATATGCTACGAGACATCACAAGTTTTTGGCGGTGAGCAAACATTTTTTTTCTTTTATGTAAATTCAGCAGTAATTGCCAATATAAATTAAATAGATGCTTAATTACTCTCTGCAACAAACCAGAAGATCATTAAAACTAGAAATGGACGCTTGTCGACAAGCGCATGTGTACCCCCCTCCCCAGATACACAAGTAGTTTGAAAAAAGGGTGTTCGAGTTATGCTCGGGAGACGAAATCAGTGACAGAAAAAACAAAGGGAGATAACTAAAAAATTAGTGATGCAAGAGTTGTCATTTTTGCGTAACACACCTATAGGGTTGTGGTCTATGCATGTGTGAAGTTTCATGAAAATATTCCAAAGGGTGTTCGAGTTATGCTCCGGACACGAAATCAGTGCACGAAACAACAAAGGGAGATAACTAAACAATTAACGACGCTAGAGTTGTCATTCTTACGTGCGACACACCTTTGGGTCGTCTTCTATGCATGTGTGAAGTTTAATAAACTAGAAAATGTGTTCATAGAACACGGATGTCCCACATATCGCTTTGATAATAAATGAGGCCAAATTCCAAGTCAAATTTTCTTTTACCTGAGCGTTAAAGTTTTTGAAGCACCAAGTATGTGACCTTGACCCTGGGCTTGCCGGGGGCAGGACGAACGTGGATTTGGCACAGGGCGGTAGTGAACCATCAGAGCAATGTGTATATGAAATATGAAGCAGATCGGTCGAAGGATGAAGAAATTATGAGACATTTACCCGAGTGTTAAAGTTTTGTGACGGACGGACGGACGGACGTCCTTACATGACATCCCTTAGGTGGTTTTTACTATATAAAAGATCAAAGGAATGACCACCTAAGGAACAATAGGCTTAAGTGGTCAACGGAATAAATCTATTGTATTCTTTTGTCTTAGGCCACGCCTCTAACCACCTAAGACCCTGTATGTGTGCCCGGACGGACGGACGGACGGACGGACGGACGAGAGGACGGGACGCACGTTCCTACGAATGAAATCTTGTTGGGTTTTTACTGTATAAAAATACCCAACAAGAGTACCCAGCACTATCCTAACCCTACCCAATAAGATCCCCGTACGCTTACAACAAGTACCCATTCGTGTGTGCGGACGGATGGACGGACAAGGGTAACACTAAATGCCACCTCCACTATCGTGGTGGGGCATAACAATATTCCAAAGGGTGTTCGAGTTATGCTCTGGATACAAAATCAGAGCACGAAACAACAAAGGGAGATAGGTAAACAAGAATTCTCGGAATCAGATGCCTCGCCTTGTCCCGCCTTGACCTCGAGCCTGGGCCCGAAAGCAATTTTCACTGGCCCGAATATATTATACAATTATTGACTAGTGAGCCATAGAATATCAGATTATATTCTATGGCTCACTAGTCAATAATTGTTTTATTATATGATAATAGTCTGTATATAGCACTTACGACCTTATGCTACTCGACAAAAAATTGAAAAAGTATTTGAAAAAAAAAAATGATTTTTTTTTTTTTTAAATTAAAAATAATAATGCTTGCTACTGGAGCCCAGAATTTTTTTTAATAGTCCTATATTTATCTACATATATCTGCACAGGTCCACATAATGCCACAATATTTTCAACACAGTTTACGGAAATGTAATATACAAAAAAAAATTAAATAATTATGCTCGCTACTGGAGCCCAGAATTTTTGTTAATAGTTACGGAAATGTAGTAATGTACCTGTATAAATTACCAGTAATAAGTTAGTGGTCAGTTAAAAAATTGAAAAAGAATGGGAAAAAAAAATGGAAAAAAAAAATTAAATTTAAAAAAAAAGAAAGAATAATGCTCCCTACTGGAGCCCAGAATGTTTTTTAATAGTCCTATATTTATCTACATATCATATATATACAGGTCCACATATTACCACAATATTTTTAACACAGTTTATGGAAATGTAATATAATCATTTACCTGTATAAATTACCTGTAAGTGGTCAGTGGTCAGTTGCACATGCTAGCACATGCACAGGTGAATAGTCTGTATATAGCACTTACGACCTTATGCTACTAGACAAAAATTGAAAAATAATTAGAAAAAAAAAAAAAAAAAAAAAATGAAAAAAAAAATGAAAAAAAAAATGAAAATAAAAATGGAAAAAAAAGAATGAAAAAAAAGAATGAAAAAAAAATGAAAAAAAATAATTAAAAAATGGAGAAAAAAAAGTTTAAAAATAATAATGCTTGCTACTGGAGCCCAGATTTTTTTTAATAGTCCTATATTTATCTACATATATCTGCACAGGTCCACATAATGCCACAATATTTTCAACACAGTACCCAATGTAGTAATTTACCTGTATAAATTACCTGTGATCAGCAGTGGTCAAGCACTGGACATTTGCACATGCAAGCCCATGCTAGCACATGGTTCTCCCAGTCTGTATTGTTCTCTACAGGTAAGGTGTACAGAGCACACGAGAAAAGGTGTACAGAGCAGACGAGAAAACGGGTCTTCATGCATTATTGTTCAGTTTGTAGTGTGCGCAAAACAAAAAAGGGAGATAACTAAAAAATTAGCTACGCAAGAGTTGTCATTCTTGTGCGCGACACACCTCCGGGTCGTGGTCTATGCATGTGTGAAGTTTCATGAAAATATTCCAAAGGGTGGTCGAGTTATGCTCCGGACAGGAAATCAGTGCACGAAAACAAAAAAGGGAGATAACTAAAAAAATTAGCTATGCAAGAGTTGTCATTCTTGTGCACGACACACCTTCGGTTCGTGGTCTAATTGAATGTGTTAAGTTTCATAAAAATATTTCAAAGGGTGGTCGAGTTATGGTCAATCAGTGCGCAAAACAAAAAAGGGAGATAACTAAAAAGTTAGTTATGCAAGAGTTGTCATTCTTGTGCGCGACACACCTTCGGGTCGTGGTCTATGCATGTGTGAAGTTTCATGAAAATATTCCAAAGGGTGTTCGAGTTATGCTCCGGACAAGAAGTGTCTGCGGCGGACGCGGACGCGGACGCGGACGCGGACGCGGACGCGGACGCGGACGCGGACGCGGCGCGCTGTCAAATCCATAGTATCCCCCGACGGAGTCCGGGGGATACAATAAAAGAATAATGCTCCCTACTGGAGCCCAGAATGTTTTTTAATAGTCCTCTATATTTATCTACATATCATATATATACAGGTCCACATATTGCCACAATATTTTCAACACAGTTTACGGAAATGTAATATAATCATTTACCTGTATAAATTACCTGTAAGTGGTCAGTGGTCAGTTGCACATGCTAGCACATGCACAGGTGAATAGTCTGTATATAGCACTTACGACCTTATGCTACTAGACAAAAATTGAAAAAAAAAATATAATTTGAAAAAAAAAATGAAAAAAAAAAATGGAAAAAAAAAGTTTAAAAATAATAATGCTTGCTACTGGAGCCCAGATCTTTTTTTTAATAGTCCTATATTTATCTACATATATCTGCACAGGTCCACATAATGCCACAATTTTTTCAACACAGTATCCAATGTAGTAATTTACCTGTATAAATTGCCTGTGGTCAACAGTGGTCAAGCACTGGACATTTGCACATGCTAGCCCATGCTAGCACATGGTTCTCCCAGTCTCTATTGTTCTCTCTACAGGTAAGGTGTACAGAGCACACGAGAAAAGGTGTACAGAGCAGACGAGAAAACGGGTCTTCATGCATTATTGTCCAGTTTGTAGAATGCGCAAAGGAAAAAAGGGAGATAACTCAATAATTAGCTACGCAAGAGTTGTCATTTTTGTGCGCGACACACCTCCGGGTCGTGGTCTATGCATGTGTGAAGTTTCATGAAATTATTCCAAAGGGTGGTCGAGTTATGCTCTGGACAGGAAATCAGTGCGCGAAAACAAAAAAAGGGAGATAACTAAAAAATTAGCTATGCAAGAGTTGTCATTCTTGTGCACGACACACCTTCGGTTCGTGGTCTAATTGAATGTGTGAAGTTTCATAAAAATATTCCAAAGGGTGGTCGAGTTATGGTCAATCAGTGCGCGAAACAAAAAAGGGAGATAACTAAAAAAATTAGCTATGCAAGAGTTGTCATTCTTGTGCGCGACACACCTTCGGGTCGTGGTCTATGCATGTGTGAAGTTTCATGAAAATATTCCAAAGGGTGTTCGAGTTATGCTCCGGACAAGAAGCGTCTGCGTATCCCCCGACGGAGTCCGGGGGATACAATAATGCTTGCTACTGGAGCCCAGAATTTTTGTTCAATAGTCCTACATTTATCTACATATATCTGCACAGGTCCACATAATGTCACAATATTTTCAACACAGTTTACGGAAATGTAATATCCAATGTAGTAATTTACCTGTATAAATTATCTGTGGTCAAGAGTGGTCAAGACTGGACATTTGCACATGCTAGCACATGCACAGGTGAATGGTTCTCCCAGTGTCTATTGTTCTCTCTACAGGTAAGGTGTACAGAGCACACGAGAAAATGGGTCTTCATGCATTATTGTCCAGTTTGTAGAGTGCGCAAAACAAAAAAGGAGATAACTAAAAACAAGAGCTGTAGGAGAACAGCATAGCTCGACTACGAGGGTTGTCGATGTACACATAGCTTGACAATGAAGGTGGCTGCGGCCTGCATAAAAACCTTAACCAATGTTCACTAAAAACCTTAACCAAGGGAAATTAACTAAGTAACTCAAGGGATTATTGATGTACGTCACTACTGACTAGGAGATAAAGTTTTCCAAGAATGGTTGCTGTAGGCCCAGGAGTATTCCATATACAAGCTTGACTAAAAACCGTAACCAAGGGGAGATAACTAAGTAATCCAAGGATAAAAGTAGGTCAAGGTCAAATATAGGTCAGGGATTATTGATGTACATCATTAGGAGATGAAGTTGTCCAAGTATGGTTGATATAGGCCCATTCCATATACAAGCTTGACTATAAACATTAACCAAGTAATTGAAGGTTAAATGTAGGTGAAGGTAAAATAAAGGTCAGGGGTTATTGATGTACATCCCTATGAGAAAAAGTTATCCAAGTATGGTGTCTGTATGCACAATAGTATTCCATCTACAAGCTTGACTAAAAACCTTAACCAAGGTTGAGTAACTAGATGGCCGCGACCTGCATGTCGCGCCTTGTGGCGAGGCATGGACACTAACAAAAAAAGATATAGTATAACGAAAAACTTTAACCAAAAAACGTAAGCAAAAACTTTAACCGGACATACGTACGTACGTACGACAAAGTGCCGACTATATCGCGCTTTCCGCAAGCGGGCGCGAAAAAAACTTTAACCAAAAACTTCAAAGTAATTTGACCTTGACATTGGGCACAGGGGCCGCACGGGAGGGGGGTAGAATGAAAATATAGATGATGATAAACACCCATGTGAAGTTTCAAGGTAATGGACAAAGCAGTTGCAGAGATATAGTATAACGAAAAACTTTAACCAAAAAACTTAACCAAAAACTTTAACCAAACAAGAGGGCCATGATGGCCCTAATTCGCTCACCTGACTACATGAACACCAGAGGAGAATGTGACATTGAGTTCATGTGTTTTAAAAAAATAGTGCTATTTTTAGATGGCGGTCATCTTGGATTAAGCGATGACTCTCATTTTACAAAATCTGAAAATGATTCACCCAGCATCAGCCATGTGGTTCCTGAGAAAAGACGTTAAAAATCTTGAATAAATGGACCTTTTGGTGGCCATCATGGATGACATAATCATCCGATTCCAAATATTACACCAGAGTGATTGCCTCATGATAAATGGACCTTTTGGTGGCCATCATGGATGACATAATCATCCGATTCCAAATATTACACCAGAGTGATTGCCTCATTGATACCTTCAATTTGATATATGACATGACCATATTCAGTCAAAATAAAATTTGACCCCAATTTGACCCCACGGGCCACGCCCATTTTTTACCCCGGGGTCACCATTTTAACAACTTTCAAAGAGCAATGTACATCGATCATTACTACCAAGTTTCGTCGAAATCCGGCTAGCGGTTCATGAGAAGAAGATTTTTTAAGAATTTATGCTATTTTTAGACGGCGGCCATCTTGGATTAGCGATGACCTCCATTTGAACAAATCTGAAAAGGCTTCACCCATGGACCATAACTTTTAAGTTTGGCTACCATGGTCCAAGCGGTTCATGTGAAGAAGAATTTTGAAATCTCTAATAAAAGAACGACCTTTTGATATTTCGGCGGCCATCTTGGATGACATAACAATCCGATTTGGACAAAAAATGTACCAGAGTGATCGCCTCATTGATACCTTCGATTTGATATATAACATGACCATATTCGGTCAAAAATAATATTTGACCCCACGGGCCACGCCCATTTTTGACCCCGGGGTCACCATTTTAACAACTTTGAAAGAGCATTGTACATCGATCATTACTACCAAGTTTCGTCGAAATCCGGCTAGCGGTTCATGAGAACATTTTTTAAGAATTTATGCTATTTTTAGACGGCGGCCATCTTGGATTAGCGATGACCTCCATTTTAACAAATCTGAAAAGGCTTCACACATGGACAATAACTTTTAAGTTTGGCTACCATGGGCCAAGCGGTTCATGTGAAGAAGAATTTTGAAATCTCTAATAAAAGAACGACCTTTTGACCTTTCGGCGGCCATCTTGGATGACATAACCATCCGATTTCGACAGAAAATGCACCAGAGTGATCGCCTCATTGATACCTTCAATTCGATATATGACATGACCATATTCGGTCAAAAATAAAATTTGACCCAAATTTGACCCCACGGGCCACGCCCATTTTTGACTCCGGGGTCACCATTTTAATAAATTTCAAAGAGCAATGTACATCGATCATTCCTACCAAGTTTCGTCGAAATCCGGCTAGCGGTACATGAGAAGAAGATTTTTTAAGAATTTATGCTATTTTTAGACGGCGGCCATCTTGGAATAGTGATGACCTCTATTTTAACAAATCTGAAAAGGCTTCACCCATGGACCATAACTTTTAAGTTTGGCTACGATGGGCCAAGCGGTTCATGTGAAGAAGAATTTTGAAATCTCTAATAAAAGAACGACCTTTTGATATTTCGGCGGCCATCTTGGATGACATAACAATCCGATTTGGACAAAAAATGTACCAGAGTGATCGCCTCATTGATACCTTCGATTTGATATATAACATGACCATATTCGGTCAAAAATAATATTTGACCCCACGGGCCACGCCCATTTTTGACCCCGGGGTCACCATTTTAACAACTTTGAAAGAGCATTGTACATCGATCATTCCTACCAAGTTTCGTCGAAATCCGGCTAGCGGTTCATGAGAACATTTTTTAAGAATTTATGCTATTTTTAGACGGCGGCCATCTTGGATTAGCGATGACCTCCATTTTAACAAATCTGAAAAGGCTTCACACATGGACAATAACTTTTAAGTTTGGCTACCATGGGCCAAGCGGTTCATGTGAAGAAGAATTTTGAAATCTCTAATAAAAGAACGACCTTTTGACCTTTCGGCGGCCATCTTGGATGACATAACCATCCGATTTCGACAGAAAATGCACCAGAGTGATCGCCTCATTGATACCTTCAATTCGATATATGACATGACCATATTCGGTCAAAAATAAAATTTGACCCCAATTTGACCCCACGGGCCACGCCCATTTTTGACTCCGGGGTCACCATTTTAATAAATTTCAAAGAGCAATGTACATCGATCATTCCTACCAAGTTTCGTCGAAATCCGGCTAGCGGTACATGAGAAGAAGATTTTTTAAGAATTTATGCTATTTTTAGACGGCGGACATCTTGGAATAGTGATGACCTCTATTTTAACAAATCTGAAAAGGCTTCACCCATGGACCATAACTTTTAAGTTTGGCTACCATGGGCCAAGCGGTTCATGTGAAGAAGAATTTTGAAATCTCTAATAAAAGAACGACCTTTTGACCTTTCGGCGGCCATCTTGGATGACATAACCATCCGATTTCGACAGAAAATGCACCAGAGTGATCGCCTCATTGATACCTTCAATTCGATATATGACATGACCATATTCGGTCAAAAATAAAATTTGACCCCAATTTGACCCACGGGCCACGCCCATTTTTGACTCCGGGGTCACCATTTTAATAACTTTCAAAGAGCAATGTACATCGATCATTCCTACCAAGTTTCGTCGAAATCCGGCTAGCGGTACATGAGAAGAAGATTTTTTAAGAATTTATGCTATTTTTAGACGGCGGCCATCTTGGAATAGTGATGACCTCTATTTTAACAAATCTGAAAAGGCTTCACCCATGGACCACAACATTTAAGTTTGGCTACCATGGGCCAAGCGGTTCATGTGAAGAAGAATTTTGAAATCTCTAATAAAAGAACGACCTTTTGACCTTTCGGCGGCCATCTTGGATGACATAACCATCCGATTTCGACAGAAAATGCACCAGAGTGATCGCCTCATTGATACCTTCAATTCGATATATGACATGACCATATTCGGTCAAAAATAAAATTTGACCCCAATTTGACCACACGGGCCACGCCCATTTTTGACCCCGGGGTCACCATTTTAACAACTTTGAAAGTGCAATGTACATCGATCATTCCTACCAAGTTTTGTCGAAATCCGGTTGGCGCTTCTTGAGAAGAAGATTTTGTAAGAATATGTGCTATTTGTAGACGGCGGCCATCTTGGATTACTTAATGACGTCATTTTAACAATTTTGTAATCCCCCTACCTAAGGACCATGACCCTGAAGTTTGGTGACCATAGGCCCAATGGTTACCGAGGAGAAGACGTTTGAAAGTGTTCACGGACGACGACGACGACGACGACGACGGACGACGACGGACACATTGCGGTAACAATAGCTCACATGAGCTTCGCTCAGGTGAGCTAAAAACTTAACCAAAAAACTTAACCAAAAACTTTTAACCAAAAAACTTAACCAAAAACTTCAAAGTAATTTGACCTTGACATTGGGCACAGGGGCCGCACGGGAGGGGGGTAGAATGAAAATATAGATGATGATAAACACCCATGCGAAGTTTTCAAGGTAATGGGCAAAGCAGTTGCAGAGATATAGTATAACGAAAAACTTTAACCAAAAAACTTAACCTTTAACCAAAAAAAGAACTTTAACCAAAGAAGACTTAACAAAAACTTCAAAGTAATTTGACCTTGACATTGGGCACAGGGGCCGCACCAGGTAAGGGGGCCTTAGAATGAAAATATGATGATGATAAACACCCATATGAAGTTTTAAGGTAATGGGCAAAGCAGTTGCAGAGATATAGTATAACGAAAAACTTTAACCAAAAAACTTAACCAAAAAACTTAACCAAAAACTTTAACCAAAAAAACTTAACCAAAAACTTCAAAGTATTTTGACCTTGACATTGGGCTAAGCAGTTGCAGAGATATATACTCAACAAAACTAGAAACGTCCCTGTTTTATAGCCGGTGTAGCTCTGTCTATGTATGTACCACATGTTCAAAGTACATGTATTTTAAACCGTGGCGATGTTCAGAATACGATCGTGTAGAGTTTAGCCGATACACACGGTTTACATAGCGGCCAGTGACCGGAACGTTGATTTCCACTTTTTGCACGTGCACGCTATACTTGTCATCGATAAGGTGATTCAGTTCATGTCGTACCATTCATGCGATAGGGGCTATTCGGAAAATTAAAAAATAACTTTTTTAATTTTTCCCTGTTTTCGATATGCTACGGCTTTCCGAAAACGAGCGAAATCAGGCAATTGGGATGCTTGCGGGTGGGATGGCCGCCAGGGCGGTCGCGCATCGGTTTGGTTGCTGTCGGAAGACGATTGATCGTCTTGCAGCCCGGTACCAGCAGACTGGGGCTGTTCACGACCGGCAGCGACCTGGTAGGCCTCGTGTAACGACGGCTAGAGCCGATCGTTACATTACGTTGACGCACTTACGTCAACGTCGATTGGCAGCCACAGTCACTGCTAGGCGATACGGTGTCTCAGGGCAGACCATTCGCAACCGGTTACGTCGTAACGCCCAACCAATCCGGGCACGCCGCCCGTACACTGGTCAGATAATGACCCAACGTCACGGTGCTGCCAGACTGTTATGGGCGCTACGTCATCTGAACTGGAGAAGGGCTGACTGGAACCGAGTTTTGTTCACCGATGAATCTCGGTTCACAGTTAGTCATGCTGACGGAAGATTACGGTATACAGGCGTAAAAATGAAAGATTCACCGATTGTTGCATTGTTGAGAAGAACAGGTTTGGGGGAGGGAGCGTAATGGTCTGGGGTGGGATCATGGGAAACCGGAAGACAGATTTGGTTGTTGTACAGGGCAACATCAATGCACAACGTTATGTTGCAGATGTGCTAAATGCACATGCTTTACCATTTATCCGTCAGCATGGTCCTGGTGTGACATTGATGCACGACAATGCCCGCCCTCACGTAGCCAGGGTCACCACTCAATACTTACAGCAAAACAACGTCGACGTCATGCCATGGCCCGCGGCTCTCCCCGGATCTCAATCCCATTGAGCACATATGGGATGGAGCTGGGCCGCAAAGCACGAGCTAACCATCAGATTGACAATGTTCGCGATCTTACACGGGCGTTACAACGGGAATGGAGGAATTTGCCCAACGCACTGGTATTGCGTTACGTCACGTCGATGCGGCGTAGGATCACTGCATGCATTCATGCAAATGGTGGCCACACTCGGTACTAACGAGATTTACTGAATTTGCCACATTACTTATTGAAATTCCATCTCTAAACATTAAGTAACACATTTCTGTGTTTTTGTGATTTTTGATTTTGACCCCTACCGCCCTTGGCCGGTTATATCTCGAATATTTAACAAGATATCCAAATGCAATTTATTGGCTTTGATACAGAAATGAATAAACTTGTTTTTCCATTTTGATTTTTAAAAGTAACCCTTTTGGTTTTTGATGAATCTTTCCTTAAACATGGAGGGACGTTTCTAGTTTTGCTCAGTATAGTATAACGAAAAACTTTAACGAAAAACTTTAACGAAAAAACTTAACCAAAAACGTTAACCAAAGAACTTAACCAAAAAGTTTAACCAAAAAACTTAACCAAACAACTTAACCAAAAACTTTAACCGGACACACGTACGTACGTACGTACGAACATACGTACGTACGTATGTACGTACGCCAAAGTGCCGACTATATCGCGCTTTCCGCAAGCGGGCGCGACAAAAACCTTAACCAAGGGGAATTCAGTAAGTAATTTAAGGTTAAATGTAGGTCATGGTCAAACATAGGTCAGGGGTTGTTGAAGTACATCACTAGGAGATGAAGTTGTCCAAGTATGGTTGGTGTAGGGCCATGAGTATTCCATCTACAAGCTTGAATAAAAACCTTAACCAAAGAGAATTAAGTAAGTAATTCAAGAGGAAATGTAGGTCAAATATAGATCATGGGTTATTGATGCACATCACTATGACAAAAGGTTGTCCAAGTATGGTGTCTGTATGCACAATAGTATTCCATGTACAAGCTTGAGTAAAAAACTTAACCAAGGTCGAGTAAAAACCTTAACCAAGAGGAATTAAATAAGTAATTCAAGGTTAAATGTAGGTCAAGGTAAAATATAGGTCAGGGGTTGTTGATGTACATCACTAGGAGATGAAGTTGTCCAAGTATGGTTGTTGTAGGGCCAGGAGTATTCCATATACTAGCTTGACTAAAAACCTTACCCAAGGGGAAATAACTAAGTAATTCAAGGTTAAAAGTAGGTCAAGGTCAAATATAGTTCAGGGATTATTGATGTACATCATTAGGAGATGAAGTTGTCCAAGTATGGTCGGTGTAGGGCCATGAGTATTCCATCTATAAGCTTGACTAAAAACCTTAACCAAAGAGAATTAAGTAAGTTATTCACGAGGAAATGTAGGTCAAGGTCAAATATAGATCAGGGGTTATTGATGTACATCACTATGACAAAAGGTTGTCCAAGTATGGTGTCTGTATGCACAATAGTATTCCATGTACAAGCTTGAGTAAAAAGCTTAACCAAGGTCGAGTAAAAACCTTAACCAAGGGGAATTAAGTAAGTAATTCAAGGTTAAATGTAGGTCAAGGTCAAATATAGGTCAGGGGTTGTTGATGTACATCACTAGGAGATGAAGTTGTCCAAGTAAGCTTGACTAAAAACGTTAACCAAGGGGAATTAAGTAAGTAATTCAAGAGGAAATGTAGGTCAAGGTCAAATATTGATCAGGGATTGTTGATGTACATCACTAGGAGATGAAGTTGTCCAAGAATGGTGGGTGTAGGGCCAGTAGTATTCCATATAGAAGGTTGACTAAAAACCTTAACCAAAATGAATTAAGTAAGTAATTGAAGAGGAAATGTAGGTCAAGGTCAAATATATATCAGGGGTTATTGATGTACATACCTATGAGAAAAGGTTCTCGAAGTATGGTGTCTGGATGCACAATAGTATTCAATGTACAAGCTTGAACAAAAACCTTAACCAAGGTTGACTAAAAACCTTAACCAAGGGGAATTAAGTAAGTAATTCAAGAGGAAATGTAGGTCAAGATCAAATATAGATGAGGGGTTATTGATGTGCATCACTAGGAGATGAAGTTGTCCAAGTATGGTGGGTGTAGGGCCAGTAGTATTGCATATACAAGCTTGACTAAAAACCTTAACCATGGTTGACTAAAAACCTTAACCAAGGGGAATTAACCAAGTAATTCAAGAGGAAATGTAGGTCAAGGTCAAATATAGATCAGGGGTTATTGATGTACATCACTAGGAGATGAAGTTGTCCAAGTATGGTGGGTGTAGGTCCAGTAGTATTCCATATACAAGCTTGACTAAAAACCTTAGCCAAGGCGTGACGGCGACGGCGACGCCGACGCCGACGCCGGGGTGACAACATAAGCTCTACTTATTCTTCGAATAGTCGAGCTAAAAAGGGAGATAACTCAAAAAAAATTAGCTACGCAAGAGTTGTCATTCTTGTGCGCGACACACCTCTGGGTCGTGGTCTATGCATGTGTGAAGTTTCATGAAAATATTCCAAAGGGTGGTCGAGTTATGCTCCGGACAGGAAATTAGTGCGCGAAAACAAAAAAGGGAGATAACTAAAAAATTAGCTATGCAAGAGTTATCATTCTTGTGCATGACACACCTTCGGTTCGTGGTCTATGCATGTGTGAAGTTTCATGAAAATATTCCAAAGGGTGTTCGAGTTATGCTCCGGACAAGAAGTGTCTGCGGCGGACGCGGACGCAGCCCACTGTCAAATCCATAATATCCCCCGACGAAGTCCGGGGGATACAATTAGTAATTGAGTATCGTCACTCCATCATTTCTGAAGCAATTGGGTATTTCAAAATTTTAATTGGGTAAAATAAAATCACACTACTGTTTACACATCAACAGACAGCAATTATCGAAATTAAAACAGGTCTTGGCATTTCATTAGAAATACCAAGATGTGTTTTCATGGAAAATGAGAAAAATATGCTATATTTGTGGCAACGGACTATGCATCCCTTGCATAGGGGGCATACAAATTGCGGTAAACGTACTTGATGGAATGGAACAGACAATGGCGTCTAGTTCAAGCCATGTGATATCACCGTACCACAGTCCCACCTTCTCATTGAGCTCAACAGTTGCTTCAAACTTCTCATTCACCACCGGAACGTCTGCAATACATCATTTCATTGACGAAAACAACCACATCGAACATAATATTATACCATGGCAAGTTCTTTCTCTATTAAGCATCCGTGTGCGGGTAGGTTTTGAGAGTGGTTCTGTGAAAAAATATACAAACTATGTACATGTATGCTATTTTACGCTATTTACTGGTGAAGTAATAAGAAAACTGATTAGGAACTTGGCGCGTTTTATATCCGTTCATGAATTTACACATAATATGTTTAATTAAAGTATTTTTCTCTAATTTTCTTCTTATTTTTTTCTAAATTTTGCTGGCGGAAATTTAAATTTATGCTAAAAAGCAGTCTGCAAAGGGTTGCGGAAGTTTTTAACATAAATTTATCTTCGTTTTTTTCAAGGCCTTGTTTAGTTTTACCGGATACGTATGTAGGTTTCGGTCAACTGGGTGGACGCTTAACATAGAAAAGATATGGTATGGCCTTATTATATTTATCAGGTAACAAGCTTTGCATTGGCCGACTACATTTGTTTGTTTGCTTGGGCTTAACGGCCTATCAACAGCCTATTAAGGTCATTTAGTATTAAATCCCATATATTACCTGTACAAGTACATGTACATGTGGGGGAGGGGAATCCCAAAATCAGAACTGAATATTTACAATAAACCAGATGGCCGCGGCCCGCATGTCGAGCCCGCCGAGGCATTTGATGGTCTCAGAGTGTATTTATTTGAAGTTTGAATTAAGGGCTGTGGAGATATAAGGTATGTAAAAGGTTAGAATGAAAATATGGATGATAATAAATCGGAGTAAGTTCTGTGGAGATATAAGGTATGTATAAACTTTAACACAAATTTCAAAGCCATTTGACCTTTTTTTTTTTGTCATTCAATATGGTTTAATCATGGCAGATGTAGTATGCTGGGGACATTTGATCATGACTTTGGGCATGTGGACCACATGTACAGGCTATATAATGAAAATATGGATGATGAAAAGGATGTATTGGAAGTTAGAAGTATTAAAATTGGAGTAACAATTGTGGAGATAAAAAAAGGTATGTAAAAACTTTAACGCAGATTTTATAATATGCAAACTTCTAAGCCATTTGACCTTGACCTTGGGGCAAAGGGGCCGCATCATTGGGATACAGCATGAATATATGGATGATGACTAATAAGCATATGAAGTTTCAAGTAAATGTGTCTTAGGACTGCAGAGATATAAGGTATTTAAAAACTTTAACACAGATTTTGGACGGACGGACGGACACCCGGACGTCATTGTGATCACTATGTCTCGCTTTCCGCAAGTAGGCTCGACAAAAAACTATATATTCAACCCTGAAATTAGAATAATTCTGATCTGATGCCAGGTCCTCGCCACACCAGAATCACTTGCCCCCCTCCCAAAAACAGTAGGATCAGTAATAATCTTACTACTTTTTATAATGGGCAATAACCCAATTCAACTCCCAGGTAGCAAAAGAGACAAAGATAAAAAGGTACATGAGGGCCAAACCAGGCAAATCGTGATCCTAAGGAGGAACCCATACCGTTAATTTACGCCGTCACGTTCGTCCGACCAACCACCCACTGGCCGACTACGTACTTACTAATATCATATTGCTGTATCAGGCATTGATCTGATACAAATATCTAGGTTACAACAATTGAAAAATGACGTTACATTGGTCGAACGGTGTCACATGATGTTACCGAATTATGTCGGTGTAATAACTGCTCATTCTGTAGCCTAAAACGTTACCTGATAAATAGAATACCAAGCTAGTGTCTTTTGATATCAAGTTTATCAGGCTCGGCTCGGAAACGGTAGGAATTTGTCGGCAAGCCTCGGAATTCCTACGCGTTTCCTAGCCTTGGCCGACAAACTTGATAGCAAAAGACACTGACTGGTATTCTCTATATATTCATGTAGCTAAGAATGTAAAGTTGGTTGATATCACGTTTATCAGGCTCGGCTCAGAAACGGTAGGAATTTCTACGCGTTTCCTAGCCTTGCCTTATAAACTTGATAGCAAAGTACACTATCCTGGTATTCTCTATATATACATGTAGCTAACAAAACAATGTAAAGTTGGTTGATATTTCCTAGCCTTGCCTGATAAACTTTGTATCAAAAGACACTAGACTGGTATCTCTATGTATATCCCCGAGCCAATCTTAGCATGTTACCGCGCCATACCCGATTTTGGGGCACTGTGCTGGCCAATTTATATATAAAAAAAAAAATTGTACTTTATTCCATTATTTTTTCTTTACTGGCATTCACATTTTTATGATGATGTAATCTTCAAGAAATATTAAAAATATTGTTTCATATTAAAGATGAATGTGCACCTTTTTCAAAGTTTCATGAGCTAAATGTGCCATTTTTTCTGACCTGACCATGATAAAATATGTTACAAAATTTACGATATTTTCCACAATTGGATAAGCAACAAGAGTTGTCAGAAGACAACGAAGCTCACCTGTTGGCAGCCTTCACTCAAACTTGGCACAGTTGTATAAAAAAACTTGAATATTATATAACTTGACCTTGGTTTAAGGGGTGTGCGGTGGACCTTGACATTGAGATCAGTGGTGGAAGGTGGGTCGTGGATTTGCTATAGCATGATATAGCATATTAAGATGAATGCATGTATGAAATATCAATGCGCTCCCTGAAAACAGAAGTGAAACAAAATTTAACCCAACGTTAAGTTTAAGAACGCACTAAGTTTGTGATTTTCTACAGCATGATAGCTATTCTTATGAGGAATACATGTATGAATGTGCGAAGTTTGTGACCTTGACCTTGGGGGGGGGGGGGGAGTGGGTCATGGATTTACTGTAGCACAATAGAGGATTATCAGATGAATGCATGTATGAAGTATCAAGACGTTCCCTGTAAAGAAACGGAAGTTGTAAAAAGACATTTACTCTCAGAAATGCATGTATGAAATATCAAAGCGTTCCCTGTAGAGAAACAGAATTTACACAACATTTACCCCAACGTAATGTTTATGAACATGCTTAAGAATGTGAGCTTGACCTTGGGGTAAGGGTTGGATGGTGGGTTGTGGATTTGCAACAGCATGATAGAGGGTCATCTGAGGAATGCATGTACGAAATATCAAGGCGTTCCATCAAATGAAACAGATGTTATAAGACATTTACCCAAACGTTAAGTTTATGAATGTGCTAAGTTTGTGACCTTGACCTTGGGGTAAGGGGTGGGCGGTGGGTCATGGATTTGCGAAAGCACGATAGGGTATCATCAGATGAATGCATGTATGAAATATCAAGGCGTTCCATGAAAGGAAACAGATGTTATAAGACATTTAACCCAACGTTAAGTTTATGAATGTGCTAAGTTTGTGTCCTTGACCTTGGGGAAAGGGGTGGGTGGGTGGGTCATGGATTTGCTATAGCACGATAGAGTATCATCAGACGAATGCATGTATGAAATATCAAGGCGTTCCCTGTAAAGAAACAGAAGTTATAAAAAGACATTTACTCCAACGTTAAGTTTATGATGTTGATCTTGTAGCACAATAGAGGATCATCAGATGAATGCATGTATGAAATATCAAAGTGTTCCCTGTAAAGAAACAGAAGTTACACAACATTTACCCCAACGTTAAGTTTATAAACATGCTAAGTTTGCTACAGCATGATAGAGGGTCATCAGATGAATGCATGAATGAAATATGAAGGCATTCACTGTAAATAGACAGAGGTTACACTACATTTACCCCAACGTTAAGTTTATGAATGTGCTAGGTTTGTGACCTTGACCTTGGGGTAAGGGTTGGGTGGTGAGTCGTGGATTTGCTACAGCATGATAGAGGGTCATCTGAGGAGTGCATGTATGAAATATCAAGGCGTTCCATGAAAGAACAAGAAACGAGGCAAAGCCACGAAGGCCAGGTTATTTCCAAGCATAAACACTTGGATAACATACTTATACCCACTTTTTGTAGACTAGATGGCCGTGGCCTGCATGTCGCGCCTTGGGGCGAGGCATGGACAGTAACAAAATAGATATAGTAGATGGAAAAACTTTAACAAAAAAACTTTAACCGGACACACGTACGGACGGACGGACGGACGGACGGACGTATGCCAAAATGCCGACGATATCGCGCTTTCCGCAAGCGGGTGCGACAATGATGATAAACACCCATGTGAAGTATCATGGTAATGGGTGAAGCAGTTGCAGAGATATAGTACACAAAAAAACTTTAGAAAAAAAATTCAAAGTAATTTGACCTTGACATTGGGCACAGGGGCCGCACGGTTGGGAGTTAGAATGAAAATATGGATGATGATAAACACCCATGTGAAGTTTCAAGGTAATGGGCGAAGCAGTTGCAGATATATAGTATAACGAAAAAGTTTTAAACAAAAAATTTAACCAGACGTATGTTAAAAAGTTAACGTTGAAAATGGCAAAGTCAATTACGTAAAAATAATAGGTGAAGGTAAACAAATGGTCACATGTTGGATAGTTGTATGTGGTAGGCACCCCTTGGTTATGAAGCTGTGAAAGTTTGGTGGTCCTAGGTGGTACAGTACCAAAGAAATGGACTTAAACACGAAAACTTAACATTGTAAATGAGAAAACTTAACATTGATAATGGCTAAGTCGATTGCGCGGAAAAAATGGGTCAAGTTAAAAAAAAAGTAACATGTTGGATAGTGATATGTGGTGGGCACCCCTTGATTATGAAGCTGTGAAAGTTTGGTGGTCCTAGGTGGTACAATACCAAAGAAATGGACTTAAACACGAAAAGTTAACATTGTAAACGCGAAAAGTTAACATTGAAAATGGCTAAGTCGATTGCGCAGAAAAAATGGGTCAAGTTAAAAAAAAGAGTAACATGATTGGATAGTGATATGTGGTGGGCACCCCTTGAATTATGTTGAAGCTTGTGAAAGTTTGGTGGTCCTAGGTGCTACAGTACCAAAGAAATGGACTTAAACACGAAACTTAACATTGAAAATGGCTAAGTCGATTGCGCGGAAAAAATGGGTCAAGTTACAAAAACTTAACATTGATTGTGGACACCGCCCACCGCCCGCCCGCCCGCCCGGCTTTCGCCAATCCAATAGCCTGGATTTTTTTTCATTCGTAGACATTTACCCCAACGTTAAGTTTATGAATGTGCTAAGTTTGTGACCTTGACCTTGGGGTAAGGGATAGGCGGTGGGTCATGGATTTGCTACAGCATGATAGAGGGTCATCAGATGAATGCATGAATGAAATATGAAGGCATTCCCTGTAAATAAACAGAAGTTACACAACATTTACCCCAACGTTAAGTTTATGAACATGCTAAGTTTGTGACCTTGACCTTGGGGTAAGGGTTGGGTGGTGGGTCGTGGATTTGCTACAGCATGATAGAGGGTCATCAGATGAATGCATGTATGAACTAGAAATGTGGCCTGTCGGCACACGAATGCCCCCGCTGGCAGCCAAAGAAAACGAGGCATATTTGATTACAAGCCATTTACCAGAGTACGGACGGACGCTGGTAACACTATGTACCCCACTCACCATTCGGTTGCGGGGGCATAAAAAGGTGAAGGTGAAGGTCGAAGTATTGGGTGGTGGAGTGTGTAGGGCATGTTCATATGTATCATGTGTATAAATATTTAAGCGATTGGCAAAAGTATTGAGAAGTTATTGTAGGATTGAGAAACGTGCACGTAGATTTGTGCCAAAGTGCTAAGTAAACATTTAAAGTAGAAAAGGTGAAGGTCAAAGGTCAAGGTCGAAGTACTGGGTGGTGGAGTGTGTAGGGCATGTTCATATGTATCATGTGTATAAATATTTAAGGGATTGGCAAAAGTATTGAGAAGTTATTGTAGGATTGAGAAACGTGCACGTAGATTTGTCCCAAAGTGGTAAGTAAACATTTAAAGTAGAAAAAGTGAAGGTCAAAGGTCAAGGTCGAAGTACTGGGTGGTGGTGTGTGTAGGGCATGTTCATATGTATCATGTGTATAAATATTTAAGCGATTGGCAAAAGTATTGAGAAGTTATTGTAGGATTGAGAAACGTGCACGTAGATTTGTCCCAAAGTGCTAAGCAAACATTTAAAGTAGAAAAGGTGAAGGTCAAAGGTCAAGGTCGAAGTTCTGGGTGGTGGAGTGTGTAGGGATGTTCATATGTATCATGTGTATATATTTAAGGGATTGGCAAAAGTATTGAGAAGTTATTGTAGGATTGAGAAACGTGCACGTAGATTTGTCCCAAAGTGCTAAGCAAACATTTAAAGTAGAAAAGGTGAAGGTCAAAGGTCAAGGTCGAAGTTCTGGGTGGTGGAGTGTGTAGGGCATGTTCATATGTATCATGTGTATAAATATTTAAGGGATTGGCAAAAGTATTGAGAAGTTATTGTAGGATTGAGAAACGTGCACATATATTTGTCCCAAAGTGCTAAGTAAACATTTAAAGTAGAAAAGGTGATGGTCCAAGGTCAAGGTCGAAGTACTGGGTGGTGGAGTGTGTAGGGCATGTTCATATGTATCATGTGTATAAATATTTAAGCGATTGGCAAAAGTATTGAGAAGTTATTGTAGGATTGAGAAACGTGCACGTAGATTTGTCCCAAAGTGGTAAGTAAACATTTGAAGTAGAAAAGGTGAAGGTCAAAGGTCAAGGTCGAAGTACTGGGTGGTGGAGTGTGTAGGGCAGGTTCATATGTATCATGTGCATAAATATTTAAGCGATTGGCAAAAGTATTGAGATGTTATTGTAGGATTGAGAAACGTGCACGTAGATTTGTCCCAAAGTGCCAAGCAAACATTTAAAGTGGAAAAGGTCAGGGCCAAAGGTCAAGGTCGAAGTACTGGGGGTGGAGTGTGTAAGGGATGTTCATATGTATCATGTGTATAAATATTGACATAATATGTGAAGCCATGTAGAAGTTACTAAAGAATATAATATCGGGACGTACGGACGGGACGGACGTACGGACGGACGCTGGTAACACTGTATGCCCCCGTACTTGTCGGTAGCGGGGGCATAACTATGAAGGCATTCCCTGTAAATAAACAGAGGTTACACAATATTTACCCCAACGTTAAGTTTATGAACATGTTAAGTTTGTGACCTTGACCTTGGGGTAGGGGATGGGCGGTGGGTCATGGATTTGCTATAGCACGATAGAGTATCATCATCAGATGAATGCATGTATGAAATATCAAGGTGTTCCATGAAAGGAAAGAGATGTTAAATTTAACCCCCGGAGCCATGCCCATTTTTGACCCAGATGTCACGGTCACCATTTTAACAGCTTTGAAAAAGCATTGTACATCGATTATTCGTGTCAAGTGAGAAGATGTTTTAAGAATTTATGATATTTTTAGGCGGCGGTCATCTTGTATTAACGACGACCGCCATTTTAAAAAAACTGAAAAGGCTTTACCAATGAACCATAACTGCGAAGTTTGGCCACTAATGGCCAAGCGGTTTGTATGAAAAAGACATGTGAAATCTCTAATAAAAGAACGACCTTTTGACCTTTCGGCGGCCATCTTGGATGATGTAATCATCCGATTCGATGAAAACAACACCACAGCGATCGCCTCATCAATACCTTTGATTTGATAGACTATATTCCGTCAAAAATGAAATTTGACCCATATTTGACCACTTTTTTGACCCAGAGGTCACCATTTTAACAAATTTGAAAAAGCATTGTACATCGAACATTTCTTTCAAGTTTCGTAGAAATCGGTCTGGTGGTTCGTGAAAAGATTTTTTAAAATTATATGCTATTTTTAGGCAGCCGCCATCTTGGATTAACGATGACCGCCATTGTAACAAAACTGAAAATGCTTTACCAATGTACTCGGACCATAACTGCGAAGTTTGCTATCAATGGCCAAGCGGTTTGTATGAAGAACATGTTTGAAATTTCTAATAAGAGAACGACCTTTTGACCTTTCGGTGGCCATCTTGGATGATGCAATCATCTTATTTCGACAAAAAATGCTCCTAAGTGATCGTTTCGTCGAATTGATATATGACATGACCATATTCGGTCAAATGTGAAATTTCCACTTGACCCCTCCTACCCCGCCCATTTTTGACCCGGGGGCCACCATTTGAAGGAATCTGATACATCGTTAACTATCGATTCATATCAAGCTTCGTCGAAATCGGCCTGGCGGTTCGTGAGAAGAAGATTTTTTGAGAATTTTTACTACTTTTCAACGGCGGCCATCTTGGATTTCGCGATGACCATCATTTCAACAAAAAGGAAAAGGCTCGACCTACTGACCATTACTGTAAAGTTTTGCCAATATTGGCCAAGTGGTTCACGAGAAGAAGACGTTTGTAATCTATATTGAAAGAACGACCTTTTGACCTTCGGCGGCCATCTCGGATAACGTAATTACCTGATTTCGACAAAACAATCTCCAGAGTGACTACCATGGGCCAAGCGGTTCATTCGAAGAAGAATTTTGAAATCTATAATAAAAAAACGACCTTTTGACCTTTCGGCGGCAATCTTGTATGACATAACCATCCGATTTAGACACAAAATGCACCAGAGTGATCGCCCGGTTGATACCTTCGATTTGATATATGACATGACCATATTCGGTCAAAAATAAAATTTGACCCCAATTTGACCCCGGGGTCAACATTTTAACAACTTTGAAAGAGCATTATACATCGATCATTACTACCAAGCTTTGTCGATTTTTGAAGAATTTGTGCTATTTTCAGACGGTGGCCATCTTGGATTACGTAATGACGTCATTTTAACAATTTTGTAATCCCCCTACCTAAGGACCATGACCATGAAGTTTGGAGTCTCATGACGTTACTGGAACATGCCATTACATCACCAGACCAGTTCACAATGGTCGCACTGAAATTTTGAAATTGATGCAGCTGCATTACACGACGTGTACTGCGGCACCGGAATATGTATGTTGAATTGAGCAGATTATCAAAGTACGTTTGCCGTGGTACTCGGGACCTCTTTGAACCCGCGGCCTACGGCCTTGGGATTCAAACAGTTCCATTGTGTCACGGCAAACGTTTACCCAACGGCCGGACATTGTCAAACCTTATATTTACCAGCTCTCAGTCCGGTGTCTTGCCATGAAAGCACCTGCTGGCTGATGAGGAATTTATCTCCACACTCGTAATATTGTCTTTTATCTTGTATCGACATGGAGATAAATTTCGCTGAAATAAGAACATTCTAACATATTACGCTCCAGGAATTTCCGCAGTAATATGGTATGTTGTTGAATAATGCTTACCCCTTTCAACACTAGACTTCTTCAGCAATATTTGCAGTGTAGATCCTGATGGACTCATATTCTAATGAAATTCCATATGCATGATATTTACAGGGAGAAATAAAAGAAAATAGAATTAATTTTTGTCTGCTATTGAACTATTTATAGCCCACAAGTTTGCCAGCATGCAAAGAGTTAAGGATTTGATCTACTCAGTTCCGGTAATAAGACCGACTCACTAATAAAACAACTTTTCTTCAGACCCACAAGCGGTCTTAACCCTTACAATGCTGAATTCATTTTTGTTGTCTGCTGTTTATTTTTTATATTCCATTTTTATTCTAAAAAACATGTTTTGACAACACTTGAGAATCATTTCCAATGGATATGATTCTAAAGTGCTGCTAAACCATGTTTTATTGTGAACAAAGGCAAAACGTTTCAACTGCTCTAAAGATTAATAGCAGAACATTAATGTATCCACAAATGTCAGACTTACATCTTAATTGTGTGATCTCGTCATTTGTCAAACTACTGTCTGTTTCACGACAGCTGCCCAAATTTTACGGCTATATAAACAACGCAAAAACATTATTGATTTTCGATAATATTAAATTAAATGAAATTCTTTTTATTTCTTGAAATTTGCTCCAATATTGATTTTATTACGAAAATACAATTTCCCCATGTGAAGATGTCTACGGGAATTTAACATGGGGAAATTTTTCTAATTTCAGAAATAGTGGACCGAGTTTCAAAATTTACCTTTTGTTTTTTCTTAATTAAATCATTTCCAAGCTATCTAGCCAAGTTTCGGAAGCAATTTCCATTTTTTTTTTGACTGCTCCGTCAGCTACTCCACCTACGTTTTCCCCCATGTTAAATTCCCATAGAGAAATAAATTTCTCGTAATAAAATCAATATTTGAACAAATTTCACGAAATAAAAAGAAGGGTCATTCTTTAAATTTCAGACTTACTTCTTAATGGGCTGATCTCGTCATTTGTAAAACTAAGCTCGATTGTCTCCCTTTCATTCAGCTCGGTTGTCTCCCTTATATTCAGCAGTCCTAAAACAGAGTGCAGAAACGTGCATACCGTATTGATCCTAATATAATCACCAGGGCGCGATAAAAAACATAAAACGGATGCGCAAATTAGGAATTACATATCAAAGTTAAATCCTCTAAGATTTAAAGGTATACGAGCGGTGTGCTAAATCTTTCACATTATGGCAAAATAGCAACTTGCCAATCCACTCATATTCGGTATTGAATATCCGGTGTAAAGTTCCAGATCAAGTTATTGAAAGATAATCAGAGAGGCAAGGAAACGCGTAGGAATTCCGAGGCTAGCAGATAACCGTGTTTCCTTAAAATGTAGGACATTACTATTTATTCTCTGTATTTATTTGTTTATGTGCAATGATCATACTTCATAATCTGTCGAAAATATTATTTTTTCACATAACGCATTTAATTACTATAAATAACTAGAAATGTGGCCTGTTGGTACACAAATGCCCCCGCTGGCAACCAAAGAAAACGAGACATATTTGATTATAAGCCATTTACCCGAGCGTTAAGGTTTTAAATGCACCAAGTCTGTGAGCTTGACACAGGGCTTAGCATGGGCGGGACGAATGTGGATTTGTCACAGGGCGGTAGAGGACCATTGGAGAAATGCGTGTGTGAAATGTGAAGCAGATCCGAGCAAGGAAATAGAAATTATAAGTCATTTACCCGAGCGTTAAGGTTTCGAACGCACCAAGTCTGTGACCTTGACCCTGGGCTTAGCGGTGGCAGGACGAATGTGGATTTGTCACGGCGGTAGAGGACCATTGGAGCAATGCATGTGTGAAATGTGAAGCAGATCCGAGCAAGGAAACATAAATTTTAAGCCATTTACCCGAGCGTTAAGGTTTCAAACGCACCAAGTCTGTGACATTGACCCTGGGCTTAGCGGGGGGCGGGACGAATGTGGATTTGTCACAGGGCGGTAGAGGAGCATTGGAGCAATGCGTGTGTGAAATGTGAAGCAGATCGGTGTCACAAATTGACGAGTTCGTTGGATAGGTTGGCAGATGGATCTGATGGCTAAGACTAGTGAACACAGTTGGATTAGGTGTAGCATGTTTATTATGGTTAAAACACGTCGTCAAGTAAAATATGATTACTATTTTACACACAAGTACAAGTGAACCCCTCAACACTTCAACCCAAACACATAATGTCAAATAACCGCCCCGCTTATGAGTGTATCATTTCATAACACAATTCCAAAGTGTCTCATTACCCCACATAATGTTACCAGTGTCAACTACCCCACAACTGTTAACAAATGTCTAATTCCCACACAGGATCATAAGTGTCTAATTGCCCACAAACGTGTCTACTTTCCCACATCAGTTTATAAGTGTCTAATTTTCCACATACATGTCTAAATCCCCACACAGTTCACAAGTGTCTAATTCCCCACATAAGTGTCTAAATCCCCACACAGTTCATACGTGTTACATTAGCAACTGCATTAACTTCTCTCTAGATTCCATTATCAGTGAGTGTGAATATACAGGACGATAGTACTCAATAATACACCCGGCCACCTCAGGACAAGGGATGGTCCACACAGGACAAGTCACGGCCCACACAGGACACGTAATGTTCCACACAGGTCAAGTATTGGTTCACACAGGACAAGTAATGGTCCACACAGGACAAGTAATGTTCCACCCAGGACAAGTAACGGTCCACACAGGACAATGTTCCACACAGGTCAAATATTGTTCCACATAGGACAAGTAATGGTCCACACAGGCCATTCACAGTCCACACATGACACGTAATGTTCCACGCAGGTAGTGTAAGGTCCCGGCCTCAGAGTATAGTCCGCCACTCATGGAAACGTAATAATGGAAAGTTCTTACATATTAGCCCAGGAACAAACGGTCTCAACAATGCACATGCAGACTCGCTTCCTCGCCTCGCTGCTCTCACATGCCCGTATCACGGCCACACCCAAAAACCACCTGTACAATACAAAACTATCTTCTAGCAAAAATTCCAGAATTACAATGCATGTCCAAAAAGAAAATGTCTTTTAAAAAAACCAATCCTCAGATATTTGTCGCTTAGCCACTCCACTAAAGTGTCAATGAATGAACAATTCATTTACTGTGAAGTCTGGTATAATATTTCACAATCTTAGGCGAATGCATATTTGAGAATATTAATAACATTTTAGTAAAAATAATCGCATTTGAACTTCAGATAAAATTACACAAAGCCTTTGACTAGTAAAAATACATATTCACAATTCACACAATTCACACACAAACTACATGTCACTAAAACTAATTCACATGTACTTACAGTTGGATAACTCAGTCTGCTGTCTCTAATACAAGTATTGTTGTTGCCTAGTCGAGATTCAAATGTCCACTGACCACAATGACCCAACTTCAACTCATGAACAATGCACATGTCCAAACACACAGGTAACCTGCTTGACCACTCAAAAATCCAATACACAGGAATGTCAACATGTATCTCACAGTAGATATTCACTCACTACATACATGTACACTACCGAATTTGACCACTAATGTGTCCAGTGTCCAGCAAACCATATACCTATATACCCAACAATGAATATTGTGACAATCGGAGCAAGGAAACAGAAATTATAAGCCATTTACCCGAGCGTTAAGGTTTCGAACGCACCAAGTCTGTGACCTTGACCCAGGGTTTAGCGGGGGCGGGACGAATGTGGATTTGTCACAGGGCGGTAGAGGACCATTGGAGCACTGCGTGTGTGAAATGTGAAGCAGATCCAAGCAAGCAAACAGAAATTATAAGCCATTTACCCGAGCGTTAAGGTTTCGAACGCACAAAGTCTGTGACCTTGACGCTGGGCTTAGTGGGGACAGGACGAATGTGGATTTGTCACAGGGCGGTAGAGAAACATAGGAGCAATGCGTGTGTGAAATGTGAAGCAGATCCGAGCAAGGAAACAGAAATTATAAGCCATTAACACAAGCGTTAAGGTTTCAAATGCACCAAGTCTGTGACCTTGACCCTGGGCTTAGCGGGGACGGGACGAATGTGGATTTGTGACAGGGCGGTAGAGGACCATTGGAGCAATGCGTGTGTGTGAAATGTGAAGCAGATCCGAGCAAGGAAACATAAATTATAAGCCATTTACCCGAGCGTTAAGGTTTTGAACGCACCAAGTTTGTGACCTTGACCCTGGGCTTAGCGGGGTCAGGACGAATGTGGATTTGTGACAGTGCGGTACAGGACCATTGGAGCAATGCGTGTGTGTGAAATGTGAAGCAGACCCTGGGCTTAGCGGGGGTGGGACGAATGTGAATTTGCCACAGGACGGTAGAAAACCATTGGAGCACTGTGTGTGTGAAATGTGAAGCAGATCCGAGCAAGGAAACAGAAATTATAAGCCATTTACCCGAGCGTTAAGGTTTCGAATGCACCAAGTCTGTGACCTTGACCCTGGGCCTAGCGGGGGTGGGACGAATGTGGATTTGCCACAGGGCGGTAGAGGAGCATTGGAGCAATGCGTGTGTAAAATGTGAAGCAGATCGGAGCAAAGAAACAGAAATTATAAGCCATTTACCAGAGCGTTAAGGTTTCGAACGCACCAAGTCTGTGACCTTGACCCTGGGCTTAGTGGGGGGAAGAACGAATATGGATTTGTCACAGGGCGTTAGAGGACCATTGGAGCAATGTGTGTGTGAAATGTGAAGCAGATCCGAGCAAGGAAACAGAAAGTATAAGCCATTTACCCGAGCGTTAAGGTTTCGAACGCACCAAATTTGTGACCTTGACCCTTGGGTTAGCAGGGGAGGGATGAATGTGATTTGTCACAGGGCGGTAGAGTAGTATTGGAGCAATGCGTTGTGTGAAATGTGAAGCAGATCAGGGCCAGGAAACCGAAATTATAAGCCATTTACCCGAGCGTTGAGGTTTCGAACACACCTTGACCCTGGGCTTTGCGGGGGCAGGACGAATGTGAATTTGTCACAGGGCAGTAGAGGAGCATTGGAGCATTGGAGCAATGTGTGTGTGCAAAATCTGAAGCAGATCCGAGCAAGGAAACATAAATTATAAGCCATTTACCCGAGCGTTAAGGTTTCGAACACACCAAGTATTTGACCTTGACCCAGGGCTTAGCGGGGGCGGGACGAATGTTGATTTGTCACAGGGCGGTAGAGGACCATTGGAGGAATGTGTATGAAATGTGAAGCATATTTGAGCAAGGAAACAGAAATTATAGGCCATTTACCCGAGTGTTAAGGTTTCTAACGCACCAAGTCTGTGACCTTGACCCAGGGCTTAGCGGGGGCGGGACGAATGTGGATTTGTCACAGAGCGGTAGAGGAGCATTGGAGCAATGTGTGTGTGAAATGTGAAGCAGATCGGAGCCAAGAAACAGAAATTATAAGCCATTTAACTGAGCGTTAAGGTTTCGAACGCATCAAGTCTGTCACCTTGACCCTGGGCTTAGCGGGGCAGGACGAATGTGGATTTGTCACAGCGCGGTAGAGGACCATTGGAGCAATGCGTGTGTGCGAAATGTGAAGCAGATCCGAGCAAGGAAACATAAATTATAAGCCATTTACCCGAGCGTTAAGGTTTCGAACGCACCAAGTCTGTGACCTTGACCCTGTGCTTAGTGGGGGCGGAACGAATATGGATTTGTGACAGGGCGTTAGAGGACCATTGGAGCAATGTGTGTGTGAAATGTGAAGCAGATCCGAGCAAGGAAACAGAAATTACAAGCCATTTACCCGAGCGTTAAGGTTTCGAACGCACCAAGTCTGTAAGCTTGACCCTGGGCTTAGCGGGGGCGGGACGAATGTGGATTTGTCACAGGACGGTAGAAAACCATTGGAGCACTGTGTGTGTGAAATGTGAAGCAGATCCGAGCTAGGAAACAGAAATTACAAGTCATTTACCCGAGCGTTAATGTTTCAAACGCACCAAGTCTGTGACGTTCACCCTGGGCCAAGCGGGGGCGGGACAAATGTGGATTTGTCACAGGGCGGTAGAGGACCATTGGAGCAATGCATGTGTGAAATGTGAAACAGGTCTGAGCAAGGACGCCGGGCTTAGCGGGTGTGAAATGTGAAGCAGATCCGAGCAAGGAAACATAAATTATGAGCCATTTACCCGAGCGTTAAGGTTTCGAATGCACCAAGTCTGTGACCATGACCCTGGGCTTAGCGGGGGTGGGACGAATGTGGATTTGCCACAGGGCGGTAGAGGAGCATTGGAGCAATGCGTGTGTAAAATGTGAAGCAGATCGGAGCAAAGAAACAGAAATTATAAGCCATTTACCAGAGCGCTAAGGTTTCGAACGCACCAAGTCTGTGACCTTGACCCTGGGCTTAGTGGGGGCGGAACGAATATGGATTTGTCACAGGGCGTTAGAGGACCATTGGAGCAATGTGTGTGTGAAATGTGAAGCAGATCCGAGCAAGGAAAAGAAATTACAAGCCATTTACCCGAGCGTTAAGGTTTCGAACGCACCAAGTATGTGAGCTTGACCCTGGGCTTAGCGGGGGCGGGACAAATGTGGATTTGTCACAGGACGGTAGTCAACCATTGGAGCACTGTGTGTGTGAAATGTGAAGCAGATCCGAGCTATGAAACAGAAATTACAAGTCATTTACCCGAGCGTTAATGTTTCAAACGCACCAAGTCTGTGACGTTGACCCTGGGCTTAGCGGGGGCGGGACAAATGTGGCTTTGTCACAGGGCGGTAGAGGACCATTGGAGCAAATCATGTGTGAAATGTGAAGCAGGTCTGAGCAAGGACGCCGGGCTTAGCGGGTGTGAAATGTGAAGCAGATCCGAGCAAGGAAACAGAAATTATAAGCCATTTACCCGACCGTTAAGGTTTTGAACGCACCAAGTATGTGACCTTGACCCTGGGCTTAGCGGGGTCAGGACGAATGTGGATTTGTGACAGGGCGGTAGAGGACCATTGGAGCAATGCGTGTGTGTGAAATGTGAAGCAGATCCGAGCAAGGAAACATAAATTATAAGCCATTTACCCGAGCGTTAAGGTTTCGAATGCACCAAGTCTGTGACCATGACCCTGGGCTTAGTGGGGGTGGGACGAATGTGGATTTGCCACAGGGCGGTAGAGGAGCATTGGAGCAATGCGTGTGTAAAATGTGAAGCAGATCGGAGCAAAGAAACAGAAATTATAAGCCATTTACCAGAGCGTTAAGGTTTCGAACGCACCAAGTCTGTGACCTTGACCCTGGGCTTAGTGGGGGGAGGGGGGGGGGGGAGGAACGAATATGGATTTGTCACAGGGCGTTAGAGGACCATTGGAGCAATGTGTGTGTGAAATGTGAAGCAGATCCGAGCAAGGAAACAGAAATTACAAGCCATTTACCCGAGCGTTAAGGTTTCGAACGCACCAAGTATGTGAGCTTGACCCTGGGCTTAGCGGGGGCGGGACAAATGTGGATTTGTCACAGGACGGTAGTCAACCATTGGAGCACTGTGTGTGTGAAATGTGAAGCAGATCCGAGCTAGGAAACAGAAATTACAAGTCATTTACCCGAGCGTTAATGTTTCAAACGCACCAAGTCTGTGACGTTGACCCTGGGCTTAGCGGAGGCGGCACAATGTGGATTTGTCCACAAGGGCGGTAGAGGACCATTGGAGCAATGAATGTGTGTGAAATGTGAAGCAGGTCTGAGCAAGGACGCCGGGCTTAGCGGGTGTTAAATGTGAAGCAGATCCGAGCAAGGAAACAGAAATTATAAGCCATTTACCCGAGCGTTAAGGTTTTGAACGCACCAAGTATGTGACCTTCACCCTGGGCTTAGCGGGGTCAGGACGAATGTGGATTTGTGACAGGGCGGTAGAGGACCATTGGAGCAATGCGTGTGTGTGAAATGTGAAGCAGATCCGAGCAAGGAAACATAAATTATAAGCCATTTACCCGAGCGTTAAGGTTTCTAACGCACCAAGTCTGTGACCTTGACCCTGGGCTTAGCGGGGGGAGGGACGAATGTGGATTTGTCACAGCGTGGCAGAGGACCATTGGAGCAATGCGTGTGTGAAATGTGAAGCAGATCTGAGCAAGGAAACAGAAATTATAAGCCATTTACCCGAGCGTTAAGGTTTAGGGCAGGACGTACGTACGTCGGTACGGACGCCGGTAACACTATATGCCCCTCACCATTCGGTGGCGGGGGCATAAATAGCCTGACACATAGTAATGACACAATTATACACTTATCTAATTGCGATAAAGAACAGTTAGTGCCTACTGAGTGGGCATGTACCTTTAACACTGTGTATTAATCATGTACTGTAAGTACTGAAATATGTTATCTCCACAAAAACTCATCACTTGCGGAACTAGAGACTGAAAGTTGCATATTTTGTCAATCATCATCAAGAGGGAAATGTACTGTGCTGGTGCAAACCCATTCCCATCCACACTTTTCTCTAGAATAAATTACTGTCTGTAACTCTCAGAAAAAATTGTACGAAATTGACGGCTAACTGGTCACTGCTACCTAACTGTGAAAACTAAAGATAATAGCTGTTGTATTCATACACACAAAATGTCTTGATTCGTATTTTCCAAAATTTAACTGATAAACTGAGCCCAAAACTGTGAAAAATAGAGAATAGTATATGTACATGTAGTTTTAGATACAAAGCAAGACCGACCAAAATGCCATATGATAAGTTGGCAGTTGGCACAGGGCACTATTTTCTTGGTCATACTCGCCGTTTAGGCGTAGCACGACAATATGGCTGCCCCCATAGAAATTTGCGTGACATTATAATATGCTATCTCAAAGGAGATAACATACATGTATAATCAAAGTACTGAAACTAGGTTGGCTCCACAAGATTACTAACACTTACTATTTATTTATATAATGATGTTCAATGGCTTATCATCAGTTAGTCATTTTAGGTTGGTTAAAATCCCATATTACATGTGTATGGATAGAAGGTTAATCCCAAAATCAGAACAAAATATTTACAGAAAATAAACATAGTCAGTTTACATGGCTTCGCTCACTTTACATGTATTTTGATAATCAGAAACAAGTACACAAATAAAGTTAGCCTTTGTTTGTATTTTGACAAATATGACACTCAACACCAGAAATATGTGTGTCACATGTCAGACAGTCCATGCGAGATCAGGGATCTGCCATTGTTGTTGTACTACATGAATCAATTTGAAAACACGTGGCCTCGCACACCCGAAACTCTTCCGATCTAACTTATACTTAGAATCTAACAATTAAAATTGATGTTCAGCATCAATCAATTATATGTTCAAATAATAAAGACATATTAACTAAATATTTATGAAGACACCCACAAGTGTGATGTCTGGCACCCAGCTACATCAACAGACTATTCAAACGATTTTTTCACCATGTATGAAAATTAATATTATTGACCAAACACCCACACCATCGCACCGACGACAATAAACCAACATTAATATCCATCTTGTTGTGCCTGGGAGAGAATGAGCCGAAAAAGTAGCGGCTGGATCTAATCAACAGCACAGGAAATAATAATCTGTCAATACACCGTCATAGCAGCGGTGTGTCAGGTATGCTGCATGGTTTCCAGCGGCTCTGAATCGACTAACGATTCATCAATACACAGCATCGGTATGTCAGATGTGGTGGTGCGTGGGGCAGACCATCAGGCAATATAAAAATAAAGCTGCTGTATTCATACACACGAAATGTCTTGACTCGTATTTTCCAAAATTTAACTGATAAACTGAGCCCAAAACTGTGAAAACTATAGAGAATAGTATATGTAGAGTTTTAGATACCAAACAAAACAGACCAAAACGCCATAGGATAAGTTGGCACAGGGTACTATTTTCTTGATCGTACTCGCCGTTTAGGCGTGGCATGACAATATGGCTGCCCCCATAGAAATCTGTGTGACATAATATGCTATCTCAAGGGAGATAACATATAATGAAAGTACTTAAAGTACTGAACATAGGGTACTACAAGAATTCCGCCACGGAAGCGGTGTCGCTAGAATTTCTTTTTTCCCGTATTTTCAGTACTTGCATTAATATGGGTATTAATCTACGTACGCTGGATGTGTTATATTGTCATTAATTTGTTCCCTGACTGTAATGTATCACTTACTGACTTATTGACCCCCTTCCATGAACGTAGAATTGACGCATGTTCGATTGTATTGGCCACCATAGACAAATATCAATCAGGCAGAATTCGGGAATGTCACTAAAATCCGCTGTAAGTCCATTGATAGAATGAGGATTAACATCAATTAGACCCACACGTGCGAGTTTTGTTGCGACACAATCGCGATCATTAAAAAAAATAAAAAAAATCTGGGTCAAAACGTAGCTGTAACCCCTTGATATTGTTTGTGTGTTGAACGCGTCTTTACACATGTTTATCCGGTGGAGAGTATTCGGAGGGGAGTTAACTCTGCCGAAAACTATAGCCTGTTACTAAATTTAGCGATGACCGCACACTTTGTGACGCAAATGGGGGCAATTAACAACTTCAACGCGTAACAAAATAATCCGATGTATTTTTGTACGTAGAACATCCGTTGTTGATATTGTTCAGTGCAAGTAGTTTTTCATAATATTATTTTCAATTAGCGGTTGCGTATGACAGTTAAACGTTGAGTAACACAATGCATTTTCTTGTTATGGTTATTCCAAGATATCACTACGGACTAGCCCATCGAGGGTGTCTGGGATTCCAATACATAGGCTACCCTATGTAACGAGATGGCCGCGGCCCGCATGTCGAGCCCGCCGAGGCATTCGATGGTCTCAGAGTGTATTTATTTGAAGTTTGATGCCCAATAAGGATACAAAGTTTCAAGCAAATCTGACTGACGGTTACAGAGATAGTAGCTATGTGAAAACTTTAACGCAAATTTTAACAGAAACTTTAACACAAACTTCTAAGTCATTTGACCTTGACATAGGGGCACAGGGGGCGCATGAGTGGGACACAGAATAAATATATGGATGATAACTAATAAGCATATGAAGTTTCAAGTCAATGTGACTTAGGACTGCAGAGATATAAGGTATTTAAAAACTTTAACGCAGATTTCGGAACTCAAACTTCTAAGTCATTTGACCTTGACCTTGGACACAGGGGCCGCATGAGTGGGATACAGCATGAATATATGGATCATAACTAATAAGCATATGAAGTTTCAAGTCAATGTGACTTAGGACTGCAGAGATATAAGGTATTTAAAAACTTTAACGCAGATTTCGGACGGACGGACGGACATCCAGACGTCATTGTGATCACTATGTCTCGCTTTCCGCAAGCGGGCTCGACAAAAATCATAATGTATATGCACTAGTGTAAAAACGGCTGATTATCACTAAGCTAAACTCCTTGTTGCAGCCTAGATCATACATGCACTATGTCCTCAGTGACCTTGGGTGTTCAGACGCGAGGTGCACGCAAAACAAAGCACTATAGTCGCAAACACTTATCAATCGTATTAACCCTAAATATTTGGACAGCATTTGCTTTGGGAAACCCCTCTTTCCCAAAACAAATTATATCCAAATACATTGTTATTGTGATTAGACCACTACTGCCATACTAACCCTAAATAATGGCACGCTCACTGTTGTTTGGAAACCATATACTTTTATGTTTCCCCAAATAAATGGTTGTCCAAATACTTAAGGGAAATACAGTATATATACTCAGAGCTCTAGATAAGGTGCGCATTGACGTATTTTACGCACTTATTTTAGCAGAATACGCATTGATTATCCAAAGTGGGATAACAAAATACTCACTGCAATGCGAAAATACGCATTGATTTCAAATTGAGTATTGAAAATACTGTAATAAAGTTGAAAATTTACTTAGTTGAGCTGCAAAACACTGTGTGCTTTTTGAAACTCAAATAAGTGAATTTTTAAATTAATTTAATTTCTTATCATTTGTTCCCTATTTAATAATGAAGAAAATCAATAATACATTTGTAAAAGTAAAATATGCATTGAATTTCAAATATGGGGGTATAATAATTATCTGGAGCTCTGTATATACCTACTGGCATGTCACGATTTAGTTTTTCTTTTGCCTTGAGAAATAACTTGGAAATTGGCTTATATCTGTGCATCTCCTCCTCCCTTGGCAATTTACTATGTAGCGCATAGCCCACAAGTTTCCAACATGCAAAGACTTTGGTCTCTACTCAGTTCCGGTAATAAGACCGACTCACTAATAAGACAACTTTTCTTCAGACCCACAAGCGGTCTCGACCCTTACAATGCTGAATTCATGTTTGTCGTCTGCTGTTTATTTTTTATATTCCATTTTTCTTACAAAAAAACATATTTTGACAACGCTTTAGAATCATTTCCAATGGATATGATTTTACAGTGCTGCCAAACCATGTTTTATTGTCAATAAAGACAAAATATTAAACAACAGCAGGTGACACTTTTCGTTTCCCGCGCTCTAAGGATTAATAGCAGGGCTTTATTGAATTCACAAATTTCAGGCTTACGTCTTAATTGTGTAATCTCGTCATTTGTCAAGCTACTGTCTGTTTCACGACAGCTGCCCAAATTTTATGGCTACATAAACAATGCAAAAACATTATTGTTAAGAATGAGCCTTCTTTTCATTTTGTGAAATTTGGTCCAATATTGATTTTATTACGAAGATACAATTTCCACATGCTAAATCCCCATAGCCATCTTCACAGAGTGAAGTTGTCTATGGGGATTTAACATGGGAAAATATTTCTAATTTCAGAAATAGTGGACCAATTTTCAAAATATAACTTTTGTTTTCTTAGTTAAATCATTTCCAAGCTATCTAGCCAGGTTTCGGAAGCGATTTCCAAAATATTTCGTTTATTGACTGCTCCGTCAGCTACTCCACCTATTTTTTCCCCATGTTAAATTCCCATAGAGAAATAATTTTTTCGTAATAAAATCAATATTTGAACAAATTTCACGAAATAAAATGAAGGCTCGTTCTTAAATTTCAGACTTACCTCTCAATTGTTTGATCTGGCCTTTTCCCCTACTATACTCGCTTGTCTCCTTCTTCAGTTCTTCCACGTTTCCTTAAAATGTTAATGGACATTACTATTCATTCTCTGTATTTATTTTTTGATGTGCAATATCTTACTTTATAATCTGTCGGAAAATATTATTTTTTTTCTGATGACGCATTTAATTAGTATAGATAATTAACAAATATCATGCCTCATTTTGCATATTAAAATAGCTTGATACCACCCGAGTCACTATCAGGAAAATATATATTACTAAATGATTATATCTATATAGCGGGCACTTGTAGTTTTGTATTCTAAAGTGCTGCCAAACCATGTTCTATTGTGAATAAAGACAAAATATTAAACAACAGCAGACGACACTTTTCGTTTCCTGCACTCTAAGAACTAATAGCAGAAATTTACTGTATCCACAAATTTGTGTGGCTGCTGAGTGGGAATGTACCTTTAACACAGTGTATTAACAAGAGCTGTAGAACAGCATAGCTCAACTACAAGGGTTGTCGATGTACACATAGCTTGGCAAACAAGGTGGCTGCGGCCTGCATAAAAACCTTAACCAAGGTTGACTAAAAAACTTAACCAAGGAAATTAAGGTAAAGTAATTCATGGGTGAACAAGGTTAAATGTAGGTCAATGACAGATATAGGTCAGGGGTTATTGATGTACATCACTAGGAGATGAAGTTTTCCAAGTATGGTTGCTGTATGCCAAGGAGTATTCCATATACAAGGTGACTAAAAACCTTAACCAAGGGGAAATAACTAAGTAATCCAAGGATAAAAGTAGGTCAAGGTCAAATATAGGTCAGGGATTATTGATGTACATCACTAGGAGATGAAATTGTCCAAGTATGGTTGATGTAGGCCCAAAAGTATTCCATATACAAGCTTGACTATAAAGATTAACCAAGCAATTCAAGGTTAAATGTAGGTGAAGGTAAAATATAGGTCAGGGGTTATTGATGTACATCCCTATGAGAAAAAGTTATCCAAGTATGGTGTCTGTATGCACAATAGTATTCCATATACAAGCTTGACTAAAAACCTTAACCAAGGTTGACCAAAAACCTTAACCAAGGGGAATTAAGTAATTAATTCAAGGTTAAATGTAGGTCAAGGTGAACTATAGGTCAGGGGTTGTTGATGTACCATCACTAGGGAGATGAAGTTGTCCAAGGATGGTGGATGTAGGGCCAGTAGTATTCCATATACAAGCTTGACTAAAAACCTTAACCAAGGGGAATTAACTAAGTAATTCAAGCGGAAATGTAGGTGAAGGTAAACTATAGATCAGGGATTATTGATGTACATCGCTATGAGAAAAGGTGTCTGTATGCACAATAGTATTCCATGTAGAAAGCTTGACTAAAAACCTTAACCAAGGTTGACTAAAAACCTTAACCAAGGGGAATTAACTAAGTAATTCAAGGTTAAATGTATGTCAAGGTCAAATATAGGTCAGAGGTTGTTGATGTACATCACTAGGATATAAAGTTGTCCAAGTATGGTTGGTGTAGGGCCAGGAGTATTCCATCTACAAGCTTGACTAAAAACCTTAACAAAGAGTATATAGGTAATTGAAGAGGAAATGTAGGTCAAGGTCAAATATTGAACCAGGGGTTATTGATGTACATACTAGAGTGAAGTTGTCCAATTTGGATGGTGGATGTAGGGCCAGTAAAAAGTATTCCATTAATACAAAGCTTGACTAAAAACCTTAACCAAGAATTGTAAGTTAATTTCAAGCGGAAATGTAGGTGAAGGTAAACTAATAGGTCAGGGATATGATGTAAACATCGGGCTTATGAGAAAAGGTGTCTGTATGCATCCCAATAGTATTGTAGAAAGCTTGAATAAAAAACCTTAACCAAGGTTGACTAAAAACCTTAACAAGAATAACTAAGTAATTCAAGGTTAAATGTATGGGCCAAGGTCATATAGGTCAGAGGTTGTTGATGTACAATCACTGGATATAAAGTTGTCCAAGTTATGGTTGGTGAGGGTAGTTTCCATCCTACAAGCTTGAACCTAACCTTAACAAAGGGGAGAAATTAACATAAGTAATTAAGAGGAAATGTAGGTCAAGGTCAAATATGAAACAGGGTTATTGATGTACATCCTGGAGATGAGTGTCAAAGATATGGTGGGTGTAGGGCCAGGAGTATTCCATATCAGCTTGAATACCTTAACCAAGGGGAATTTCTAAGTAATTCAGAGGAAATGTAGGAAGGTCCCAAATATAGAAAATAGTTATTGATGTACCAATCCCTATGAGAAAAGATCCAGTGGTGTCTGAATGCACAATAGTATTCCATGTACAAGCTTGACTAAAAACCTTAACCAAGGTTGACTAAAAATCTTAACCAAGGGGAATTAACTAAGTAATTCAAGAGGAAATGTAGGTCAATGTCAAATATAGATCAGGGGTTATTGATGTACATCACTAGGAGATGAAGTTGTCCAAGTATGGTGGGTGTAGGGCCAGGAGTATTCCATCTACAAGCTTGACTAAAAACCTTAACCAAAGGGAATTAAGTAAGTAATTCAAGAGGAAATGTAGGTCAAGGTCAAATATAGATCAGGGGTTATTGAAGTACATCCTTAGGAGATGAAGTTGTCCAAGTATGGTGGGTGTAGGGACAGGAGTATTCCATATACAAGCTTGACTAAAAACCTCAACCAAGGGGAATTAACTAAGTAATTCAAGAGGAAATGTAGATCAAGGTCAAATATAGATCAGGGGTTATTGATGTACATCCCTATGAGAAAAGGTTATCCAAGTATGGTGTCTGTATGCACAATAGTATTGCATGTACAAGCTTGACTAAAAACCTTAACCAAGGTTGACTGAAAACCTTAACCAAGGGCAATTAACTAAGTAATTCAAGAGGAAATGTACAGTACACTCAGAGTGTTTTATCCCTTTTCCACTCTCTCACGGTGGGAGGAATTTTCTCAGAGTGGGAAAATCACGGTGGGAGTTATGTGCCTCCCACGGTGACCATATATTTATCTGTATTACCACCGCGGACGGAGACCAAGCTGGACGAACTTCCAATAGCCATAAAACGGCCACGGTGTTCCCCCGTGATACGACCCCGCATTCCACCGGGACGCCAGGCTGGCTTACCTGTACAGTCATAGCGTAGTACCCAAACATTTACACTTATTCTGACTTACGTTTGTGTTTTTTTATTAGTTTTTTTTTTATAAATATATACATTTTTCCTTTCAAACAAACATATTTCTTAACAAGAACAAAACATGAGAATCGTCTCCTAAACACATAAGAATCATCTCGCACTTTGGCATCGCGAAATCGCCTTCCGCTGAAACTTTTGTAAATACATGGTTTGCTCATGGTGTGTAAAACGGATACGTCTTGAAATTTCGCTTTGCGCATGCATGCAAGTAAAACGCAATTCCAACGCGAGGCGAGAGCGCGAAACCGCACGACTGAATATAATATAATGTCCCATTTTCACCTCGCGATCTCACTTTGCGTTTTCGCGATCTGGCGCATGGATCGACATCGCGACAACGCGAGAATGTAACTGGCCCTAACAGGACACTGTAGTATCATAATCGCCTTAGGAAACGATAATCATGTGCTGTAAAACATTATTTTAATTAAGAAATAGAAGAAATGTGGATATTGGGGAATATATCAGATACATATGAAAGGGTTTTCGCGATCTCGTGTAGAGGTCGAGATCGAGTAAATGCGAGTTACACGACACTAACAGAACACCATTATAATTCTCGTGTTTTAGGAGGCAATTCTCATGTTTTGTCAAAAAAAATAATATTATTTTTTTCTAATAAACATATTTTGGCAGCATATGAGAATCGTCTCCTAAAACGATTTACGTGTCCTGTTAGGGACATGTTACGATCTACTGATGGTGAACAGGTTGGTCTTCGCTAGTCACATATGCAATAAGCCCGGTTTTGTCTGATCACGTCATACATCATCATATGCACGTGCGGTGACCTACTGCGACGTGTGTCGGTGTTGGAAAGTGAGACATCAAAGGTTACAAAATTACATCTAAAGGTTAAGTTGTGTCGAAAACAAGTATTGGTCAGAGAGAAAGTGTAGAATCTCAAAAAAAGGTAACGGAATCATTATTTACTCAATAAATATGTAAAGACAGCACATCAGAATCGTCTCATGTTTTGCCAAACCATGTTTTTATTGTCAGAAATATTGATGTTTGTCCACATTTGTTCCATTTCTTAATAAAAAATGTTTTGGTTTTAGGCACATGAGAATCGTCTCCTAAGACGATTTGTACACATGTTACAATTTCGCGAAACAGAAATGAAACATATTCTCAACAAAACATGTTTCGCGTTTTCGCGATCTTGCGCATAGGCCGAGATCGCGAAAACGCGAAGCGTGATGGATCGCGAAACGAAAATTTAACATATTCAAAACAAAATATGTTTTGACAGTATTGTGCATATGAGAATCGTCTCCTTTCGCGATCTTGCGCGTAGATCGAGAAAACGAGAAACGTGATCGCGAGAGCTGAAACGAAAATGTAACGTATTCTCAACAAAACATGTTTGACAATAATGTTAATATTCGTACAAAATATAAATGGTTTTGTCATGAGAGACTATTCTCATGTGTTGCCAAAACATGTGTTATTATAAGAAATAAATAAAATTGAAGAAAAAAAACCCATTAGTATCGTCTAATGAGACGATTCTCATGTGTCGACAAACCTATTTTATTAAGAAATCAACAAATGTGAAAAGAAGACATGAATACATTTGTATTTCTTTACAAATAATCGACTTAGGAGATGATTCTCATGTGCTGCCAAATCTTGCTTTATCAAGAAATCAATCAAATGTGAAAATGCACTATGTCAAGCTAATGCGTAATTATCAATTTATCGGCGATGCGATGGACGTGAGCGACTACATAGCGTTGTTTTGATAAGTTTGTTTCTGCCGAATTCTAAATGTCGGTCACCAGGTCACACTTTGCACGTGAAACTGGATTACCAACAGATGATTGTAAACACCATCAGGTGTGCAGCTAGACAGAAAATGATATGTCGCAAATGTGCTATTTTGGGATATAGGTGGGCACGGCGGCATATTTCTATATGCCTTCTAATTACCTCTAAGGTAATAATCGCAATTTCCATTTACCGATCTATTGGAAATGAATACTTATGACCGTATTTAAATTTCGATTGGAAAAATATAATATATATATGTATATATAAACGTGACGTCGGCAATGTAATACATGTGTATAGGCCGATGTTACGATACAGAAGATATGTTCCTATACTTCCATACACATTTTTGGAGATATTACGCCGATTCGCGTGACGATAAAATTATGTGACCTTAAAGAAATTGCAGCAAAGTGTATGAAATTCCGCGAGGCCGAACAACTCGGCAAATAAAAAAATATGCGTTTGCGGTGCCTGTACTGTATGCGACGATTTTCAAAGTTTTGTCAGCTATATATGCACTCCTCTCTGACCACATTACCTGTACGCTGGCACGGTGATGCGCCGTGGTGCGCCGTGGGCTAATACGGTGGGTCACGGGGGAACGCGGTGTGCAGCAGATTCGGTCTTTAAAATATTCCCACGGTGGTGATTTTTGCCTCTCCACCGTGACAGGTGGGATTTCCACCCGACACGGTGGGAGGAATGTTTATGCCCACTCTCCATCCGATCACGGGGTCGAGTGGGAAAAGGGACAAAGCACTTAGAGTGTACTGTAGGTCAAGGTCAAATATAGATCAGGGGTTATTGATGTACATCACTAGGAGATGAAGTTGTCCAAGTATGGTGGGTGCAGGGCCAGTAGTATTCCATATACAAGGTTGACTAAAAACCTTAACCAAGGCGTGACGGTGACGCCGACGCCGGGGTGACAACATAAGCTCTACTTATTCTTCGAATAGTTGAGCTAAAAATCATCATATATCTGCACTAGTGTAAAAACAGTGAACTTTTAAATTTATTTAAGTTCTTATCATTTAATTGTTCCCTATTTAATAATGAAAACAATCAATACATTTGTAAAAGTAAAATACGCATTGAATTTTAAAAAGGGGGGTATAATACTCTTTAGATACAAAACTTATCTGGAGCTCTATACCGGTATATACTTACTGGCATGTCAGTAGCCTCAGAGAGTGGCTTTAGTTTTTCTTTCGTCTTGAGAAATGACTTGGAAGTTGGCTTATATCTGTGCATCTCCTCCTCCCTTGGCAATTTACTATGTAGCGCATAGCCCACAAGTTTCCCAGCATGCAAAGACTTACGGATTTGGTCTCTACTCAGTTCCGGTAACAAGTCTCACTCACTAATAAGACAACTTTTCATCAGACCCACAAGCTGTCTTAACACTTACAATGCTGAATTCACTTTTGTCGTCTGCTGTTTATTTTTTATATTCCATTTTTCTTTTTAAAAACATATTTTGACAACGCTTTAGAATCATTTCCAATGGATATGATTCTGAAGTGCTGCTAAACCATGTTTTATTGTTTAAACAACAGCAGACGACACTTTTTGTTTCCTGCGCTCTAAGGATTAATAGCAGAACTTTAATGTATCCAGAAATTTCAGGCTTACGTCTTAATTATGTGATCTAGTCATTTGTCAAACTACTGTCTGTTTCACGACAGCTGCCCAAATTTTACGGCTACATAAACAATTAAAAAAGATTATTGTTAAGAATGAGCCTTCTTTTTATTTCATGAAATTTGGTCCAATATTGATTTTATTACGAAAATACAATTTCCCCAAGTCTACGGGGATTTAACACGGGGATTTTTTTCTAATTTCAGAAATGGTGGACCAATTTTCAAAATTTAACTTTTGTTTTCTTAGTTAAATAATTTCCAAGCTATCTAGCCAGGTTTCGGAAGCAATTTCCAAAACTGATTGTTCGTTTTTTAACTGCTCCGTCAGCTACTCCACCTCCTTTTTCCCCATGTTAAATTCCCAAAATTCCCAAATTTCACAAAATGAAAAGAAGGCTCATTCTTAAATTTCAGACTTACCATTCAGGTCCTTGATATAGGCTTTTGTGAAACTAAGCTTCGTGTCCTTTGTCTTCGGAAGTTCTAAAACAGAGTGCAGAATCGTGCATACCGTATTGATCCTAATATAAGCATCAGGGCGCGATGAAAAAAGGATGTGAAAATTAGGTATTACATACGAGCCGTGTGCTAAAAACTTTTACACTATGACAAAATAGCAACTTGCCAATCCACTCATATTTGGTATTGAATATCCGGTGTAAAGTTCCAGATCAAGTTAAGGAAAGATAACCAGAGAGGCTAGGAAACGTGTAGGAATTCCTACCGTTTGCGAGCGGAGCCTGATAAACTTGATATAAAAAGACACTAGCATGATTATTCTATTTATCAGGTAACGTTTTTGGCTACAGAATGAGCAACTATGACATTGTTTTCGTTGAAAAGAACGTGGACTTGTTTCCGTGACGTCATTCCACTGACGTTATTGGTAACGTCATGTGACGCCGTTCGGCCAATGAAACGTCAGTTTTCAATTCTTTGCAACATGGATATAGGTATCAGGTGAATGCCTGATACAGCAATATGTTATCAGTCAGTATGTATTGTTGTCAATCAGTATGTATTCAGCCAAATACGAAGCTCGTTACCTGATAAAGAATTAGTGGGGGCGACTCTAATGCCGAAGTTTTTCAGATTTGAAATTTCAATGGGGTTTATTCATATATAAACTCTACAAGCTCTACAAAAGTGTAGAAAAAAATGGCCAAGTTAAAAAGCATTTTTTTCGGCAACAGCAAGTTGCACATCTTCAATATGTGTAGAAAACGTGTGTATCGTTTCAGATCGATTGACTGAACGGTTTCGGAGGATTGTGTACACAAACTATGTATGTTTCTGTCCGCCGCCCGCCCGCCCCGCGGTAAAACATAATCCACCCCCACCCCCCATAAATTGGTGGGGCATTGGTGGGGGCACAATAAACTGGAGCAAGCAAGCAGAGGCTCACAGTTACCCTCGGCCGCCGCCTGGACTGAAAAACAAAAACTTTAATCCAAATATTATGGACAGACGGATGGATGGACGGAAATATAACAAGAGTTGTCAGAAGACAACGAAGCTCGCCTGTTGGCAGCCTTCACTCAAACTTGGCACAGTTATATAAACAAGAGGGCCATGATGGCCCTAATTCGCTCACCTGACTCCATGAACACCAGAGGAGAATGTTACATTGAGTTCATGTGTTTTTAAAAAATTGTGCTATTTTTAGATGGCGGTCATCTTGGATTAAGCGATGACTCTCATTTTACCAAATCTGAAAATGCTTCACCCAAGGATCTTAACTTCCTATGAAGTTTGGCCAGCATCGGCCATGTGGTTCCTGAGAAAAAGACGTTAAATATCTTGAATAAATGGACCTTTTGGTGGCCATCATGGATGACATAATCATCCGATTCCGACAAATATTGCACCAGAGCAATCGCCTCATCGATACCTTCAATTTGATATATGGCATGAGCATATTCGGTCAAAAATAAAATTTGACCCCAATTTTACCCCACGGGCCATGCCCATTTTTGACCCCGGGGTCACCATTTTCACAACTTTGAAAGAGCATTGTAAATCGATCATTCCTACCAAGTTTAGTCGAAATCCGGCCAGCGGTTCATGAGAAGAAGATTTTTTAAGAATTTATGCTATTTTTAGACGGCGGCCATCTTGGATTAGCGATGACCTCCATTTTAACAAATCTGAAAAGGCTTCACCCATGGACCATAACATTTTAAGTTTGGCTACCATGGGCCAAGCGGTTCATGTGAAGAAGAATTTTGAAATCTCTAATAAAAGAACCACCTTTTGACATTTTGGCGGCCATCTTGGATGACATAACAATCCGCAATCCGATTTCGATAAAAAATGTACCAGAGTGATCGCCTCATTGATACCTTCGATTTGATATATAACATGACCATATTCGGTCAAAAATAAAATTTGACCCCACGGGCCACGCCCCTTTTTGACCCCGGGGTCACCATTTTATCAACTTTGAAAGAGCAATGTACATCGATCATTCCTACTAGGTTTCGTCCAAATCCGGCTAGCGGTTCATGAGATGAAGATTTTTTAAGAATGTATGCTATTTTTAGACGGCGGCCATCTTGGATTAGCGATGACCTCCATTTTAACAAATCTGAAAAGGCTTCACCCATGGACCATAACTTTTAAGTTTGGCTACCATGGGCCAAGCGGTTTATGTGAAGAAGAATTTTGAAATCTCTAATAAAAGAACGACCATTTGACATTTCAGCGGCCATCTTGGATGACATAACAATCCGTTTTCGACAAAAAATGTACCAGAGTGATCGCCTCATTGATACCTTCGATTTGATATAGAACATGACCATATTCGGTCAAAAATAAAATTTAACCCCAATTTGACCCCACGGGCCACCCCCATTTTTGATCCCGGGGTCACCATTTTAACAACTTTGAAAGAGCAATGTACATCGATCATTCCTACCAAGTTTCGTCGAAATCCGGCTAGCGGTTCATGAGAAGAAGATTTTTTAAGAATTTATGCTATTTTTAGACGGCGGCCATCTTGGCTTAGCGATGACCTCCATTTTAACAAATCTGAAAAGGCTTCACCCATGGACCATAACATTTAAGTTTGGCTACCATGGGCCAAGCGGTTCATGTGAAGAAGAATTTTGAAATCTCTAATAAAAGAACCACCTTTTGACATTTCGGCGGCCATCTTGGATGACATAACAATCCTATTTCGACAAAAATGTATCAGAGTGATCGCCTCATTGATACCTTCGATTTGATATATAACTTGACCATATTCGGTCAAAAATAAAATTTGACCCCACGGGCCACGCCCAATTTTGACCCCGGGGTCAACATTTTAACAACTTTGAAAGAGCAATGTACATCGATCATTCCTACCAAGTTTCGTCGAAATCCGGCTAGCGGTTCATGAGAAGAAGATTTTTTAAGAATTTATGCTATTTTTAGACGGCGGCCATCTTGGATTAGCGATGACCTCCATATTAACAAATCCGAAAAGGCTTCGGTCTCACGGGACAGTGGGCAGCTAGCTTTAAAAAGGGGGTGGACGATTTTCTATATACTTCACTACCGACCCTGTAAGTTACACCAGTGTGTCTAGAAAAATAGGTTTATGAATATTTCTTGACTTTGGGAGGCTTGACTAGGTGTATTTTTTAGAGCATTTCATAATTCTACGAAACTGAATGCTAGCTCCAGTTGATTTTGCCATCTTGGAAAATGTCGCCTGCTATGCTGTCTCGCCGGTATGGTTTCGCGTCAGAATTTAAGGTATTTTTCGGGTATTTGTAGCGAAAATTTGAGCTGGTTATGACCCCGCTTTGAAATCATTTTCAGAAAATGGTGTGGTGTTACAAGTGATAGAACAAGACATAACAAAGTATCTGTGCCTCATATTTTCATGAAAACAATTCCGATAAATTTAGTCGTGTTGAAACTTTTGGCCAAAAATAGGTGGGTAACTTTGTAAAAAATTAATTGAACACATCTGATGCGGTTACTGAATTTTTATTGTGGCGCGCGATTTGTACTTCATTTGCGAGTATTTTTCAATACTTGTCGCAAGAGCCTCCTTAACTGATTGTGAGAGGCGGTGATTTTTATAAGTCACCCGCCGCCCTCAGAAAAGCAGTCAATTTTGGCTATTTTCAACCGTCCCGTGATGCCTTCACCCATGGACCATAACTTTTAAGTTTGGCTACCATGGGCCAAGCAGTTCATGTGAAGAAGAATTTTGAAATCTCTAATAAAAGAACGACCATTTGACATTTCAGCGGCCATCTTGGATGACATAACAATCCGATTTCGACAAAAAATGTACCATAGTGATCGCCTCATTGATACCTTCGATTTGATATAGAACATGACCATATTCGGTTAAAAATAAAATTTGACCCCAATTTGACCCCACGGGCCACGCCCATTTTTGACCCCGGGGTCACCATTTTAACAACTTTGAAAGAGCAATGTACATCGATTATTCTTACCAAGTTTTGTCGAAATCTGGTTGGCGGTTCTTGAGAAGAAGATTTTTTAAGAATTTATGCTATTTTTAGACGGCGGCCACCTTGGATTACGTGATGACGTTATTTTAACAATTTTGTAATCCCCGTACCTAAGGACCATGACCATGAAGTTTGATGACTATAGGCCCAATTGTTACCGAGGAGAAGACGTTTGAAAATGTTCACGGACGACGGACGACGACGGACGGACGACGGACACATTGCGGTAACAATAGCTCACATGAGCTTCGCTCAGGTGAGCTAAAAACATGAATATTATATAACTTGACCTTGGGTTAAGGGGTGTGCGGTGGACCTTCACATTGGGGTCAGTGGTGGACGGTGGGTCGTGGATTTGCTATAGCGTGATATAGCATATTAAGATGAATGCATGTATGAAATATCAATGCGCTCCCTGAAAACAGAAGTAATACAAAATTTAACCCAACGTTAACTTTATGAACGCACTGAGTTGGTGATTTTCTACAGCATGATAGCTATTCACATGAGGTTTGTGACCTTGACTTTGGGGAAAGGGGTGGGGGGGATGGATCATGGATTTGCTGTAGCACAATAGAGTATCATCAGATGAATGCATGTATGAAATATCAAGGCGTTCCATGAAAGGAAACAGATGTTATAAGACATTTACCCCAACGTTCAGTTTATGAATGTGCTAAGTTTGTGACCTTGACCTTTGGGTAAGGGTTGGGTGGTGGGTCGTAAATTTGCTACAGAATAATAGAGGGTCATTTGAGGAATGCATGTATGAAATATCAAGGCGTTCCATGAAAGGAAACAGATGTTATAAGACATTTACCCCAACGTTAAGGTTATGAATGTGCCATGTTTCAATGTTTGTGACCTTGACCTTGGAGTAAGTGGTGAGCGGTGGGTCATGGATTTGCTATAGCACAATAGAGTATCATCAGATGAATGCATGTCTGAAATATCAAGGCGTTCCATGAAAGGAAATAGATGTTATAAGACATTTACCCCAACGTTAAGGTTATGAATGTGCTAAGTTTGTGACCTTCTTTGTTTGATTGTTGGGGTTTAACGGCCTATCAACAGCTAAGGTCATTTAAGGCCGGGTCAATGGGTTTAGTACTAAATCCCATATATTACCTGTACAAGTACATTTTCAAGTACATGTACAAATGGGGGGAAAATCCCAAAATCAGAACTGAATATTTACAATATAACAAAACTATATATTCAGCCCTGAAATCAGAATAATCCTGATCTGATGCCAGGTCCTCGCTACACTAGAATCACTTGACCCCTCTCAAAAGCAGTAGGATCAGTGATAATCTTACTATTTTTATAATGGGCAATAACCCAAGTCAACTCCCAGGTAACAAAAGAGCCAAAAAAACGTACCGGAGGGCCAAACCAGGCAAATCATGATTCCTATAAGGAGGAACCACTACCGTTAATTTACGCCGCCTCGTTCGCCCGACCACCACCCACGTTTGTGACCTTGACCTTGGGATAAGGCTTGGATGGTGGGTCATGGATTTGCTACAGCATGATAGAGGGTCATCTGAGGAATGCATGTATGAAATAACAAGGTGTTCCATGAAAGGAAACAGAAGTTATAAGACATTTACCCCAAAGTTAAGTTTTTGGACGCTGACGCAGCCGCCGGCGACGCCAGGGGTATGCCATACCCGAAATATTTTGTATGCCGTGGGTTTAAAAATTAATGCAAACACCAACATGTGCTAAAAATGGAATTTCCATTTATGGTTAAAAGCTGCGCCTTGGATTAATCCAAGGCGCAGCTTTTAACCATAAATGGAAATTCCATTTTTTCCCATATAATTATGTTTAATACATGTAGTTGTTCCTTGGATAGTGTATTATTGTTTTAGCACATTTCGGTGGCTTTTCATTATTTATTTGACGCCACGTGTCGTTCATACGGAGCCCCACAGGGGACGTAGAATTCTTTTTTTTAATTAATTCATTTCCACGAAATAACATTTTGTTCCCTCAATTTAACAATTAGTTGCCACGAATTAACAATTTGTTCCCTCGATTTAACAATTTGTTCCCACGAATTAACAATTCGCTCCCACGAATTAACAATTTGTTCCCACGAATTAACAATTTGTTCCCATGGAATTGTTATATCGTGGGCACAAATGTTAATTCGAGGGAACAAATTGTTAAATTGAGGGAACAAATTGAAATTTGTCATTTCGTGGGAACGAATTGTTAATTTGAGGGAACGAATTGTTAAATTGAGTGAATGAATTGTTATTTCGTGGGAACGAATTAATAAAAAAAAAAAAAAAAATGTCCCCTGCGGGGCTCTGTACGTTCACCTCTACCTGCTGCTATGCCATGCTCTGACGGTGGGTCGTCAGGTGGGTCGTCAGTGGGTTTCTTTTCAGGTTTTTTCTGTCCCCCCTTCATGAACTTCTTCAAAAAAGCCATCCTAGAAAAGGAACAAAGTTAAAATTTTGAAGGTGGGTCGTCAAGTGGGTCGTCGTCAAGTTTCTTTTCAGGCTTTTTCTTTCCCTTGAAAATAACCAAGCAATCCTAGAAAAGGAACAAAGTTGATTTTATGCACCACCGCCTGTGCTAATCTTGCCAATATTTGTGAATTTCATTATTACAAAATACTTGAATATAGAAAATAGTAGGTTAGTGCCGTGAATGGGAAAAAATATCCGGCAAGGCTCAATAATTTCTTTATTTCTCATTAGAAGTATATGTTGTGACCACTCATTTGAACCGTCTCGCCGAGACGGTTCAAATGAGTGGTCACAACATATACTTTGGTTCAGAAATAAGGAAAATAGATAGAGAATAGTAGGTTAGTGCCGTGAATTGGAAAAATATCTGGCAAGGCTCAGGAAAAGGGATGGACGAGGCTCTGCCGAGCACATCACGTTTCCGTGCCGCGGCACGGCACTAACCTACTATTCACGGCACTAACCTACTATTCACGGCACTAACCTACTATTCTATTTATCACTTTAACACCTACAAATGGCTGTAAAATGCAAAAATAGTATTGACTGGATATCAAAAAATGTTTCACGGCACCGTGTTTCACGGCACATACGCCCTGTGTTGACGGGATAAATTGTGCTTGAAAGCAATCAGCTGTCCTACAGCACAGGTACCGCAAATCAAACTGCTTATTTGCAAGTTGATATTGCCAATAGATGTTCAGAACCGTTGGTATCTGGGCAAGATTAACGCAGGCGGTGGTTAATATATGGTGTAAACAGTATATAGTAACTGTATATATGGTGTATGATATTTATGGTATATATATTCTTGACTAGGGTACTAAATGGTATATTAGATGGCCGCGGCCTGCATTTCGCGCCCGCCGAGGATATGATAGTAAATGTATACTGAAAAACTTTAACCAAAAACATCAACCTGGGTACGGAAACTAATGTGTTGACTATATCGCGCTGTCCGCAAGCGGGCACGACACAAATGGTGTCCGCTAATTCTGCGCACCTAAGGCTTTTAACACAAATTTAAATGTTATTACCAATACCATGCCCATATTTGAAATCTCTAATAAAAGAACGACCTTTTTACCTTTCGGCGGCCATCTTCGATGAAGTAATCATCCGATTCGATGAAAGCACCACAGCGATCGCCTCATCTTGATTTGATATATTATAAGACTATATTCCGTCAAAAATGAAATTTGAACCCATTTTTAACCCAGGTGTCACCATTTTAACAAATTTGAAAAAGCATTGTATATCGATCATTTCTGCCAAGTTTCGTAGAAATCGGTCTGGTGGTTCGGGAGAAGATTTTTTTTAAATTATGTGCTATTTTTAGATGGCCGCCATCGTGGATTAACGATGACCGCCATTTTAACAAAACTGAAAAGGCTTTACCAATGGACCATAACTGCGAAGTTTGCTACCAATGGCCAAGCGGTTTGTATGAAGAAGACGTTTGAAATCTCCAATAAAAGAACAACCTTTTGACCTTTCGGTGGCCATCTTGGATGATGTAATCATCTGATTTCGACAAAAAAATGCTCCTAAGTGATCGTTTCATCCATACCTTCGAATTGATGTATGACATGACCATATTCGGTCAAATGGGAAATTTGACCCCTACTTGACCCATCCTGTCCCACCCATTTTTGACCTGAGGGTCAACATTTGAAGGAATCTGAAACATTGTTAACTATCGATCATTCAAATCAAGCTTCGTTGAAATCGGCCTGGCGGTTCGTGAGAAGAAGATTTTTTGAGAATTTGACCTACTTTTCAACGGTGGCCATCTTGGATTTCGTGATGACCATAATTTTCACAAAAATGAAAAAGCTTGACCTACTGACCATTACTGTGAAGTTTGGCCAATATTGGCCAAGTGGTTCACAAGAAGAAGACGTTTGTAATCTATATTGAAAGAACGACCTTTTGACCTTTCGGCAGCCATCTCGGATGACGTATTTACCTGATTTTGAAGAAAAAAAAGCTCCAGAGTGATCGTCTCGGGAAGAAAATTTTCCTGTGTAGCCAATATGACTGGCGGACGGGCTAATGTGCATGTACCCCATACTAGCAGGTAGCAGGTCTATGGGAAAATGCTGCACTGACCCCCACTCCCTCGACTGGCCACCACCGTGGAGATGTAACATACATGCCTGATGGTTGTATAATTGTTACATGTCCCGATAAAAATATTGGCAGTATATTCTCTCGTCGGGAATAATTAATTTGAAAATGAAATGAGCAATTTAGTTTTGTTGTGTTTCAGAAAAGGTACATTCAGCACCTTTGTAAACAAAGAAACAGCCATGCTAAAAACAAGGGCGGATTCACGTAGGGGAAACGCGGCGCCCACCCCCCCCCCCCCCCCCCACCCCCCCCCTACCCCCCCCACCCCTAAAATTTGGCGAGTAAAGATATTTTTGCTCTAAAATGCGCCATAACGCAGCAAAATGGGGTGTAAATATCTAACATATTCTGGAGGTCATACCGCCGGACCAACCTAGCAGTCTCCCCAGCTCCGCTTGGTCGACGAACTAACGGTGCTAGTTCAAAAGCATAGTAATCTATTTAAATTTAGAAGTCCGGCCCCCCCTCCCCATAACCTGAAATCCAGGATCCGCCCCTGAAAAGCACCGTGGCGTACGTACATGTATTTTGCATAACTGCACACTATAACACAGTCAGTGATTTGTACACTAAATTTTTTAGACACGTTTAATGTGTGCATGTGAGTTTGCTTTATATTATTTACACGCCTCCGACTAGAACGGACTTCTTAAATGTGTAAATGTTGGAGACCTGTGCATCTCAGTGCAGTGTGATCAGTGTCTGCAATGATTGCAAATATACTAGTAAAATTACTATACATTCATATAACCATATTTAAAAGTGGTCATTATAAAGAATATTTACATTGCTATCAAACGGCAATCGTACGGCTAATTCAATGTAATATTTTTGAAAGTCGCTAAATATTACGTGACACCGTACACGTAAGTCAGGTAGCAGATTCAGATAGAAATCAGTAGGCTATGTCCTTGGTGGCTACAATTATGTATTACAATTATCTGATATAATCATGATTATTGTGTCGCAGTAAATATGCATGTGACACAATACCAATACACTAAATACTAAAACATGTTTGGCCCAGTGTCACCATGATGCGATATGCCAGGAGCGGTGTATATTTTGGCTCTACCATAATTATACATCTGTGATACGCTTATTTTTCTGAAAATTTCCAAATCGTATTTTTATGTTGACTTTTGAAACATTCGACAGGCGAAACAGTAAATTAAACGAATTAAGCCCTGTGCCCAGTTCTATTTGTTACATAATACTGATTATGTGATGGTGTTATCTAATAATTACCGGTTGTATGGTTATTTAGCTTCAAATGTCAGGGCACAAGTCGTCCATATATTATAAAAAATAATCGACAAAATCACTACGTGTTTCCTTGAAGGAAACCGAAAAAACAGACAACTGTCTGAACCACTATGGAAACAACTGTAAAATTCTGCTACGCGTATCCAGGATTAAAATGTTTGTGAGCCACAAATAGTAAAGCGCACGGTTATAAATAGGACAACGTCAATTTATTGCAATGACGCAACTATTTCAAGTGTAAAAATCCGACATGACGTATAACTTTGCGACGTAATTTTCAGGCTTTCATGACGTTGTCATTAAGGCTGGTTTTCAGAGCGCAGAGCGGCCCATATATCTTCCATCACATTTACGAAGCAATTATCTTTGAATTAAACGATGATCAGGTATATAGTTGGTCCTTAAAGTTATACACCCAAGTCATTTAATTTTCTCAGCATATGGGTATGGAAGGTCCTAGAGCCAATTCCCTGCCTAAAATATAATCACGGAACTGAACTGATTCTCACAGCAAAAGAAGGACTAACTGCTGAACATGGTGTTGTTACAGAGATATAAGCAATTTGGTTAATAATTAGCGAAGCATTAAGATGATTAACAACAAAAAAGTAATGTCCCCTAACTTGTCACAGGGGTATAATAAAAGGTATGAATTTGAATGCAACAAAGTGAGTAACATGAGAAGGCTGTCAGTTTTCATCAGGAAATGAAGATATTTTCAAAACTTATCAATAATAACAGTGTTAAAGAATGCAGAATAAAATCAATAATTATTATTTAAACAATAATTCCACGTGACGGAACCGGTGTCGTGCCCTCCGAGGCATTTGACCGTAACATGGTCATGGGCATGTGCTAAAGTAAGCATCACAAAAAATGTAAGGGAAGTGCATACTTAAAACATGAAAAAGGTCAAGGTTGAAGAAACTTTTTGACAAAAAAAGTGTTTCCACAACCATGTGACGGTCAAAAAGGTCTAGGTCATGTTAATGGCAGCACGAGTGTGTTCCAAATGCTCACATGTATCACGTGTCCAAATATTGAAGCAATCCATCAAGTAATATTAATGTTATGCGATGATGAAGAAACTTGTACAAACTTTTTGACACAAAAAATGGCTAAGTATTTGCGCAAAAATGTGAAGGTACAAAAGGCCAAGATCAGGTTAATGGGGGCATGAGTGTGTTCCGAATGTTAACATATATCAAATGTCCAAATATTGCAATCCGTCGAAGCTTGCACAACATTTTGACCTTTCGGACGACGGAAAAATCAGTGACTATAGTCGCGACTTCTGCTAAAGAAGGCGCGACAATAAACTATAACCTTTCATCTTACTATTAATTAAACACATATTCACCACATCCAGCAACAATTTAAGGTTAACATTATGTTATTTGATCTGAAAAGTGCCTTAGCCTTATATCTGCAGGTTTACAAAAAAAATCATAGATCTTGGGATTTCAAATTTCCCCGACATTTCCCTGACATTTGCTAAAATTTCAAATTTCCCTGACAAAAATAAAAATTCCCCGACACTTCCCAGACTTTGAATTTCCCCGATTTTTCCCTGACGCGTGGGAATCCTGTTGAGTCAATATAGTGATTTTATACTAGTACGAAGCATGGTTGGCAAATATTTGCAGCTTTATACGACTGCAAAAATTATTTTTTCTCATCATATAATTCCCTGCTACTTAGCATATCAACCCCAGTGTGCGACCGGCATTTAACTGTCATGATACATTATTAAGATCTATTGCAGGAGTACATTACACGAACATCATTTTATGCTTGGATGGTCGGACACCATGATAAACGACATTAATCTGTGGTATACATCAAAGTGCACACTTCAGTGATTAACAAAAGATCTGATAATAATACGAGGTGTAGCCTGGTAAAACAGGGCTTATGGGAGTGGAGTCCAGTGTAGCTCCTGTTCCATAAAACCAGTATGCAAATGAGTTAGATCATTACATGCTCCTGGGGCCCGTTTCACTAAACTTCTTACGAATACAATGTTCGTAAGTGCAAATTTAAGATCGTCTGTAAATTTTCAATTTATGGAGTTACATTTATTGAGCATAGGCTGCATATGCAGCCTATTCTCAATAAATTTAAATCCAATAATTGTTTGCAAGAAAACGTTGTTAATGCAACATTTACAGACTATCATACGTTTGCACTTACGAACATTTTAGTCGTACGAAGTTTAGTGAAACGGCCCCCAGATCTAGTAAACATAATGTACGGTACCAGTACGAGACCACGTGGGTAAATATCGGTACTAAGGGAGAAAACATTTACATAATGAATAAGTTTCAGGTGTGTGAATTTCGTACAGAAAAGTGTGAACGTGATGTAAATTGGGCAAATTATTATACCCACTTTTTTTGTAAAAAAAAACGGGTATATTGTTTTCGTCACGGGTGTCCGTCCGTCCGTACGTCCGTACGTCCGTCCGTACGTCCGTCACGTTTCTTGTAACTCGAAAAACTTTTTCACCTTCATACCTACGCGCCTGATATTTGGTATGTAGCTTCGTTATCATGTGCAGATGCGCAAAGTGAATTTGGATTTTTCATCCGACCCTCCATCATGGATTATCTCCCCCTTTCGGACTCAGAATTTTCCCATTTTTTTCCTCGTAACTCAAAAAACTTTTTCACCTTCATACCTACGCGCCTGATATTTGGTATGTAGCTTCGTTATCATGTGCAGATGCGCAAAGTGAATTTGGATTTTTCATCCGACCCTCCATCATGGATTATCTCCCCCCTTTCGGACTCAGAATTTCCCATTTTTTCCTCGTAACTCGAAAAACTTTTTCACCTTCATACCTACGCGCCTGATATTTGGTATGTAGCTTCGTTATCATGTGCAGATGCGCAAAGTGAATTTGGATTTTTGATCCGACCCTCCATCATGGATTATCTCCCCCTTTCGCACTCACAATTTCCCATTGTTTCCTCGTAACTCGAAAAACTTTTTCACCTTCATACCTACGCGTCTGATATTTGGTTCGTAGCTTCGTTTTGATGTGCTGATGCGCAAAGTGAATTCGGATTTTTGATCCGACCCTCCGACCCCCTCATGGATTATCTCCCCCTTTCGGACTCACAATTTCCCATTTTTTCCTTGTAACTCGAAAAACTTTTTCACCTTCATACCTACGCTCCTGATAGTGTGGTATGTAGCTTCGTTATCATGTGCAGATGCGCAAAGTGAATTCGGATTTTTTGATCCGACCCTCCATCATGGATTATCTCCCCCTTTCGGACTCAGAATTTCCCTATTTTTCATTGTAAGTCGAAAAAAAACGTTCTCACCTTAATACCTACATTTCTGATATTTGATATGTAGCTTCGTTATGATGTGCAAAGTGGAATTCCGATTTTTGATCGGAACCTTCCATCATGGATTATCTCCCCCTTTCAGACTTAGAATTTCACTATTTTTCCTCGTAGGTCGAAAAAACTTTTTCACCTTAATACCTACGCGTCTGATATTTGGTTCGTAGCTTCGTTTTGATGTGCTGATGCGCAAAGTGAATTCGGATTTTTTATTATACCCACTTTTTTTGTAAAAAAAAACGGGTATATTGTTTTCGTCACGGGTGTCCGTCCGTCCGTACGTCCGTACGTCCGTACGTCCGTACGTCCGTCCGTACGTCCGTCACGTTTCTTGTAACTCGAAAAACTTTTTCACCTTCATACCTACGCGCCTGATTATTTGGTATGTACTTCGTACATGTGCAGATGCGCAAAGTGAATTTGGATTTTTCATCCGACCCTCCATCAAGGATTAATCTCCCCCTTTCGGACTCGAATTTCCATTTTTTCCTCGTAACTCAAAAAACTCACTTCATACCTACGCTCCTGATATTTGGTATGTAGCTTCGTTATCAATGTCAGATGCGCAAAGTGAATTTGGATTTTTCATCCGACCCTCCATCATGGATTATCTCCCCCTTTCGGACTCAGAATTTCCCATTTTTTCCTCGTAACTCAAAAAACTTTTTAATTTCCCATTTTTTCCTCGTAACTCACCTTCATACCTACGCGCCTGATATTTGGTATGTAGCTTCGTTATCATGTGCAGATGCGCAAAGTGAATTTGGTTTTTATTTTTGATCCTGCGGACCTCCATCATGGATTATCTCCCCCACTTTCGGACATCTATCCAATTTCCAGGTTATCTCGATACTCGAAAAACTTTTTCACCTTCATACCTACGCGTCTGATATTTGGTTCGTAGCTTCGTTTTGATGTGCTGATGCGCAAAGTGAATTCGGATTTTTGATCCGACCCTCCATCATGGATTATCTCCCCCTTTCGGACTCACAATTTCCATTTTTTCCTTGTAACTCGAAAAACTTTTTCACCTTCATACCTACGCTCCTGATATTTGGTATGTAGCTTCGTTATCATGTGCAGATGCGCAAAGTGAATTCGGATTTTGGATCCGACCCTCCATCATGGATTATCTCCCCCTTTCGGACTCACAATTTCCCATTTTTTCCTTGTAACTCGAAAAACTTTTTCACCTTCATACCTACTACGCGCCTGATATTTGGTATGTAGTTTCGTTATCATGTGCAGATGCGCAAAGTGAATTCGGATTTTTGATCCGACCCTCCATCATGGATTATCTCCCCCTTTCGGACTCAGAATTTCCCTATTTTTCATTGTAAGTCGAAAAACGTTCTCACCTTAATACCTACATTTCTGATATTTGATATGTAGCTTCGTTATGATGTGCAAAGTGAATTCCGATTTTTGATCGGACCTTCCATCATGGATTATCTCCCCCTTTCGGACTTAGAATTTCACTATTTTTCCTCGTAGGTCGAAAAACTTTTTCACCTTAATACCTACGCGTCTGATATTTGGTTCGTAGCTTCGTTTTGATGTGCTGATGCGCAAAGTGAATTCGGATTTTTTATCCGACCCTCCATCATGGATTACCTCCCCCTTTCGGACTTAGCATTTGGGGAAAGTGGGTATATTGCGATGGCGCGCCATCGACTTTTTCTAGTTTATAAATTATAAACATGATACCAGGAAGTATTATGCAGGTGTATTGTATTCGTTGTTAATGTTGTCACATGTACCACGCTATCTCCCACACATAAATATATTTTAGATATTCACGTGAGTTACAAACTTATTCAGCTTACCCAATTGTCGGTGAATGGCCACGGATACAGGTGCACAGAGAGCTATTTTAGAACATGACATACATGTATTGAAGAGAGTTTCTGTTTATATTACTTTGACCCTGTCAACCCTAAGGAACAAAATGTACAAACCCTGTAGATCAATTTTCAAGATTTTGAAAAACAAATACCATTTTACGATCGGCAGGGAGTCTCTTATCCACTACCAATGGGTCTAGGCTACTCAAATGTGTCACAGGCTATAACCATGATAACGATCATCCGACTAACGTATCAAGAGAGATGCAAAATTTGGATGTATACATGTCCAAGTTTTGGCGGACGTGACATATATTTCAAGGAAAGTAGGTCATGGTCACCTGAATGGCCCAGGATAGTTAGGTATCAATGTAAGCAGACTACTGATGCAGTTTGGTGAAGATCCGACAAGGCTAAGTCGATTTAGACTGTCCTCGCACACATTAGCCATTGAAACTGGCAGGTACAATAACACAGCCAGACAGGACAGACTTTGTACATTATGTAACATGCACAGAATCGAGGATGAATACCATCTATTACTTGTATGCCCGCATTACTCCGATTTGCGGAAGAAATATTTTGCAAATTATTATTGTCACTGGCCAACGATAAATAAGTTTGATCAGTTAATGTCAGCATAGAACAAACAATTGAATGTTAGTAAATTTTTGTTCCATGCTTTTAAAAGGCGCACAGTAAACAATGGAATATAATCGAATAATTACCAAGTAGGTCTTGCGGGTTTATTCGGCAGTATAGATCCCGTGATCTGCCTGCACGAGTATGCAGACTGACCTGGGGCTATACTGGCTGCGAACTTCGCAAGTATTATTTATCAGAAGTTACATCGACATGACTATAGTAAACATGCATTGTCTGAATTTATATAATGCAATGGAAATATTGAGTGGCAAACAATGAGACCCCTGATGAGTCTCCGTGGTTAACATTCACAATGCTCACACTGAATCAAAGTTGAATGCGCGTGGTGGTTGGGCAATAGCGGACTGCAAACACAATGGCATTCAAACAGGAACGTCACTGTGATTGCTATCCAATATCGCCGTAAGCACTGACGCTTGTACATGTAATTTATTTAGAAATCTATATGCAATATCATTCAACGTATCATTCAGGTTTCACATTCTAAGCTCCTCAAACACGATAATTAATTTAATATATCATGTCTCACTGTGCTACATTTTCTTATGGTAAAAACATGTAATATATGTTATATACCAGAATAAAATATATTGTATTGTATTGTACGAGGAGATATGCGAAATTTGGATGTACAAAGTTTTGATGGACATGACCGATATTGCAAGGAAAGTACATGTACACAGGCCTCAACAAATCCACTCGCATTGATGAGTGAATTTTCGATCTGGACGAGTGGTAAATTGAAGGGAATGTGGCATAAACATTAAAGTTTTTACAATTAAGTCATAACATTTACTTTTCCTATTAATTGGATTACTAAAAACATTGACAATTTCATTGAGGGGATTATGATAGCCCTGTCATTTCCACAGAGGGGATTATGATACCCCTGTTAAAATCAGAGGGGATTATGATGGCCCCTGCAAAACGACAGAGGGGATTATGTTAGCGGCTATCATTTTTCAGCAGAGGGGATTATGAACGGAGGGGATTTTGAGTGTCTCCCTTCCCCTATATCTACTATGGTTTATATCTGTGTAGACTGATAAGCCACAGGTAAAACATTCTGCAATAAAAAAAGAAATAATAAGTTTATTTAGAGAAAAAAAAACATCATTATTTTCCAGACAATTTTCTTCCCTATATACAAGTCTATGTAGTATTTGCCAACTGTCTATTTTATTGTATATGAGAACACCCCTCATTACTATAGTAACCTGCCACTAATAAAAACTGCTTTTGGAATTTTGAGAAAATCCCTGTTGATAACAGGGATAATCCATGTACAGTGTATTAAGTGTAATTGTTTTACAACTTGACATGACAATATACAGACCACCTGGGTTCTTATTATACAGTATGACACAAAAGGTGTGAGAGAAGGCTGACAATTAACAGCCTGCTGTCATAGTCTGATGGTTTATTAAAGTATATTAAAGTCTCATCAATGTACATGCAAATAAGTAGACATTAGTAGGCTTTTGGCTAATTTTAACGATTTTAGGTACTGTATCTCATACGTACCATCGTAGTAGTCTTCACATTAAATAAATGTCATAATAATAATGCAAATAAGTAATACAAATGCAAAGCATAGAACAACAGTACATTGTCGGTCATATAAGACTTGTAAGAGACTATGTGTATGCACATCATGCATGCTAAGATCATTTATTCTCATTTCTTGATACCGAATATTAGTGTGGGAGAACTTTGACAATTAACAGCCTGTTGTCTAAACATAGTCTGATCATGATGACGTTGTGAATTGTATCTAGCAGACACTCAAATGCTTCCTAAAAAATGAAGAACTAATTTACAAAAAAAAAAATACAACCAAAATATAAATGTCATGGTTGCCAAATATTCCACCTCATGATTACCCCTAGTTGGGAATGAAACAGATCTATACATTGTAATTAACCCCTATATCTAATTATTAAGTTGTTGATTGTTTAATTAACTATTACTGAGCTTAAAACTAAATTTAAATAACTTTAATTATCAAATAATAACATAAACATTCATATTGCCCGGTATTTCTCACTTTGGGAAGTATTTCCCGCCCCCGGTATTTCCCGGCCAACCCTGCTTTCAATGACCTTTTCAGAAAAAGAGGCAAATTCCATGACTTTCCAGGCCTGGAATCCATTTTTCCAAATTCCATGACTTTCCAGGAATTTAAGGACCAGTGGGAACCCTGCATAAGAGTAACAAAGAACTGAACTAGAAATGTGGCCTTTCGGCGCACGAATGCCCCCGCTGGCAGCCAAAGAAAACGAGGCATATTTGAGTATAAGCCATTTACGCACCACGTCTGTGATCTTGACCCTGGGCTTAGCGGGGGCGGGACAAATGTTGATTTGTCACAGGGTGGCAGAGGACCATTGAGGCAATGCGTGTGCGAAATGTGAAGCAGATCCGAGCAAGAAAACAGAAATTATAAGTCATTTACCCGAGCTTTAAGGTTTGAAATGCACCAAGTCTGTGACCTTGACCCTGGGCTTAGCGGGGGCGGGACGAATGTGGATTTGTCACAGGGTGGCAGAGAACCATTGGAGCAACCGAGCGTTAAGGTTTGAAATGCACCAAGTCTATGACCTTGACCCTGGGCTTAGTGGGGGCGGGACGAATGTGGATTTGTTACAGGGTGGCAGAGGACCATTGGAGCAATGCGTGTGTGAAATGTGAAGCAGATCCGAGCAAGGAAACAGAAATTATAAGTCATTTGCCAAAGCGTTAAGGTTTGAAATGCACCAAGTCTGTGACCTTGATGCTGGGTTCATTTTATATAAAAAAAAAAAAGCGGGGCGGGACCAATGTGGATTTGTCACAGGGTGGCAGATGACCATTGGAGCATTGCGTGTGTGAAATGTGAAGCAGATCGAGCAAGGAAACATAAATTATAAGCCATTTACCCAAGCGTTAAGGTTTCGGGACGTACGTACGTTACGTACGTACGGACGCCGGTAACACTATATGCCGGCAGCAATGGAGCAATGCGTGTGTGAAATGTGAAGCAGATCGAGCAAGGAAACATAAATTATAAGCCATTTACCCAAGCGTTAAGGTTTCGGGACGTACGTACGTTACGTACGTACGGACGCCGGTAACACTATATGCCGGCAGCCCCCCTCACCATTATAATATACAAATCAACAACTTTTTTGGCGCCCTACAATAGTGTAATAGCCGATTCAGATTCAGATTGAAATCGCGTGAAAAGTGGATAAATAGCATGAAATATAAAGTCTCTGGACATAAGGGTAACAGAGAAATATAAATGTCAATACTGTTTACCCCACGCAATACTAACATTATAATATGCTTTGCAAAAAAAATCAACAACTTCAATAAAACTAGATGGCCGCGGCCTGCATGTCTCACCTTGGGACGAGGCATGGACACTAAGAAAAGAGATATAGTATAACGAAAAACTTTAACCAAAACTTTAACCGGACACACGTACGTACGCCAAAGAGCCGAATATATCGCGCTTTCCGCAAGCGGGCGCGACAAAAAGTTTAACCAAAAAGTTTAACCAAAGATTTTAACCAAAAAGTTGAAAGTAATTAGACCTTGACATTGGGCACAGGCACGGGTGGGGGGTAGGATGAAAATATAGATGATGATAAACACCCATGTGAAGTTTCAAGGTAATGGGCAAAGCAGTTGCAGAGATGTAGTATAACAAATAACTTTAACCAAAAAACTTAACCTTAACCAAAAGACTTAACCAAAAAATTAAAAAATTAACCAAAAACTTTAACCGGACACACGTACGTACGCCAAAGAGCCGACTAAATCGCGCTTTCCGCAAGCGGGCGCGACAAAAAGTTTAACCAAAATGTTTAACCAAAAATTTTAACCAAAATGTTCAAAGTAATTAGACCTTGACATTGGGCACAGGCACGGGAGGGGGGTAGAATGAAAAGATAGATGATGATAAACACCCATGTGAAGTTTCAAGGTAATGGGCAAAGCAGTGGCAGAGATATAGTATAACAAAAAACATTAACCAAAAAACTTAACCAAAAACTTCAAAGTAATTTGACCTTGACATTGGGCACAGGGGCCGCACGGGAGGGGGGTATAATGAAAATATAGATGATGATAAACACCCATGTGAAGTTTCAAGGTAATGGGCAAAGCAGTTGCAGAGATATAGTATAACGAAAAACTTTAACCAAAAAATTTAACCAAAAACGTTAACCAAAAAACTTAACCAAAAACTTTAACCAAAAAACTTAACGAAACAACTTAACCAAAAACTTTAACCGGACACACGTACGCGATATAGTCGGCACTTTGGCGTTGGCGTACGTATGTACGTACGCCAACGCCAAAGTGCCGACTATATCGCGCTTTCCGCAAGCGGACGCGACAACAATGAAACAAATATTTCAATAGCAGATTCTGATTCACAAATTAACAAGAAACGAGCTAAAGCCACGAAGGCCAGGTTTTTTTCCATGCATAGACACTTGTACAACATAATTATACCCACTTTTTGCCGACTAGATGGCCGTGGCCTGCATGTCGCGCCTTGGGGCGAGGCATGGACACTAAAAAAAATAGATATAGTAGATGTAAAAACTTTAACCGTACACACAGACGGACGGACGTATACCAAAATGCCGACTATATCGCGCTTTCCGCAATCGGGCGCGACAATGATGATAAACACCCATGTGAAGTATGAAGGTCAGTCTTCACGGGCCAGTCCGGGCCAGTCAACTTCCCAAAGTTACAGGCCTGAACAAAATTTTACTGGCCCGAAAAATTATGCGGTACTATGTATAAATATTATATTATCATAAAAGTATATATATATGCTTGTATAGTAGTTGTATAATAAGAATAAAAACAAGTCAATATAATGTTGTTTTAATGATTGGTCTCAAGATATCAATGTTTTATAAACTAGATCTTCCGACATCTCCATCTCGTCATCATCTCTGTCTTGGTCATCATCGCTCTCATCACGGTCAATCCGACTCAATACCTACCAAGGCTTCCAAAATTTCAGAATGCCAATCGGTACAGACGTAATTGTCGGCCCGAAGGAGCCGGTACGATTAGTGCACCCCCCCCCCCCCCCACCCCCATGTTTTGTTGACTCCCCCTCTTCAGAAACTGCAAATCTGTCGGCTATTGGGTGTAGACGAAATTAGGTTACATCTCGCCTCCATAGCTTGGCTAAGTTTTGTGCTTTCTGCAGTTTGTCTGAAGCGAAGACACTTCGTGTAAACATAGAAAATATATCTGTTATGGTCAATGTACTATATTTATCGATTTTTGTAATACATCGGCTATTACATCAATTGAACACACACAATAAAACAGTTAATCAAGTTTTAAAATGGTAATGTTTTACCATAATTCTGGTGTACCAGCATACATAAACAATTATTAACTGTAAGAAAGCAAGATAATTGTATTTTGGTCAAGTAAATAATGATAATATCTACTAGCCACAACTATAAAGAGGTAAATGGAACAGCCGTTACCTGGCAATTGCCACCTGATCAGGATAATGACCGGACAATGTTTGATTTTGGGAGTCTGAATTGACTGGTAATGTGTGCAGTGCTTTTCTTATTTGTGGCTGTGACGATGATAAGACTGTTTGCCGGACGTATGCTCCACACGTTACACAAGAACATGTTGAATATGAGGAACGTGCTACTGGGGACCAGTTTACGATGCTTCCTGATAGAAAATAATAAACAAGACGAATTTGGGTTTCGCATATTCTGAATTATGCTGAAAATTTCTACTGGTCCGCCGGGCCTGCCAGCTTCTGAATTTTACTGGCCCGCCGGAAATTTTACTGGCCTCGGGCATCGGATCAGTGGCTAAATTCGAAGACTGCAATGTAATCGGTGAAGCAGTTGTAGAGATATAGTACACAAAAAAAACATTAAGAAAAAAATTCAAAGTAATTTGACCTTGACATTGGGCACAGGGGCCGCACGGTTGGGGGTAGCATGAAAATCAGAATTGTTCAATGTAAAATTAGTTTCTGTGAGTACTTACCTGTTATATGTTGCAATATAGCTTCTATTGGGGCTAGCCATTCCGAATACAATTTATTGACCCGCATCTAGTCCCATCCCATATCGACCGCGCATGCGCGCACGGGAGACGTCCGCTTTGCGATAGAACAAATCTCTCACCTTGCGGGGTGGGAGGCGGGTGTTAAATACATATAACAGGTAAGTACTCACAGAAACTAATTTTACATTGAACAATTCTGATTTCTGTATCATACTTCCCTGTTATATGTTGCTAGAATTTGTATCTAAGGCGGTAAGGTAAGGTGATACAGAAACCAGAAAAATAAATTAATTCGCTCTGTGAATACTTAACCTAGGATCAATAAATTGACTCACCAAACAACGTGTAGACTAGACCCGGACACCGTCTGAGCAGCGCCCCCCCCCCCTTTCCTGCTCCCAGAAGATAACTGAGCCGCTAGCTAAGTCTTCTGGTCTGCTTGAGTACTGTCCCCAGTCGCAGTTTCACACGCACTGAATGTGACTAACTCATATCATGTTAGCGTCATGTCATACACACTGTTGTGCCTCACATATAAGACTCACAGCATCTACACTGACCCTTGGCCATGTCCACAAGTCTCTTAAAGTTCTAACCCACATTACTTACAAATAGTAATGCTAACATAAAATAGCCTATGCATATTGACAACCACATACTATCAATAATTACAAAACATGGTATTCATGACCCTGGATGAATGATTATGTGTTTTCGAGTGTCATGATACCTAGTACCGTTAGCACCCCGGAGCACAGGGAACTCACTGTTACCCTCTCCGGACCTCACAATCATTGGTGACCCCACACAACTGCACACATTATAGTAAAATATGTATCCAGACTGGCATAACCAGTCATGTGTAATCATGAAAAGAATCTACGAAAACTTCCCAGGCACAAAACGTGATAACTAGAACGTTTTGTACTGCCAATGTGAATATGCCAACAATTTGTTATCCTGGACTAGATCCACTAGCCCAGAATAACAACAGGCTAAAAAATTGAGCCTTTTACACATGCTTTGCAGACGCGACAACCCTGCAAGCCGCGACTAGGGGATCCAATGTGTAAATATCTCTGCGCCGTCAGTGTACGTATGCAAAACTGACAAAAGTGGAATGAGACTTTCCGGATGCCGCTTCCATTATCTTATCCCCAGGATCACTCCATAGAGGAACTCAGAGGAGATAAATACTGCTCCGACCTCATGGGCATCGATTATTACTTTTTGAGCCCTTAACCGAATTGGATCGATATGCTCTGCGTGTTGCGAGAGATATCCATCTGTAAACTGACGATTTGGATAGAACCTAATCCAGTGCCTACCTCTCATTGGTTAGTCATTGAGATGTAGTGCCTAATTCACCTCGCTCTGGCCTTGCACAAAACAAGTCCGTGCCTTATGGAACTAAGCCTTGGATACTCCCATCTCTGAGCCTCCTTTTCCAAGGCCGAATACTCTAGGAGCCAAGTTTATGTAAGCATAACCTAATACTTGAGCCCCTGATGTGGCTGAAAAGTATTGGCTTTAAGAAATCCAACTTAGTTTTGGGGTCAAACCCTGTGCCAGATCTATTCCTCTAACAGAGCTCCTACAGTGTGGGGCTGAGGCAGTCTATGCCTACCCTTGAAAGCATTAACCTAGTCTGCTTCACACAGAGACTTAGCCCTCGGCACCTGCGCAGGTTAAACAGGACCACTATCCTGAGACAGATACTGTTATACCGAAGCTACTGCCTCCGGATAAGAAGGGGCACTGTTCCCCACAGCTACACAAGCTGCTGAGACCAGTCCTGAGTCCTCTGTCACTAGATGACTCCCAGTGTGCATCCTGTCTTCCCCACCTGATGCCATCAGAGGATTTTAACATTCACCCGTACCGGTGAAGTGCCCTTTTCCTCTGACAAGCCTGGTGCATTTTGTCTTATGAAATTCACCATCATCTAGCCGAATGTCCTAACCGATTGCGCCACGAAGCCCACATTATCATCTGATCGTGACCTTGATCTATGTGCCAGGGCATATAGCGTGTTTTCCGTCTCGGTTAAATTTGGTAGGTTCGTGCTGGGCGAGAGATAAACTCATATTCTGGATCAGTGCGAATTAATTTAATATATTGACATTGTTGTTGTTATTAACCGGAAGCATGTACTTTTACCAAGTTAAGATACGACAATTGTACATCATAGAATACGTAAAGTATATAATGTCACAGATAACCGACTCGATTTGGACATGCCTGGGATCACGAACGGTCGGGTATGCCTACCTGGGATCCGAGCCTTAGCAAGGAACCCAGCTTCGCAACCATAGTAACGGAATCATTATCCAAGCCAGATTCTGGTCGCCCATGTACAGGCCGCGTAATTCCCGCCGCCTTTTCGCCGAAGCGAAAACGAGGAGTAACCCATTCTTGACTGATCAATCAAAAGAGGGAAGCTGTCACATGGGTTCATAAAGATCTTTCGTTAAATCCCATATAACCACTGTTAGATTCCCTTTAGGTTAACTATCCTAGCTACTGGTCTTTCTCTAGTGAAGAATGAAATCATCGTCTATAACTGGGGTCTGAACCTATGATACATATCGGCACTGAAGTGAACTTGAAACAGTTGGCCAATGCCTACATGTATCCCTTCCTAATCGACGCTGACGATTTCTTTTCATCGAACAATTACTAAAGAAATCGCCCATTTCGCCTACAGCTGGACTGACTGGATTAATTTGCCTTAACTTACAGCAATTAACACAGACCTCCCATTCGCGTCTTAGCATGCGGTAGCAAAATGACTTTGCCTGTGCAATGATTGCTGCAGCTAGCCGCGAAAATTTGTCCTTTCTGATTCCCTTCCTGATAGCCTCCAGACGTGAAGAATCAGAACGAGCGTATTCGATTGAAGTGTTCCCCCTGCATGCTGTGACAGAAGCTTGGGAAACACTGGAATGCCCACCGGATGGTACACTAGACGTTCCAGTATGCTGGATAACCAACTTGTCATTGGCCAGCATGGTGCCACTGGTGTGACCCGAATTTACTGATTGTGGAAATGCTTACCCGTATACTCATTTCCATGAGACGGACATGCGCCCACCGCCTATGCCCCCGAGTCCAGAACTGGAGACACATACATTGGGCTCTGATTGTCCATCATGGTCGCAAACAGACCCAACCAGGTGTGGCTCTACCTGTTGATAACCGCGTTGGTCACTGTCCTTAACAGTGACCCCGCGGTAAGGACTTTCGAACCCCCCTCGACAGATAGTCCACAGTACATTGGTAGACGACCTACACCACATATCTGCCTCTGAATTCAATACCCCTAGCAGCTAAAATAGCCCCCTGGCTGGTAGTTGAAGTGGATACACAGCTTTGAAGATCACTCGCAACATCATGTCTACTCTGTACATATCGGCACTGTCCAAGTGTACCCTGACTATCCCCAGTCTGGTAAGGAAACTCATCCCTACGTATCAAATGTCCTGTTTCGGTACTAGTTCCGACATCTCTATGTTCGGCATGAGACCCAACCCCGTGATAAGATCCCAGAACACACGCAGCTTGAGTAGCAGTGTGTCTCTGGACTGATCGTGCAGGAGCCAGTCGTCCAAGTATTGAAGTACACGGTCTGGACTCTGCCGAGATTACCTCTATTAGTTTTTTGAACGCCGTGGCTATTCTGAAGTGTAGGACACAAAACTGCTATACCATGCCTTGCGACTGAAAGCTTAGAAAGTTTCTGGACGCATGGTATATCGGTATATGAAGATAACCTTCCCGTGGTTCGATGGAGACTGCCCAATCGTTGACTCTAATAGTCCGACGTATCGATCGAGCCGTGTCTATCTAGAAATGAGCTATCTGTTGGTACAACAAACAGCACGCTGTAGAAGCTCGGAGATTGCCAATCTCTGATGCGCGTAGCGCCACTCTGGGAGCCCCACCCTATTGGGGCTGTATAGGTGCTATGGGTTGCTTAAAGCTACCCGTTACGTCACTCGCTGGGTTAGGAGAAGGGGATATTGAAGCTTGCTTATGTCCCCTTTCCAGCCCGAGTTGCGCTTCTTTAAGCGAACCGCTTGGCTAAAGAGGCCACTGATAGTCTCGCTAACTGCTGACTCTGTCTTACTGCAGCGTCAGCAGCAGTCACCTGAGAACATCTGTTTCCAAACAAATTCGTGGCCTGAAGGGATGCTTCCCGAAGGAGGTACCTTCCCTGTATCGTAAGAATGGACGCCGTAGCTAACGTGGCGTCGCTCCTCAACAGAACCATGTCTGCCGACATAGTCAGAGACGTAGCCATGATATGCCTGGTCGCACTGACTGACTACTAAAACAGCGACTCCAATGCTCTGTCTGCTATGCCTATGACGACGTCTATGATCGTACCTTAGACACGACCTAGAATGTCGTTTGTGTTTCATGGATATACAATCCCGCGGCCTGGTAGACGAGCTACTGGAAGATGAACTATATGACGTCATCAGACTCACATCAGGACTAATCCAGTGTGTCGGTAGGCCAATGTCCTATACCGTTACCCTGTTGTATATCCATAACAGATATTCCGCTGAAAACGGCGTGGTCAAGACCAGCGTCGCCGTTATCAGTGGCTATATTTGACACTTCTGTTGACCGGAGGAATACGCTTGCATTCCACCGAGGCGCGCCCAATTGGATTTGCGGGTACTATACCCACATCGTCTATCCCCTTGAATCTACCTGTCCCGTGTCCGGTGCTCTTGCTCAGTGGTTAGCTTATAACCCAGAGCAGAACCGGTGTCCGGTGTTCGTGCTAGGCGGTTAGCGTATAAACCAGAGCAGAACTGGTGTCCGGTGTTCTTGCTCAGTGGTTAGCGTATAACCCAGAGCAGAACTGGTGTCCGGTGTCCGGTGGCCGGTGTCCTTACTCAGTGGGTAGCGGACCACCCAGAGCAGAACTAGCGATGTTGGATTTCTCAGTCATAAGAGATACCCTGCCACTATTCGGACTCGGACTTGGCTAGACTCAGAAACAGTCTTTAGTTTCTGAATCTTGCCGAACACCGACTGGTGTCCGGTGTCCGGTGTCCGGTGTCCTTACTCAATGGGTAGCGGATCACCCAGAGCAGAACTAGCGACGTTGGATGCCTCAGTCATAAGAGACACCCTGCCACTATTCGGACTCGGACTTGGCGTAGACTCAGAAACAGTCTTTAGTTTCTGAATCTTGCCGAACACAGACTGGCGTCCGGTGTCCTTACTCAGTTGGTAGCGGACCACCCAGAGCAGAACTAGCGACGTTGGATGTCTCAGTCATAAGAGACACCCTGCCACTATTCGGACTCGGACTTGGCTCAGACTCAGAAACCACTGTAGTTTCTGAATCTCACTTATTGATACTTACCCTGATACTTACCCTGATAGTACATAATGGTCAGGCCCCTCCATAGAGGCCCCCAAGGCCTGAGACAAGCCCGGTTTTTCATTAGAGCAACCATTATGTCTCTAGCAACAACGGAAACAAATTATCTCATGAGATTCACAAGTTCCCGTTTTGTGACCACCACCAAATTTCCTGACCCGAACTGGGTTTAGGTTTCCCTTAGCCCATTAGTGAACGTGGTACGGAAAACCTATTCAAATATCGAACGAGAAGTCGAAAAAATAAATTCTTTGTCGAAAATAGGAACGTCCGACAATAGGAAAATCGCGAAGTTCGCGCCACGTGGCCACACTAAGAAAAAAAACTCGAAATACTTCCAAAATGAAATATTTTCGACTAGCAACTTATAGAAATGAATAGCCCCCCCACTCTATTACAGAAGATATTGCCTACTTACGGACAATAACCATGAATAGAGTGTATAAAACAGCCAAACGAAAATGAGCACCAAAAAGGATACTTTCACGCCAGCCGTCCGAAGCAAAGAGGAAGTCTCCCGTGCGCGCATGCGCGGTCGATATGGGATGGGACAGGTGTAAGTGTGGACTAGTTGCGGGTCAATAAATTGTATTCGGAATGAGTAGCCCCAATAGAAGCTACATAGCAACATATAACAGGGAAGTATGATACAGAAATATGGATGATGATAAACTCCCATGTGAAGTTTCAAGGTAATGGGCGAAGTAGTTGCAGAGATATGGTATAAAGAAAAACTTTAACCAGACGTACGTTAAAAAGTTAACGTTGAAAATGGCTAAATCAATTACGTACAAGTAATAGGTCAAGGTAAAAAAATGGTCACATGTTGGATAGTTGTATGTGATGGGCATCCATTGGTTTTGAAGCTGTGAAAGTTTGGTGGTCCTAGGTGGTACAGTACCATGGAAATGGACCTAAACACGAAAACTTAACATGCTTAACATTGTAAAAGTCGACTGCGCGTAAAAAATGGGTCAAGTTCAAAAAAAGGTAACATGTTGGATAGTGATATGTGGTGGGCACCCCTTGATTATGAAGCTGTGAAAGTTTGTTGGTCCTATGAGGTAGAGTAACAAAGAAATGGACTCAAACTTAACATTGATTGTGGACACCGCCCGCCGCCCAATCCAATAGCCTGGGGTTTTCAAAAAAAAACCTGCCTAAAAATCATGTGAAAAGTGGACAAATAGAATGAAATAAAATAAAAAGTCTAACTAACCAGATACAGAGAATTTGGAGGATAATACAATTATAATTTACAAATAGCTTTATTCGATGCGTGTCATGCATACATTATTTGTACCGCATCAAAACATTATTGAAAATTTGCTGCCGACTACTGGTACAGTCGGATAATGGGTTAAAGACTGTATAAATTGTGAACAAATGAGCTGACTTTATATGCTTTTATGCGGTGTCATAATCTCATACATATGACAATGAACATGATGATTAGTTGTTTGTGTTGTCTCTATTAAATAATTTGGATGGGAAATCATCCACCAACTTCTGCCTTGGTCGATGATTTTTTTACCATCCAAATTACTTACGCGTTGTTTTTAGCAGATATTTGCTGGCATAAACAAGCGTAAACAAAACACTATTTGTACAATGTGAAAACCACATAGACGTTATTATTTGGGAGTATTTGGAAAATAGAATGTTTGTACCATGTAAAAATAATAAGCAGTCGGTAAAATGGCACAGATAATTACTCACTAACCCCATAACAAGTGGTAATTGCTATTGGACAACCGTTCCACGAGGTATGACTAAAGTGCGCATTGGAGATTTTTTGGCGCATTGGGCGCATGGGAGATTTCGCGGCGCATTGGAGTTTTATATGTTATACATCTTCTTAATAAAAACATTACATTACATTTGTTCTTCTTATATGTAATATATTGTTACATATCTAGAATATATATTTAAGTCAAGGTGAATGCGCATGTGTAAAGTTGATTTTGTATCAATTTTAGAAAAATACCTACCGAAAATATAATATGGCCTCGGCGCAGCATTGGAGTTTTATATGTTATATATCTTCTTAATAAACACATTAAATTCAATTTTTTCTTCTTATATATAATATATTGTTACATATGATATCTATAATATAAGGTCAATGTCACAAACTTAGCACATTCATAAACTTAATGTTGGGGTAAATGTCTTATAACATGTTTCCGTTCATGGAACGCCTTGATATTTCATACATGCATTCCTCAGATGACCCTCTATCATGCTGTAGCAAAGCCACGACCCACCACCCAACTCTTACCCCAAGGTCAATGTCACAAACTTAGCATGTTCATAAACTTAACATTGGGGTAAATAAATGTCTTATAACATCTGTTTCCTTTACAAACATAGCACATTCATAAACTTAACGTTCGGGTAAATGTATTGTAACATCTGTTTCCTTTCATGGAACGCCTTGATATTTCATACATGCATTTCTCAGATGACCCTCTGTCATGCTCTAGCAAATGCACGACCCACTAACCAACCCTTACCCCAAGGTCAAGGTCACAAATTTAGCATATTCATAAACTTGACGTTGGTGTAAATGTCTTATAACATCTGTGTCCTTTCATGGAACGCCTTGCTATTTCATACATGCATTCATCTGATGATACCCTATCTGCTATCGCAAATCCATGACCCACCGCCCACCACTTACCCCAATGTCAAGGTCACAAACGTAGCATGTTCATAAACTTAACGTTGGGGGTAAATGTTGTGTAACTTCTGTTTCTTTACAGGGAACGCTTTGATATTTCATACATACATTCATCTGATGATCCTCTATTGTGCTACAGCAAATCCAGGAATGACGTTGGGGTAAATGTCTTATAACATCTGTGTCCTTTCATGGAACGCCTTGATATTTCATACATGCATTCATCTGATAATACTCTATCGTGCTATAGCAAATCCAGCACCCACCGCAAAAACCCTTACCACAGGGTCAAGGTCACAAACTTAGCACATTCATAAACTTAACGTTGGGGTAAATGTCTTATAACATCTGTTTCCTTTCATGGAACGCCTTGATATTTTAAAAATGCATTCATCTGATGATACTCTTATCGTGCTATAGCAAATTCATGACCCACTAACCAACCCTTACCCCAAGGTCAAGGTCACAAATTTAGCATGTTACGAAACATAACTTTGGGGTAAGTGTCTGATAACATCTGTTTCCTTTCATGGAACGCCTTGATATTTCATACATGCATTCCTCAGATGACCCTCTATCATGCTGTAGCAAATCCACAACCCACCACTCAACCCTTACCCCAAGGTCAAGGTCACAAACTTAGCATGTTCGTAAACTCAACGTTGGGGTAAATGTTGTGTAACTTCTGTTTATTTACAAGGAACACTGTGATATTTCATACATGCATTGATCTGATGATCCTCTATTGTGATACAGCAAATACACAACCACACCCCTTCCCGAAGGTCAAGGTCACAAACTTAGCACATTCAGCAAATCCATGACCCCCCACCCCCCCCCCCCCCCGCACCTCTTTCCCCAAGGTGAAGGACACAAACTTAGCACATTCATACATGCATTCCCCATGTGAATAGCTATCATGCTGTTGAAAATCACCAACTTAGTGGTTCATAAACTTAACTTTGGGTTAAATTTTGTTTTACTTCTGTTTTCAGGGAGCGCATTGATATTTCATACATGCATTCATCTTAATAATATGCTATATTATGCTATAGCCACAACCCACCTTGCACCAATGACCCCAATGTCAAGGTCCACCGCACGCCCGTTAACCCAAGGTCAAGTTATATAATATTCATGTTTTTTTATGCAACTGTGCCAAGTTTGAGTGAAGGCTGCCAACAGGCGAGCTTCGTTGTCTTCTGACAACTCTTGTTGTATACACTTCTATGTAGGGTACATAGTTTGTGTACACAACTCCTCTGAAACAGTTCCATCATTCGATCTGAAAACTATACACACGTCTTCCACACATCTTGTAGATGTGCACATTGGTGTATTTATGCCAAAATGTTGTTTTTTTAACAAAAATATCACCTTTTTAACTCAGCCATTTTTTCTATATTTTTCTATCCAATTCTATATATAAAGTTTTTGTTGGATTGATTAATGTGTCGAATGGCCGATGATATCATTAATTAAATAGCAACATCAGCCCAATTGGAAATCTGATCTCGCCTGATTTTGGCAAACTGACAATAGACTGACATTATACAATGTGATCTTTGTTGATTGCCAATTGTCACTGTGTTCCATTGTCTATATGTAGGGAATGTGTAATTGCCTTACATGTATAGTAGTCCGTGTTATGCCTAGAGCGAGCCCAGGGGTCTCACCTTAATCCTCAATATGTGGGAGACGTAAATTGCTGTCTGCTGTTTTTCATTTTTACCTTCATTCTTGACAAAAAGAGAAGTTTTGACAATCCATGAGAATCGTCTCCAGTGGAGACGATTCTCATGCGCTGTCAAACAGGTTTTTGTAGAGAAATATTGAAAATAAAACATCTCCAGCAAAGTTTAATTTAGCGTAGTAAGGTTTAAAGGTGTCCCAGATGAGGTTGGAAAGTTGGGTATTGAGTTCGGAAAAAAGCATTTAACTGAATATTTGTATTGGTTTCCTGAATATATTTGCCACTGTCAGTGATCTGAGAATGTAAAAAAGAAGAAGATTTCTACCCCCCCCCACCCCACCCCCCCCCCCCCCCCCCCCCCCCCACCCACGTTCCTTCATCTAAAATGCTTAATATTTCACACATGCATTCCTGTAAGGCTCTAATACCACGCTGTGCCAAATCCGCGACCGTCCAACCCCCGCTGATCCCAAGGTCAAGATCAAATACTTGGGTCTCTTTAGAAAACTTAACATCAGAGAAATGTGTTATAACTTCTACTTCCTTCATCTAAAATGCTTAATATTTCACTTGTGCATTCCTCTAACGTTGCACTATCATGCTGTGCCAAATCCACGACCATCCAACTCCGCTGATCCCAAGTTCAAGGTCAAATACTTGGTCTCTTTACAAAACTTATCAGAGAAATAAGTTATAACTTAGTCTCTTTACAACACTTTACATCAGAGAAATCGGTTATAACTTCTACATGTATTTCCTAGCTCGGATCTGCTTCACATTTCACACGCATTGCTGCACTGGACCTCTACCAACGTGTGACAAATTCACGTTCGTGCCGCCCCCGCTAAGCCCAGAGCCAAGGTCACAAGCCCACACACTTGGAAATGTTTTACATATTTAGGGATACCTGGACCCAAGCGGGTGGGGGGGGGGGGGTATTCCGTATCAATCTAGTTTTATTTATTATCAAACAAATAACTAGCGTTAGTAACGCTATCTTTGCTAAATATAGAATTCATATTTCCCTCTGATGAACTCACACTTAGTAGCCATGTGCCTTGCTTTGACTAGACACTGTGTCACCAACTATGTCACCGATAACATTCAGCTTTCGCATTTTTAAATTCGGTTATTTTGTATGACCATGTGCGTACATCGGGTGTTAAGGTATTACAGCGTTAATATGGCGATAATATAGATGTATGCCATGCTGACCACATATAGTGTAATAAAGCTTTTGAAGCATTTCAAACAAGTTTTATCTTTTTGTCTTATCTGCAGTCAGTGGTAACATGAGGAATTGCGTCACTGCTCGCGGATTTTTCGATAGATCGGAGAAAGAATCGACACTTTTTGCAAGTAATTTTCATATTTTTTACGGAAAAAAAAAACCAACCAATTTTATAAATGGACTTATCGGAAAATTTTGTGACGATTGGAATGGTCCGAAAATTAACAGGGAGAAATAAAAGAACACCAATATATATGATGAATTTTCGTCTGCTATTTTTTAACTACAGGTATTTATAGCCCACACGTTTGCCAGCTTGCAAAGAGTTAAGGAATTAATCATACAGAATGATATTGGCTAGACATAAGGTACTTCATGAAACTTGATGCCCTTAGTTTATAAAAGGAAATGCACACCTTTTATTACAATGAAGTACCTAATCTTTGTACATTTTACAACACACTTGAAGACTAATATTACCACGATTTGCATAACTTCAATTAGGGTAACATACTAAGTTTAGCCCGCTTAACCAGTCATTTGCAGCCGGTAAACAATACATGTATATATACGCCTATGGTTAATCTATAAACAAAACTACTTCTTACAATGCCCAAAGTGTGTCCCAATATACTATCAAATTTCTATGGCTCACTAGAGCAAATGTATTTGTGACTGTGACTGGATAAATGGGGCTTATGGGCTTTGCGACCAGTGTAGATCCATCAGACTGCGTTACAGTCCAGTCTCTATATGACCGCAGCTGTTGCAGGGATGTTAGACAATTCCACGTTTCGTTATTGGCATTTCATCTGTTTGTTTCTACACTTCGTAAAGACAAACATTATTCATAACATAAATTGGTGGTGGTTGGTTGGGGGCAGGCGATGAGTAATTTAACGAAATCCTGGCCACTCGTCAAAGACATTGTTTGGCCCTCGGGTATGTCTTTGGCATTCTTGTATGTGTGAGTTGAATCTGGTTATACCCCTTATAAGAGTAATACATTTTTTTCTAGTCCCAAGTCAGCCTGTTCCATGTGATCAGGATATGCTGTTCGCTATTCAGTCACATAAACAGTCTGACTCTGGCAGCAAAACAATTCAAATTGTGTTAGATGTGAATCTACTTGTTTCTAATGCCGTAAGGTTCATTTTGTCAGCCGACAGCTCAAGACAATTGCGATAGATTCTGGATTATTGACCTTGCCATTGCTCCATATGTTGCTAATAGTGAATCAGAAAATAACAATATACTCATGTGGATTTATTCCGCATGTGCTTGATATTCTTGCCAATTCTCAATACTTCTTGAATGGAAAATACGATCAGAAAAGTAGACAATGACAGTTTGAGCTCATTACTTTCACTACTTTCACTATTGAAAGTTTTATAGCAATATATATATCTATTTAACCCTCCTTGGACCGCTACTCACAATAATTGTCGTCTGCTGTTGCTTTTATATCTTGCCTTATTTCTCAATAAAAACATGGTTTTACAGCTGTCGAAGTATGTTGAAAAATTATTCTAAAGTGCTGTCAAAGCATGTTTTTGGTGATAAAAATGGAAAATAGAAAATAAACAGCAGACGACAACAAAATTAAGATAGCGGTCTAAGTAATAGATAAATTATTAATGTACATGATAATGTAGAAATGGAAGTTTATATATTTAATTGAAGTTTTATTAAGTTGCCATTTAGCTGAATGTGACCTAGCTGCCATGAGAAAAGGTAGCCTCTGCTCGGGCTGATATTGGCCGGTTGTTGAGCCGCCAGCTAGTTAAACTAGATGGCCGCGGCCTGCATGTCGCGCCTTGTGGCGAGGCATGGACAATAAAAAAAAAGATATAGTATATCGAAAAACTTTAACCAAAAAACATAACCAAAAACTTTAACCAGACACACGTACGTACTTACGTACGTACGTACGTACGTACGTACGCCAAAGTGCCGACTATATCGCGCTTTCCGCAAGCGGGCGCGAAAAAAAACTTTAACCAAAAACTTCAAAGTAATTTGACCTTGACATTGGGCACAGGGGCCTCACGGGAGGGACTCGAATGAAAATATAGATGATGATAAACCCCCATGTGAAGTTTCAAGGTAATGGGCAAAGCAGTTGCAGAGATATAGTATAACGAAAAACTTTAAACAAAAAACTTAACCAAAAAACTTAACCAAAAAAAATTAACCAAAAACTTTAACCAACAAGAAATGCTTCTGTTGAACGCGGATGCCACCTGCAGCATATTTGAGAAACTGTGACAAAGTGGTTAAATCATTTAAGTAACCTGGTGAAGGTCAAAAGGCGAAGGTCATATAAATTATGAAAAGACAGGTGTGGCACACATACCAATGAATGAAGTGTTGAAGTATTGAAGCGATTAAGCAACTTATGTAGATGATATGGCCATTTTGAGAAACTGTGACGAACTGGTTAAGCAAAATTGTTAAGTCATTTAAGTAACCTGGTGAAGGTCAAAATGCGAAGGTCATATAAATTATGAAAAGGCAAGTGTGGCACACATACCACTGAATGAAGTGTTGAAGTATTGAAGCGAATAAGCGTCACAGTTTCTCAAAATGGCCATATCATCTACATAAGTTGCTTAATCGCTTCAATACTTCAACACTGCATTCATTGGTATGTGTGCCACACCTGCCTTTTCATAATTGTATCCCCCGGACTCCGTCGGGGGATACTATGGGTTTGACAGCGGGCCGCGTCCGCGTCCGCCGCAGATACAAAATGTGATCGTCATGTCGCCGTCACACTGCACCGGCAATCATATATGGCGGGTAATTATATTATCACTAGTAAATTGAATTACAATGGTACCACATGTGTTATAATTCTCATGAGATTCTAATAAATGCAGTGCACCAGATAACCATATGGAGGCGATTCTCATGAGCAGTACTCAATTACTAAATTTATTAAAAATCGGTGCATTCACTTAGCCGATAAAACATAATGAAACATAAATGTTAGCGCTTTCTCGAACTTAACAGTGGGGCAAATTTATTTTAATGTGTGCTTCCTTTCACACAGCTTCTTGATATTCGTTAAACTAAAGCATCACCAGATGCGCTTCGTTGTCTTCTAACAACTCTTGTTACCAAATCCATTGATACGCATTTTCCAAAGATGATGCGCCAGAGACTATGCAGGTAACTGCACTCTAGACACATTCTGACATGTGCACGAGATTAAACATCAAATAACAAAGGTTATTGCAACTTAACGGGTATCGGAGTAAACTTTTATTTTCCTTTTTCCTTCTCAGTATAGTTTACATATATATAGGCTTTTCGGTAACATTTCGGAGTATTTTTTCTATTTTGTATAATAACACACTGAAATTACTAGTGGTTCTGACGAGTTTTGGAATCGGTATGACAGCAATTAAGCATTTCAACAATGATCCTGCATTCATTGTGCGTGACCCAAGCTATTTGACCGGGTCATGTCTGGTCTGCACACTGGAGTTACTCAGAGTTCAAGACCTCCAAAGAATGGTGCAACCAGTCTAGTCCCAGATTGGACAATGCATCTGCATGGTTCAGTCAGGGTTTATACTGTTTGCCATTCAGTCCATCAATTCGTACACTATAACAGTAGCCAGACTTGCTAAACTGGCATCAGCATTATTTCCGCAACATGCGGCATGTTTTCACTATCCAGTAATAATGTGCATAAGAGTGTCACATAAATCGTGCCAACACGTAGCAGGGTGCCCGAATTGCGCGATGGAAATAGGCGTGAGTAATTAACACCGGTCGATGTGCACCAGCCTGCGAGTGATATTTGGAAATCGGGTGATGATCGGCAAGGAGATAAGAATTTGTAGAAAACTAACTTGATCCCGTTCACTGGATCTACTTGACAGCGATTAAATTACGATTAAATAGAAATATCTTGTCTTATGTGTGATCGGATGTTGTATGCTAGTTACATTTGGAAGCAGTGTACGTAGTTCCTGATCAAAATGTACATGTACAATCAAGGATGCTACGATGACATAGTACGATGTAATTATGACAATAATACGCTGCTACGATGCCGATATATCGTAATATCGTCATCGTGCTATCGTGATATCGCATCATCGTTATCGTGTTATCGTTGTATCGACCCGATATCGATATTACGATGGCCTAAACGGAACACCGTACATTCATACTGTTAAACTGCCATATAACGGTTTACAATAATAATGTCGGATAGTTGCTGAAAGTTCACAACAATGCGTCTCTACTAATACCAAAGGCCGCGGCTGAAAATACTAGACAAATATCTTGGGGAATCATTATTCATGCAATAAACAACACTGCCCGAAATATTTAGCGAACATTATCAGAATATATGGGTTTAAGTGTAGGAAAATGGTGATTACTATCTGACTCTCCTATGGTAATCCGTTATATGGCAGTTTTAACATTAGTATGAATACACGGTGTTCCGTTTACACCATCGTAATATCGCTATCGGGTCGATACTATGGTACATGTAAGTCGACACTACGATGACCATGACGCGATATCGCGATAGCACGATGACGATAATACGATATTATAGCGTAGTATCGTCATCGTCGTATCGTAGTATCATGTCATGGTATTCGTAACATCATACTATCGTCGTCGTGTATAATACTATGTCATCGTAGCTTCGAACTATTGTCATCATAGTATCGTACAATATAGCATAGCAATGCTGCCGGGAACCAGTCTAAAGCACAGAGAGTATCCGATTGCATGAAAACATTGCAGATTATTTGCTCTGCTGGATACCATAGTACGATAGTGATATTACGATGGCATTAACGGAACACCGTGCATGTATATGCCATTTCCTTTGAAATCGATCGATTTGTATGGTGGTCATTACGGTGCGAACAAACACCAAATGGAGATTGAAATAATAAAATATTCTGATACAGCACAGTAAAATTATTTATAAAAATAGTATTTACCATATTTTCATAAGACTGCATAAAACAGTCTTCTTGCTGAAAATGGCTCAATTCAATAAATAGGTAGCCGGCTGAAAAGATGGATATTACGCTGATCTGATCAGGGAATGCGCTGGTCGCTATGTTATAAACATAATGCCGCTGAATAACACATTTGAATGTTCTCTGATCGCAGGCGCTCGGATAAGCCATCGCGCAATTCGGGAACCCTGCTACGTGTTGGCACGATTTATGTGACACTCTTATGCAAGTTCTTACAGTATAGTATAAACATGCCGCGTTTTGCGAACTACGTGTTGATGCCAGTTTATCATGTCTGGCTACCTCGATTGTGCAGCTGCGATGGCTACATGTAAGTGGTTGATGTAATGGCCATAAGAACCGTCGTATCGGTGTAACAGGAAATTAAGCCTAGGAAATAGTCCCCCCCCCGCCTGGTGGGGCGGTAGAGATTCTATTTACCGGTATTATGCAATAGTTCACCATTACCGTACCATAACTATTATGTATGTTGGCTGGTAGAGAGTTCTCTAGGTTAAATCTCTACCATCGCTGCATATGATTGGTATAAATGTATAGCACATGGTGGGGGTGGGTCTAGAAAATAAAAACAGTATATCTGTGTAGAACAGCAAGCATGTGGCATGTATTGGAGAGGGGGGGGGGGAGAGATTTTCCTAGGAAATATTCCCCCCGCCACAATCTACCATATGCATAGTGGATATGGACGTCTCTTTGTAGACAAGAATAGCCCACGGGGGAGTATTTCTGAAGAAACAAAATAATGTATGTTGGTGTAGAACAGACAGCATGTGCCATGTATTTTGATTTTCCTAGGAAATATCCCCCCACCACCATCTACGATATATTTGAAATGCAAAGTGGATGTGAATGTATATTTGTAGAGAAGGAGAAGGATAGCAGGTGATTGGGGGAGTATTTCTAATCCTCCCCCCCCCCCCTTACCAACCAATACATGCCACATGCTATCTGTTCTACACCAACATACATTATTTCATCTGAAATACTCCCCCAATCGTGGGTTATTCTTGTCTGCAAAGAGACATCCACATCCGCTATGCATATGGTAGTTGGTTGGGGTGGGGGATATTTCCTAGGAAAACCCCACCCCCTCCCTCAATACATGCCAAATGCTATCTGTTCTACACCAACATACATTATTTCATCATGAGGGAGGGGGAGGGGGTTATTCTTGTCTACAAAGAGACATCCACATCCGCTATGCATATGGTAGATGGTTTAGGGGGGATATTTCCTAGGAAAATCCCTCCCCCTCCCTCAATATATGCCAAATGCTATCTGTTCTGCACCATCATACATTATTTCATCAGAAATAGTCCCCCAATCGTGGGTTATTCTTGTCTACAAAGAGACATTCACATCCGCTATGCATATGGTAGATGGTTGGGGAGGGGGGGGATTTCCTAGGAAAATCCCCCCCCCCACCCCCCCCCCCCGCCAATATGCGTCACATGCTAACTGTTCTACACAAACTTTTCACTTGATCAGAAATCTTCCCCAAATCTTGTGATATTATTGTCTATCAAGGGGGAATATTTCCAGGCTCGAGATTTCCAGGGGGGGGGGTGTGGGAGAATAATCCTGTGACACCGGTTCCAAAAATCGCAGGGTAATTTCAGTCTGTTAATATGCAAAATATAAATAGTATTCCCAGATGTTTTACCGAAAAGACTATATAGAGTAAACTATACTGAGAAGAAGGAAAAAGGAAAAGGAAAGTTTACTCCCGTTAAGCCGCAACAACTTGTTTGTTATTTCAACATTCTCGATACATGTATCGTCTCTGGCGCATCTTCTTTGGAAAACGCGTATACATAGATTTGGTAACAAGTGTTTGTCAGAAGACAACAAAGCGCGCCTAGTGGTGTTTTTGTTTAACGAATATCAATAAGCTGTGTGAAAGGAAACACAAAATAAAAGGAATTTGCCCCACTGTTAAGGTAAATTGTCACCTTGACCTTGGGGTTAGAGGTGATCTGAGTGTGATGGCTGTTGAAGGGCATGCTAGAGAAACATTAGAGGAAAGGATGGGTAAAATATCAAGAAGAAAGCACTAAAAAGTATTTTGATTGGGACAAACAATAAACGTTTCGTTTCTACGTCGCGTAAATACGAAATTAAGAAACAGTTTCCTCTCTACATGACGTATGCAATGGCGAGGTCTTAATATGTGGCTGCGACTGGATAAATGGGGTTTATGGGAGTTGTGACCAGTACAGCTCTAGATCAATACCACACTCCAGTAGCCTGTTCACGATTTATATTGCTTGCTAGAAGCAGTGCGGGTGTTTCATTGCTGTAATGGCGAATATATCATATCATGACGAGACTGTGCGGGTGCACGGGATGATCTGTGGCAGCACTAGTCGCAAAACCCATGAGCCCCATTTCCCCAATCACATCCATAATAATACGTTACTACGCGGCGTGGAAACAAACTATGTATAGGTCATTTGATTTGCATATGGATATACAAATTTAGCGCGGCGGAACGAGTGGCATATATCCATAAACAAAGCCAATCGCATACAAACATACACATAACATTCACTCATATGCACAAACATGTGCAAGCATAAATACATGACATACGTACATAAACAGTGACTGTGTTTCACAAACGAAATGATCTGACAACCGAGGACGCACAGTTTCCATTCATTGGAGAGGGCGGTTTATTACATGTATATGATAATTAAGTAGTGATTATATAGTAATATACCTTGTACATGTATGCAGGTGTAAAACTTTCTAGGTTGATATATATATGTAAAGTACGGAACATTGAGTTAATTAAAGGGTACTGGTGAGGAACATTTCGTTTGTGATAACTTTGTGAAAAAATAAGGCATATGCTTTGAACAGTGTTCACGAAATGAATAGTTTATGTATTGCTAGTATTGTGATGTGGAGATATGTTCAATACCATAACATGTGATTGTTTTAGACATTTGGTGAGAATAATGTGTGGTGGCTAACTGAAAAGAAGAGTATGTAGATTTTTGGTAGGAGTATGGGTGTACATGTGTGGGGTGGGTTGGGTTGTATGTGGGGTTGGCACGGTTGAAACATGATATTGATCGATATTAATATGATATCTCTTAATTCCTTAAAACAATAAAATGTGTTTTTGCACCATGACATTTTAAATAAGACAGAGAATAGGTTCAAATGGTTCAAATTATTGTTAAGACAGTGATCCCATAAAAATATAGTTTACACAGCCGTACATTCGTGACGTAATATGACACCTATGAATTGTTTGCCCTTGTGTCCAGCGTAGATCCTGATCAGCGTGTACCCCACGCAGTCTCACTATGAACATAGGTAGGACAAACTCAGTTCAGACATATAGGTTTTTACGGATGGCAGAAAATGTTATTAAGTGTCTGGTTAGCAAACAGTGTAGTTCGTAATAAGACTGATCGCTGTAAGCTCTGTAATGTCAGTTTTCAACCAATGGATTGTGAGTCCATCATTTACAATATGACTGACCAACTGACCATTTTGAATTGCTGTAACGATATCATACCGGGGTATAAGTACGTCTCTGGGGTATTGAATGCTCCACTGCTTAGAGCTGGATGTTGCTTAGACCGTTGTCGGCAATACATGTACATATCGTTCGTTAGAAGTATGCACCCTGATCAACAATGATTTCCAGTTTTGACAAACTTATGAGAATAAATCCATTCGACACAGGCCACAGGTGGAAGACTCGGACCTAGGACTCAATACTTGGCTCATTTGGAAAACGTTACCCCACCCATCCATTTACATACACTATACATCATTGTACAACTTGTTAAAGGCTGTAAGATATAGTGTATGGAAATGGGTGGGCGGGGTAACGTTTCCCAAATGAGCCAAGTATTGGGTCCTAGGTCCGAGTCTTCCACCTGTGACACAGGCGACCCCTAAAAGCCGGTACTTCCCGGAAAAGGCCGGTACTACCCGGGACTTACCTGATGAGTTATTGTTCCCGCCGCTGTAGGTGGTTTTAGTAAGTCGGATGTAATATGTGCAATGAATCAGCATGTCGTAAACTAACAAAAAATGTACACTGTAGTTGGGTAATTAATGACTTTATACGCCCATGTGGGCCACACCATTGTACTCAAATTGGAATTCAGTAAACTGATTTATGCTGTGTTAATGAACAAAAAACAATATTCGTATTTCACGGAACCTATCAATTATTTAAATAAAATTTATTTATAATATATATATGTTTTCATTTTGAATTAGCACATATTGCAACATAGATGCTGTCAGTTTTATAATTACCATAATAAATATTTGGCTGTGACTGGAGAAATTGGGCTTCTGGCATTTGTGACTAGTGTAGACCTTGATCAAATAGCACACCCAGATAGCATTAAAATACACATAATGCTTGATAGCAGCATGATGGGTGTTTCATTGATGTAATGCAGATCAGTGCAGATCTTGAACAGACTGTACGGATGCACAGGCTGATCTTGATCTACATTGGTCGCAAAACGCATGTATGAGCCCCATACACCGCATTATAACGTTTATCCTACACAAGTAAAGTAATGGCCACTTGCCAGCTGGTTAACAAAAAGAAGCTTATGACAATTGCAACTAATGATCGGGATTCCCGACCACTCTGCAATATTCTCATAGGCTGCAGTAAAATCACTATAATTCACTGACTGAATGGCTATCAGTGTACATGTATGTTATGATCGGACTGCGTCAATGAAACGGTTAAAATGTTGACATACAGTAGCGTTTTTCTGCAGGTCAACTATATGTACTATACCAATACTATACGTATACTATGCTAATACGATATGTTTTCTATACGATATGCATATAATATAAACGTACGGTATGTTTGTACCGTACATACCAACCAATATCGTATGTTTGTATAATATTCGTATAGTACGTTTGTATAATGTAAACAAACTGTACTATACGATGATACGGTACAAACATACCAATAGTATATGATCATACGATATGTTCATTGAATATACCAATATATACGATTACGATATGTATACGATATTAGTATATACACATATGTAAGGAGCAGAAAAGCGCTACTGTATTCAGTGGTTGCGAATACAGAAAGGTAGCTTTTATCAGCAGGCTGCCAATCATATACATGTACATGTGTAGCTGAATAATGCAATGTACTAATATATCACAGTGCGTTTGGATTACGTCCTTTGTACTTGTTGGTGTCCTGCTTAGAGATGTTTCACTGTATTATCCTATGATTTTATAGAATGCCTACTGAACTCGCCACACATAATGTTTTGTTGGGCATACGTTAACAGGACTCACATATTTCCGAGACTTAATTTCTTTCATCAATTAAATAGTTGTGTTCTCATTTATTTACTACAAAGTATATTCAACAGATACTGTAGTATTGACTTTGATTGGAAGCCGAAAAATGCGAATAAACACATAAACACATAAACACATATCGAATATGCGGTACGTTGTTTGAGACACAGTCAGAAAAATACAGGTTAATCGTAATACAAACGTTTGACTCCATCAGACAGTTACCAGACAAAACAAATTATCAGATGATGTTTAAAATGTTCAATATTTGTTGGTTTTATCACCAAATGCACCAGGGTTATTGTTTTCAATATTGCGTCCTGTTTGTTGAGTGATAAATACATATACATACTTGTCACTGTGGTAATGCCAGAAACGGTTAGTGTATGGTTATAAACCGTTTTGTAAAATGTTAGAATATAATGTAACCGAGACTCTGAATTATATAAGTTCTTCAACGTGAAATGATTCAGTATTCGCTTAACAGTACATGAGTTGATTGGCTCGACTGTCAAACGGACGAGAGCGCGTAGCGATGCCATTTTCGCAGTTTAGCACCTTGAATAGCCCGAATGGGCGTACTAGGTTTGACCTTACATTGTATACATAGTTGTTATCAGGCAATCATCGATAACATATGAGCCGCGCCATGCGAAAACCGGGCTTAATGACAAAATTTTCAGTTTTTACTTGTTCGCGTATTCTGAATTGTACATCTTTTAAAAGCCATATGCCGCCAAAATTATCAATGTATCCCAATTATTTTTCATTTTAGAAATATTTTTATGACGCGTGGTAAAAACTTATATGACGTTTTAGATCAATGACGTTGAAATTACGACGTTTTTATCAACGGCGTATACAAGGGGTGTTGATAAAATACCCGGACAAGTCCTATAGAGTTGTCATCTTTTATCGCATGTCAACCAAATTTGGATATCTCGTAGTCTTTCCAAGTGTTTCCCATTAGGCCAAGCAAAGTATGAAAATAATGTGTATTGCAGTTGCTATTAATGTAACGTTATGTTTTGGATTACGGCCCAAGTAACGTAATTCCGTATTAATTTCAAATAAGGCAGAATGTTGGCGTTTCCCTGTTGTTTGCTGCTGCCTGAAACAATTTTGGGAAATAATAGCGACATTATTTAACATTTCGTATGCGACGACATATTTTAAAATAGGAAGTAGTCCGCTTATAACATTAACTTTGTAACAAAACACGACATCGGGCAGATTTGGTAGCGTGATACCTTATAATTGTCGCCGTGTGTCTTTCTTGAGGATCGCAAGGCCATCGCCTGATTCAGACATACATTATTATGCAGTCAAGTGATAAGCTGATGATTCGATACTACAAATCGTGGGGAAAGCAAGTTTATGACCATCAAATTTCAAATTAATTTCAAGACTTTTCGAAAACTCCACCGACCTCACTGTGTGTTTTGTGCATTATGTATTGCTTATACACAAACAATAAAGGAGCTGCATTGAAATCACTGATTCTGAATCTATTAGAGAGATTTTGATGCATTTGTTTTGCCAAATTCAATACAAATATATATGCCATTATATGAGACACGTCGCGAGAAAAGCTGTCAGCGGGAAATTCTTGGTCAAATGCTTTTTATTTGATCATGATATCTGCAATATTCATTAAGATATTATACTTTATACAACATCACTATTCAGGTCGTTTGAACAAATGAGACGTCACGTAAAAGCCGCGTCAAACGACGTTACAATATATGGGCCGCGCTCTGTGAAAACCGAAAAAAGAAAATGCAAATATGTTTCATAGTTTTTGTTTTATCTCACTTTTTGTAGCACCATGTCAATCACGCAAGGAACAAAAAGTAACGTCATCGAGAAAATGACGTTATTGAAACGCTGACGTTTGTACAATGCAACACAACAGCCTACAGTAGAAATGCGTGTTCATAGACTCATTGACTGTGCTTCCTGTAAACTGTATTTGATAATAAGTTTCACTAAATGTATCTACAACTGTTACTATGAATACTATCAAACATCGAACAGAATAAAACAATGATATGTACATGTAGTGAACAAACCAAACGCACCACTATCAATGTTAAATCTATAATTAGCCGACATGTGACCTCGTAATTTGCTACTATCGCCAACTATCACATATTATGCATATGCATGTACCGTCAGAAAGATACATTGTAATTATTTGAGAATTTAGTTCAGAATCTAATTGACGTTATTTACGTAACAGTTAATTGTGACGTCACGTATTGATGAAGACATTACGTCACTCATCAAGGACCAAACACAAACAACTAAACGACATTCCTGGTGTTTGAAATTGAAAAAATCTGTGACTAGTTATGTAGAAATGAATGGCCTGAATATGGTTAGAATTTTGATAGGCCTATATGGCTGCACATATCAATGACTTCAGCGCCAGATGGTGTATACAGGGTAGTCAGACACCCCCGGGGAGTTTTAAACAAATTAAAAATCGACTGTCCATACCCGACTCTCGGAATTAAATTTACCTGGTACTAGCAGGTAGGAGGTCTATTGAAAAATCCTGCGCTGACACCCACTCCCTCGGCTGCTCACCGCCGCGCCACTGCCCCCACACCGAGAGGGCAGCTATTGTTATATTAGGCGTGTCAGCTTAAAACAGTTATTGTGTGGGCTACCCGTCTCGATCATGTCTATGAATTTACTGCCGGTACTGATTTTTTATATAAGTTTCTTCAAATTTTAAAAATGTACGCATTTATCAACCGTACTTTGTAGATTCCTTCATATGTTTGCATTTGTGTGACTGATGCCCGCGCGACAGCATGCGTATTTATTTAGCAAGTGGAATGTATAGTTGTTAAAATAAAAAGTGGCCAACAGAAAATTCAGGGCAAAATTATCCATTACTGTGTATTTTTAAATGTGTGTCGGTTTGAATTTTTGATAATGGGTTTACCATTTGAAAACAAATATATATACATGTACATAAACCTGTCAATGTCGGGAAAATGTGTCGATGTGACATACATGATTGTATAATTGTTATAAAATGTTCTGATAAAAATACCGGCAATAAGCATAATAGTACTGGTGCATGTATATGTATACACTGTATCCTCTCGTCGGGAATAACTAATTTGTAAACGAAATTTTCAATTTAATTGTGTTGCGTTTCAGAAAAAGTACATTCAACGCCTTAAGCTTTGTAAACAAAGAAATGAGTGACCAACCAAGTCATGCTAAAAAGCACCGTGGCGTATGTATATGTATTTTGAAGTCATGTCTGCAAGTCAGTCATTTACACACTAAATTTGTACCGACCACACAATTGCGACATTTATTTTGAAGCGTCTCGTTTGAATTTAGACGCGTTGAATCTGAAAATATAGAAGTTGTGTATTCCAGGGCGGATTCACGTAGGGGAAAACCCGGTGCGCGTCCCCCTAAAAGTTTGGCGAGTAAAGATATGTTTGCTCTAAAATGCGTTATAACGCAGCAAAATGGGGAGTAGACATCACAAATATTCAGGAGGGCATACCGCCGGACACACCTAGCAGTCTCCCGAGCTCCGCTTGGTCGACGAACAAACGGTGCTAGTTCGAAAATATAGTAAACTGTTTCAATTAAGAAGTCCCGCCCCCCCCCCCCCCCCAACCTGAAATCCTGGATACGCTCCTGGTATTTGCTTTATATTATTTACACGCCTCCTACTAGCACGCAGCTAGACATCCAATGTTTAGTAGTAATAAATTAACAACGATCTAAAGTAGGACTTCTTAAATTTGTAAATGTTGGAGACCTGTGCATCTGCGCAGCCTGATCAGGGTCTGCACTGATTGCAAAAATACTAGTAAAATATATGCCATACATTCATATAACCATATTTACAAGTGGTCAATTAAAATAATATTTAACTGTCATCAAACGGCAATCGTACGGCTGATGTAATGTGGTATTTTTGAAAGTGGCTAAAAAATACGTGACATTAGAAGGTACATGCAAGTGGTTGCAGATACAGATACAAATCAGTAGGCGCTACGTCCCTGGGGCCCGTTTCACTAAACTTCCTAAGACTAAAATGTTCGTAAGTACAAAATTAAGATAGTCTGTAAATTCCACATTAACAACATTTTCCTGTAAACAATTATTTGATTTACATTTATTAAGCACTCTATGCTCAATAAATGTCAATCAATCAATTAAAATTTCCAGACGATCCTAGATTTGCACTTACGAACATTTTAGTCGTACGAAGTTTAGTGAAACGGGCCCCCGGTGGCTACAATTATGTTCGCACTAAATATGCCAGGAGCCGCGTAATTATTTTTCTGACAATTTCCCAATTTTATTTTATGTTGATTTTCGAAACATTCGACGGTGAACCAGTAAATCAAATGAATTAAGACCTAGGCCCAGTTCTATCCGTGGCAAATTGTATCCAGAATACGTGTCACAGTTAATGAGTCAACTGTTTATATTTTCTTTAATACAAGTAACGGTTGCGGGCACACTTTCACGTAGAGCGGGGCCGGGTCCGACCGGCCGTCGGCACTAACCGCCCCCATCAGTAAACACGTTTAAGCCTAAGTTGATATCTTATATTGCGCATGTTCATTTCCCCGTGAGTTTTAATGTTGCGACAAACAGTGCAGAAAGTATTGCCATTACGAATTAAATCGTTTTCCATATAACGACATCTGTAAACCAAGACCTTTTCATAAATATGACCATGCAATATGTAGATATACGTAGACACATAATTAAGTCATGAATACATGAATGCAGTGTTACCCGAGTGTGTCTACATATTTCGAAAATCGGTTGTCACGTTCAAATTATGATGGTTAGCGTTACTCATCAAAATGTGTAATGCAGTGTAATCTATAAATAAATCCCAAAATCGGAACTGGCTGTGTACCGCGTGTACGGTTCCGTCTTAGACGGCCGAAAATACCGACCCCGCTCTAATCTGAACGGGACCGTATAGTATAATTAGTAAAGAGCGCACACACGCGCCCCGGGGTCGATCTCAAAGTTATAAGTACATGTACAGCTGATGGTGGTCGCCAGACAGGATAAGTTTGTTTTCTGTGAGTATTCCGGTTTCAACCCAAATTAAGAAACATGCAGACGCCTCCATCTACGCCGACTAAAATTGTTCTCGCGTTTGTTTGTAATTGTTATATACATATATAAATACAGTTTAAATATTAGCATTATGATTACATAATACTGATATTGTTATGTGTTATCTAAAAATACCGGTCGTATGGTTATTTAATTTCAAATGTCATTTCACAAGTCGTCCATATAATATATTATAAAAATCATAAATGCAATATGCCCATTTGTATAAAAATAATCGACAAAATTACTACGTATTTCCTTGAAGGAAACCGAAGAAAAAAAAGACAACTATCTCAACCACTATGAAAACAACTGTACAATTCTGCCACGCATATCCAACATTAAAATTGTGAGCCGTAAAGCGTACGGCTATAAATAGGACAACTTATTGCAATGGCGCAACAATTCCAAGTGTCAAAATCCGACGTGACGTTGGTAAATTTATGCGTATCTTTGCGACGTCATTTTCAGCCTTTCATGACGTTGTCACTAAGGCTGGTTTTCACAGAGCGCGGCCCATATATAGTAAATACATGGTTAGTGCCGTCGAATGTAAAAATTTAATATTTAATATATTCGGTTGGGCCTTAGACAGCTTTATTGGTGCGAGCTTTAGCGAGCCCCTATAAAGTTGTCGAGGCGAAACCAAATATATTTTATATTCTACGGCACTAATCATGTATTTAATTTATACCGCATACTAAACGTAATTGCTTGAACGTGCGTGACATCATGTGTTGACGTCATTCCCTCGCCATGTGTCACAAATCCAGTGACGTGATTCAAAGCAAAATGGCGGCGTCCACGCTAGGTAGATTCAGTATTGTATCTGATTAAATATCCGATTAAATATCCGATTTATTTACGATGAGCATTCAATATTGGCTCGAGTTAGATTACACGGTTGTCATAATAAGCATTGCATACACAATGGACATGTCCGTGTCGTTGGTTACGTCGCATATACTGTTACTGTAAAGATGGACAAAATTCAGCTGCACCGACAGCGTCTTCGATTTTAAAATTCGCCGCCATCTTGAATTTGCTGTTGAGACTGACTAATATTAAAGGTACATGCCCATGCAGTAGGCACAAACTGTTCTTTATAGGAATTAAAGAAGTGTATAACTGTGTCACTAGTCCACCAGTTATAAAAATGCAAGTGCCCGCTATACAGATATAATCAATTAGTAATATTTATTTTACTGATAGTGACGCGCGGTGGTATCAGGCTAGTTTCATATGCAAATGAGGCATGATCTTTTTTAATTAGTTGTACTAATTAAATGCGTCACCTGAACAAATTATATTTTCGACAGATTATCAAGTATGATCATTGCACATCAAAAAATAAATAGAATAAATAGCATACAGAGAATAAATAGTACTTTTCGTTAACATTTTAAGGAAACACGGTATTCGTCCCTGATATCAGTGTGTAAATTTACGGCTAATATAAAATGTATAATAATGCCAATCAATACGTGGAATAACGGTGAATGAATGTTTATTTTGCCAGAAAATGTGTCAGATGATGTCTCTGATGTATGTAACATTTTGTGCCTACTGAGTGTACCTTTAAGCTACTTCAGGTATAACATATTAGGTTACTTCAGATATACACAGCATTTATTCAAACCCCTTAGTATGCTTTTCAAATAGTAATGGTCGTGAAACTAAGTGTAGTGTGTCTTATTTTCATGTTAATTTCAACTAAAAATAGTTTTTTATCCATTAATCATGTTGATATTCGATCAGACGTTTTGTTATCGTATCCGAATCTGGATCCTGTAATGCTAGACGATATTATTCATACAAAAACGTGACCAGGAAGTTTTATATCTTTTATTTGCTTTCCATAATGCAAATTTTCTATTTATATTAACACAATGCACACTATCAAAATCCTAAGTAACTGAAATGAACTGTTTCATGTTAAGTTTCAGACTTCCACTATGCAGAAAAGGGGTCATTTTGCAAAAAAATAAAAAATATCCTCAAGTGGTGCATATCACTGTCCATGATACTAATGTCTCCAACATGTGTTGCCTTGAAATATCATCCCATCGTATATATGTCTTATATTAACATGACACACACGTCACTGTGCATTCAGATTTAAGCTTTTCATATTCAGACAACAGAAATGTAGAATGTTCACGACATCGTCCCGCTCACAGCTGTACTTGGACCACCTGTTGAAAAAAACGGACCTTACAATATCTGCAATAAATGTACGATCGGCGACCCAAATCATGTCGGTAATCGAGAAATGATTCCCTAGTGACTGAATGGCGGACATCCTATGTTCTGATCAGACGGCGCATATGCACAGATGAGACATCGTAACATACATGGCTTTGTTGTTTTTGCAGGTAAATGGTGCGATAAATGTTAATTTTATACATTACATGTATATTAGAAAGAAATAATTGAGCAATAAACTGAAAATTCGCGTCGAGTTAACCAGATCTGAAACATATAGTTGTGCGGGAAACCGGGCCCAGGCTACAACGGTCAACAAATATGCTGCCGACCATCTGTACGTAAATAAAAAATGTAGCTTACACAGAGTTTTCACCTGTAAATGGTGGTCGATAGCAGTTAATGTGGACAATTATATGTAAACTGTGTCAAAGGAAATATTATATGTCAAAATAACGGCTTAAAATAACTTTAACATAAAAAACACATATCAATAACAAACAAACATTTTTATATGCGATATCGGCAGAAAAATAATAAAATAAAATTACCCTTACGCCATTATTGCTAATAAAAACATAATATAAGATGTGCCCGTTTCGAATAAAAATGGTGGATCTCGATCGTACGACCGTACGGCAGTCTAACGTTCATCCAATACATTCTCAGACAGGATCCATGACAGATCGAAGACTGTTTCGCTTTTTTCACACCCATATATGCCAGATTATAGATATATTTTGTTCGTTAGATAACTTTAACACAACGGAACAAACCTAACACGGCGTTCTGACAAACGTCGATAATTGGAAATCTCGGCTGAAATTACGTCAGCTAAGTTCACGACATCATATCTTGTGACGTCGTCAGACTCCCGAAGACATGTTTTCTCGCGACGCGGCTCATATAGCTGCGTGTCTACCTCTGTTTATGATAAAATGAGTGGCGTTAAATGGCATATCATTCACTAAGTACTGGATATAATAAATTGTTCAAAAGTTTCTAAATTTGCCAAGTTAATAGATGGTAATATCGTTGGCATACACTAGGTTGTTCATATTTAAGATTATTTATGATTCAAGGTGTAGTGTAAGTGAAGACTTCGCTGATATGTAGCCATTTAAATTATGCGTTCACCATTTTGAATTCATAAGGATAACCGACGAAAAAGAGTGACAATGTCAAAGAACGACAGCTAGGCGACAATGCACAGCGCCTGAAGCTTTCTAAGTCATTGATGCTGCGAGGTACTCGTGCAAGTATCCATGCTATAATATTTTGTCACGACACCATGGCCAGAACGTCAAACATGTATTCACGTTCAGTGACGTCACAAGTACGTGACGTCAAGTCATGACGTCATAATGTGTGTACTAAGGTGCAAAGCATCGCGTCTCATATTAGTGAAAGTTTCAGTAAGTTATAATTTTCCGTTTTCTGTTCACACTTAATGTTAACCGACACCAATAAACGTAAATGGGAGGGCAAAATGTGAACTTTTACAGCGACGCTGCAAACGTCGTTTTCCGACGTAGTTTACCGCTTTTCAGGACGTTGTCATTAAGCCAGGTTTTCGCATGGCGCGGCCCATGTATATTCAAGTTTGTGATGCTATAGCAAATTCCAAGTGGGGAAAGGCCTGTGGATTAGGCGATATATCATCAGACTTTTTTTTTGTGACGATGTAAGTGTATTGTATCTGCATATTTTCTTCAATGTTTGTTTTACCCAGAGTAAAATTCCCACGGAATGAGGTAAAAGTATCATTAACCCAATTCCAAAGTCCAGCACGGCTGACCCGAGGGGGGATCCGCTGTCATTTTGTGGCAGTTCATTAACAAGTTGTACAAATGTATGCATTGTTTTATTCTGAACAACAGGCTGCCAAAGTGGACCGAAAATAATGATAAAATCGAGTATGAACAGAATGGATTCAGAAAATATCGTAGTACTACTGACCATTTGTTGTCATTTACAAAATATCATAGATACTAGGAAAAAGAAGAAACTGTCTACATTCTGTGCATTCATTGATTTTAAGAAAGTATATGACTTGATTGACAGAAGCACACTATGGGCAAGGCTTGCTGCTGTTGGTATTAAATAGACAATGTGAGATGCTGTTAAATCATGATATGCTGGTGTATTGTCATGTGTCCGACTTAACGGTCTATGTTCCGAGTGGTTTGATATACACCGTGGATTATGTCAGGACTGTTCTCTGTCACCTATATTATTTAACATATTCATCAATTATTTTTCCCTACCTATTAAGGTTTTCTGAAATGGTGTCCAGTTTGATGACGAGGTATTATGCATTTTACTGTACGCATATGACAAAGTGTTGATTGCAGCAAACGAAGCGGATCTACAATGAATGCTTAACATGCTTCATCAATGGTGTGATTTAAACTGCATGGTCGTGAATAATAAAAAAAATATAATTGCGCATTTTCAGCCACAATCTGTGCGTCGAACTGTTTTCCAATTTATATGTGGACCCGAAACAATGTGAATTGTTGACAGATACATCTTAGTCTTATTCTGAGTGAAACATTATATTATAATATCACAGAAAAAATGGTTGCGCATAATGCTGGTATAGCACTAGGTTTGATAGGCGGCATGCCTCATGAATGTTTTTAAGATATTATTTAACTGGGAGGATCAGTAACAAACTTACTACTTATATTTCACTTTTTACCAGGCAAATCGTGATACTATACGGAGGAACCCCTACCGTTAATGAAAAAAGATGATGATCAGATATGTTGATGTATGACAAGCCCATATACATTGTCAACAGAGACAGTAGTGTTAGTGGTGTAGGCGGCAATAAATTGCGAACTTATCATGCTTACAAACACGCATTTGTGTTCGAGAAAATTGTGAAATATTTTTGTCAATTAAACATTGCTCAGCGTTTGCGAAGTTTCTATTTTGCGTCGTACCAATAGGGTTAGAAATGGTCGCCGTCTTTGAAAACAGGAAATCGCTTGATCAGACTGGTCAGAACCTCCGCTGTTTGCAAAGGCTAGGTGGTACATTTCGCATGTTTGTGATCAGTGTATGCGTATTGTCTGTGTATTATTGTCTGTTCCGGGACATTGACAAACATGATAAACCCTGATGAGATGCACCTCCAGTGCACCCCCCCCCCCCCCCATATTTAGGTGAATTATTTGAAATGCGCACTAATTACTTGCAAAATACGCGTTTGGTTAAGGTCTGCAACAGATATGAATTATGAAGTTCCCAAACCTGAAAGTAATCTATTTAAAAACAGCTTTTCATACTCAGGCGTGCTGATCTGGAATATTATTCCAATCGACATAAGACGTTTTAGGTCGTTTAATATATTTTCCCGTAATTGTCTTAACTGGATGAAGGGTCGATAGCAGCTGAAGTAGCGCTATTATCTATTAATATAAAATTGTTAATTGTGCCCCCCGCTAGCGTCACTAATCAAGAAATTACGATGTATGGTATATAGTTTACAATGAACGCGTGTTTGATTTGCCATACTAAAATTGGTCTTGTGGAGCTTAGCGACCGTGCAACCCTATATCAGACGGACGAGAACCAATTTAGCGTCTTATAGCAAACACTGAAATGATCACTGAGAAATAAACGTATTAGACCCAGATCAAGCTGCTGCACCGATGCGAAGTCTGATATGGGACTGTTGGGAAACAGGTACCATTTTTCGTCATGGCTCATCATTATTGTTTCTTCATGTTAAATTCACGTATGCATACACCATGTACTCATTGCAACATGTATTGTATATGTATGTATGTATATGCACTTCTTAAGAGGACCTCGGGGAAGATTGATTCCGACCAACAGAGTCACCCTCTATACAAAAAAATATCACTATCTATATCTATCTATCTCTATCTATCTATCTATCTATATCTATCTATCATCTATTCTATCTATTCTATCTATCTATCTATCTATCTATCTATATATCTATATATATATCTATCTATCTATCTATCTATCTATCTATCTATCTATCTATCTATATATCTATCTATCTATCTATCTATCTATCTATATATCTATCTATCTTTCTATCTAACCTGATCCAGGGCTACACTGGTTGCAAATGTTGTCTGCTACCTTCTTCCATGAACGGACTGATGTTCGACAGGAACACAGCAGTGAGACAAGAATTCCGCCACGGAAGCGGTGTGGCGCCTGCCGAGGCATTTGACCGTGAACATTACAAGTAAATAAATTACCTTGACCTTCAGAATTTGGATGTGGGGGTGTGCATAATGAAGCATCATCCGTAGACAAACATTGATGTGAAATATTATCAATGTCTGGAAAGGGGTTAAATAGATATTGTGAAAAAAACAATAACTTTAACACATTTCTGTTACAAATCCGGTGAACATTACAAGTAAATAAATGACATTGACCTTCAAAATGTGGATGTGGGGGTATGCGTAATGAAGCATCATTCCTAGACAAACATTGCTGTGAAATATTATCAAAGTCTGGCAAGGGGTTAAAGAGATATTGTGAAAAAACAATAACTTTAACGCATTTCTGTTACAAAACCGGTGAACATTACAAGTAAATAAATGACCTTGCCTTCAGACTTTGGATGTGGGGGTGTGCGTACTGAAGCATCATCCCTAGACAAACATTGATATGAAATATTATCAATGTCTGTCAAGGGGTTAAAGAGATATTGTGTAAAAACAATAACTTTAACGCATTTCTGTTACAAAACCGGTGAACATTACAAGTAAATAAATGACATTGACCTTGATAATTTGGATGTGGGGGTGTGCGTAATGAAACATCATCTCTAGACAAACATTGATGTGAAATATTATCAAAGTCTGGCAAGGGGTTAAAGAGATATTGTGAAAAAACAATAACCTTAACGTATTTCTGTTACAAAACCGGTGAACATTACAAGTAAATAAATGACGTTGACCTTGATAATTTGGATGTGGGGGTGTGCGTAATGAAGCATCATCCGTAGACAAACATTGATGTGAAATATTATCAATGTCTGGAAAGGGGTTAAATAGATATTGTGAAAAAACAATAACTTTAACGCATTTCTGTTACAAATCCGGTGAACATTACAAGTAAATAAATGACATTGACCTTCAAAATGTGGATGTGGGGGTATGCGTAATGAAGCATCATTCCTAGACAAACATTGATGTGAAATATTATCAAAGTCTGGCAAGGTTTTAAAGAGATATTGTGAAAAAACAATAACTTTAACGCATTTCTGTTACAAAACCGGTGAATTACATTAAATAAATGACTTCCTTCAAGACTAAATGTGGGTGAACTGAAGCCATCCCTAGACCTTCATTGATAGAAATATTATCAATGTGTAAGGGGTAAAGAATGTGAAAAAACAATAACTTTAAACGATTTCTGTACAAAACCTGAACATTAGTAAAAAATGACATTGACTTGATAATTTGGATGTGGGGGTGGTAAAAACATCTATAGACAAACATTGATGTATATTATCAAAGTCTGGAAATAAGGGGTTATGAATTTGGAAAAAAACAATAACCTTAAGTATTTCTGTACAAAACCGGTTGAAACTTACAAGATAAATGACCTGACCTTGTGGAGTGGGGTGTGCGAATGAAGCATACCGTAACACTTGATGAAATATTAATGCTGGCAAGGGGTTAAAGATATTGTGAAAAAAACAAAATAACTTTAAGCTTTCGTTACAAAACCGGTGAACATTACAAGTAAATAAATGACCTTGACCTTGATAATTTGCATGTGGGGGTGTGCGTCCTGAAGCATCATCCCTAGACAAACATTGATGTGAAATATTATCAATGTCTGGCAAGGTGTTAAAGAGATATTGTGAAAAAACAATAACTTTAACGCATTTGCCTTACAAAAAAACCGGACGACGCGGACGACGACGACGACGACGGAAAAAGCGCCGACTATAGTCGCGCCTCTGCTAAAGCAGGCGCGACAAAAATGAGGTCTACCGTGACAATGCTATATCAACAACAGCATAACCAAGCATACTGTCTGCGCATTTGTTGTATGCGCATAATTGTATTGTGACATTAACGTGTGTTATTGTATTTGTGGATCCGATGAATGTGGTGCACATATGATCTGTTTTATCATGTTTTGTTTGCGAAGGGAATGCACCGATCTTAATACTTTTAGTCATGGAGTACTGCACATGAGAATCGCCTCCATGTGGTTATCTGACGCACTGGAATTATTAGAATACTCTCATCATAATTATAATACATGTGGTACCATTGTAATTCAATTTACTAGTGATATTATAATTATCCGCTAGGTATGATTGCCGCTGCAGTGTGACGGTGACATGACGATCCGTTGATTACTTGTATAAACGTTTTGGGACCATATCACGGTAGGTTATAGTCATATTTTGTATTAGCTGCACATGATGCACTATATGGCTACACCACGGTCAACGGTAAACAATTGCGTAATTGTATTTACTTTTCGCGCACTAAAATAAATGGAAAACATGCAGGGCGTTGACGTTCATAATTCGCTATTATAGTTTTATTGAGAAACAATTCTACAATATAACACAAAGCTATTACCATAAACTGTGTATTAGCAAGATTGTTAGGTCACTCTCAACGAAGTAGAAATTAAACAAACGCACATTTGGAAGGACTCTTCCGTCATAACGCTTATTTAATGCAGTGTAATTACATTCAATTATAATTATGTACTCATAACTAATAGTGTATGTTTGTAAATAGAGTTTAGTACATACATCATGTACATGTACGTCTATTTATCCTAAAATGATTTTTGGTTCAATCTGTCATTTCACTCGATCAACAGTTAGGTGAACTACTGTGCGAACATGTTTGGTTCATGATAATCGTCTCCTTTGCATTGCATTCTCAGCATGTTGTTGCATTTATACGTGAAAGGAAGAGTCCCGAATATTGTGAACTGCAATATTACACTAGGGGTTTGTTGGATCCATGTATTGTGCAATAATGTGTAAACGTTATGTAAATAGAAATATACTGTATGTTTCAGAAATAATCGGTTAATATAACAATTTTACAACCGCAATTCGTGTCCCGTGGTGATGCTTTCCACTACTTGCGTGACGCAAGCATCCCCTCACATATACGCTAGCCGGAAAAGGGTTACCCCATTACACGTGTTTACATACACGTGTCTTATAGTGAAATAGACTGAACTTATAATTATCTCTTAGAAGGCCAAAACCGGATATTATCGTCTGCTTTTATATTTTTCAGACATGTTTTAACAATGCACATGTTGGACAGCACATGATCATTGTCTACATTAGAGACAATTATCAGGTGCTTTCTAAACAGGTTTTCATTACGTAGAAGAAAATGTGGCCTGTGGGCACACGAATTCCACAGGGTGGCATTTGTTACGGACGGACACACGGACACACAGTCCAAACACGATATGCCACCGGCTCTACCGAGACCGGTGTAAAACTAAAATTAAAAGGCAGACCCGCGCAGCATTTAATCCCACCCCCATCGCCAATATTATGGAACATCTGATTGGATAACCAATTAATTAGATAACCGACCCTGACTGGCACTTGGGTCAGACTGGACTGACAATGCTTATAATTTCGGCGGTATGTCTCGCTTTCCGTTTTGACTGCGGAACACTGGATTTTACTCAGGCATGTATACGTTATTTAGTTTTGCTTAGGGCCAACCCTACATACAAGTATTATGATAATCGTACCTACATGTATACATACTGTAAAATACATACATATACAATTAAAATGCAAACGACAAAGAGGAATTCAGCATTGTACAGTTAGTCATGCATCCAGACATGAATACCAGCGCAGCATTTAATCCCGCCCCCATCGTTTTTGCCGCGAATATTATGGAACATCTGATTGGCTGACTGAACGTATGAACCCATTAATTATATAACCGACCCTGACTGTCACGTTGGTCAGACTGGTCCATGCCTATAATTTCGGCGGTATATCTCGCTTTCCGTTTTGACTGCGGAACACTGGATTTTACTCAGGCATGTATACGTTATTTAGTTTTGCTTAGGGCCAACCCTACATACAAGTATTATGATAATCGTAGCTACATGTATACATACTATAAGGTGGACGTCACTTGTGCGTGATCAATTTCATATGGGTTCTATATTTAACGGGAAATTCCTTTGTTATTTGGGACTTTCTTTCTAGTTTTCACTGTTTCCGATCATGACTTGTGGCGTAATGTTTGTCATACATGTATATAGTATGGTCACCTTTTAACTCGTTTGTTTATATTTTCAGAGGATATGACACTACAGGAATACGTTAATCTATTTGATGGAACGAACGTTTTTTTCTGATTCCTGATGTGTAAGGAAGACAAATGATAGTTGGGACACGTGTGCATACATGTGAATTGGAACACCATGTCCGACTGTTTAAGGTCGATTTCACTCAACTGTTTTGCATGTATGTCTAGACAGGCTGCTTTATTGTGCATGCCCCACATGATAATCCAAGGTTTAGTACGTATTCATTGTTTGCGCATAACCACTGTATTTGTGGATGAGACTGGAAAAACGGGGCTTATGGGGTAAGCCACCAGCGTAGTATGCACATCCGTGTAGTCTGATCGGGGTCTACACCGTTCACTATTCCGTGAATGAAACGCCCGTCATGTTTCTAAAGCAACATACATTGTATATCGTTATTAGCTAAAATATGTGTCATATTTGATCAGGAACTACACATAAATCGCATAAACCCAATGTTGCCTGTCACAGTCACATTTATGTTCCTATTTCTGCTTACAATAGGTGTTTCAATCACTAACCAACTAACTAATATTTGACAAGAAAGTTTAATACACGTGCCGCAGTCATGGTATAATTCAGAGAGTCCGTTAACTTGACATATATTTGGAACATTAACATTGTGACAATTAACCGTCAATAGGAACAATTAGTAAACCTAACTGCATTTTATGTCCAAGTTCATAGTGACAAATGCTTGTTTCAGAACGATAATATTTTGAACTTTTTCATATTGACATCATTACATGTATGTGTTTTTGCTTTCATAGTGACTTTTATGAACATTTTCATAGCTACTAATGATTGTCAGAGAACGGAAATCTTATGCAAATTTTCATAGCGACTAATGTTTGTCTGAGAACGGGAATGTTAGGAAAATGTTCATAGCGGCTACGATATGTGGGAGCGATAGTACGTTTTATGAAAACTTTCATAACGACTAAAATTTGTCTGAAAGCAGTAATTTTCATAGCGACTTCAATATGTGAGAGTGATAGAACGGTTTATGGATTTTATTTTCATAGTGAGAGGTATATTACATTTTATGAAAATTTTAATAGTGAGAGTGATATTAAGCTTTATGAAAATGTTCATAAGGAGAGGTATATTACGCTTTATGAACATTTTCATAGTCCGGTTTATGAACATTTTCATAGCGAGAGCGCTAGTACATTTTATGAAAAATTGTTTGCCTCAGAACGGAATGTTATGAAAATTTTCATAGTGATTTCAATATGTGAGTCACAGCGGTGCAACACTGGTGATTGCTGAGTTTCACAACGCTTGAAGGCAAAGGAGATCGCAGAGATAGTATGCTATGTCCTATACTGAATGTCTGTTCCTAATATCTGTTCTTAGAATCTGGTGAAATATTATGATAATTTTCATAGTCAAGTGCAGTCTGATTTTTTCCTAACCCTCCTTATGCATATGGGGTCGCTATTTTGAGCAACTGGATTTGCTCAAACAAACTGGAGCCTGTTTAATATGGATTTAGTTTCTGATGAATACTGTTCACTGTCAGAATCGTCACTAATGTCTTGCTCTGAGAGCAAACTGTGGCGTTCTCTTTGTCCCAATATAATTGAAAGTTCATCCTCTGAACGGACTGGTGAAGTCACAAATTCTGCAAGTGGAAGGTTTCACGACTGCCAGACGTAGTGTCGTACCTCACTGCCGATTTTTCTGAAGTTAATTTTTCCAAACAACTGGAAAACTTTGATCGTTGAGATTCTATAGACGTGAATTTGCAATTCACGCTGCTTTCAAGGACATCCAACTTCGTTGGTTTAGCCACCAAAGATTTTTTCTTAGAACACGAAGACGGCGTTTTCTTGCCGGTGTAACAGGCCACTTTCTCTCCCAGTCAGAAATCCCCCCCCCGGGGAGTTTTGACATATCCACCCCCCTAAAAACTTGTAACCATAAATACAAATCAGATGCAAGATAAGTAGTACAGGGGGTGGGGGGACTTTGGGCCGGCCCATAATCCCCCCACCCGCCTGTCGACATGCACACACATCAACGGCAAGATAATTATTAGGTGGGGTGGGGGGAGGACTTTGAATAATAATCAATAATCCACCCCCACCCCTCTTAACTGGTCACCATACATACAAATCAGATGCAATATAAGTAGTGGGGGGGGAGTGTTTGGGCCGGCCCATAATCCACCCCACCGCCTGTCAACATGCACACACATCAGCGGCAAGATAATTATTAGGTGGGGTTGGGGGAGGACTTTGAATAATAATACAATAATCCACCCACCCATCTGAACTCATCACCATAACTACAAATCAGATGCAAGATAAGTAGTGGGGGTGGGGAGTTTGGGCCGGCCCATAATCCCCCCTCGACTCGTCAACATGCACACAAATCAGCTGCAAGTATTAGGTGAGGGTGGCGGGGGACTTTGGGATGGTCCATACCCACCCTCAAAACGTGTAACCATAAATACAAATCAGATAAGTAGTACAGGGAGGGGGGGGGGACTTTGGGCCGGCCCATAATCCCCCCCCCACTCTCAATTCTTCAACATGCACACACATCAGCGGAAAGATAATTATTAGGTGGGGTGGGGGGAGGACTTCGAATAATAATACAATAATCCACCCTCTGAACTTGTCACCATCAATACAATTATAAGTAGTACAGGGGGGGGGACTTTGGGCCGGCCCATAATCCCCCCCCCCCCTCTGAACTCTAAAATAATATATATATATATATATATTTATGACATATCGACCATAAATACTACACTGTCTCAATTTTGTCTTCCTTATTTTGTTCGGAAAAAAAATTAGGTGGGGGGGGATTTCAGACTGGTGGTGGGGGGGGGAAGTTGACTAGTTGAAAGTCCCCCGGGGGGGGGGTTCAGGCCGGCCCAAAGTCCCCCGGGGGGTATTTCAGGCTAGTCCAAACTCCCCCCCCCCCGGGGGGACTTTGGACGGGGGGGGGGATTACTGACCATTACACCGGTACTTCGGACCGAAGGCGGAGTAGCCGGTGTGGAGACGTTTACTGTCTCGCTGGTCCCACTCTCCATGTCTTGTAGTATGTTAATTACTCGCCCACTCTCTGTAACATGGGCCTGAGCCATAATTCTTCTTAGAATTGTAGATGCGTGTGACTTTTTGCGTCGCCGAAAGTAAACTGAATTATTATACCACGACACCGGTGCGCTACTTCCGGTTTCATTCATAGGTCATAATAAACAAAATGAATGAAATGGGGCGAATTGTGACTAACTAACCGAAATTATCCATATCGTATGTCAAGTAAGTTGGAAATGAAATGAAATTAAAAATAATAATGCTCGCTACTGGAGCCCATAATTTTGGTTAATAGTCCTATATTTACCTACGTATCATATCTGCACAGGCCCACATATTTTCAACACAGTTTACGGAAATGTAATATAGTAATTTACCTGTATAAATTACCTGTAATAAGTTAGTGGTCATAGTGGTCAGTCTGGACATTTGCACATGCTAGCACATGCACAGGTGAATGGTTCTCCCAGTCACTATTGTTCAACCGGAGAAGGCTATTGTTCTCTCTACAGGTAATGTGTACAGAGCACACGAGAAAACGGGTCTTCATGCATTATTGTCCAGTTTGTAGAGTGTGCGAAACAAAAAATGGAGATAACTAAAAAATTAGCTACGCAAGAGTTGTCATTCTTATGCGCGACACACCTTCGGGTCGTGGTCTATGCATGTGTGAAGTTTCATGAAAATATTCGAAAGTGTGGTCGAGTTATGCTCAATCAGTGAGCAAAACAAAAAAGGGAGATAACTAAAAAGTTAGCTATGCAAGAGTTGTCATTCTTGTGCGCGACACACCTTCGGGTCGTGGTCTATGCATGTGTGAAGTTGCATAAACATATTCCAAAGGGTGTTCGAGTTATGCTCCGGACAAGAAGTGTTTGCGGCGGACGCAGACGATGTTCGGTGTCAAATCCATAGTATCCCCCGACAAAGTCCGGGGGATACAATAAGACTATAGCATACCGATTCATAATATGACTTTTGGCTGTTGACAGATATAAATAGCTGTACTAACAATAGCGTTGACCTCGCTAATTATAATATGCTTTGCCAAAAAAATCAACAACTTTAATAAAATGAAACAAAAGTTTTGCGCACTACAGTATTGCAATAGCCGATTCAGATTCACATAGAAATCGCGTGAAAAGTGAATAAATAGCATGAAATATAAAGTCTCTGGACATAAGGATTACAAATGGCAATACTGTTTACCGCACAATACTAACATTATAATATGCTTTGCAAAAAAATCAACAACTTCAATAAAATGCTACAATATTGCAATAGCAGATTCTGATTCACATGAAAACCATGTGAAAAGTGGACAAATAGAATGAAAGAAAATATAAAGTCTAACTAACCAGATACAGAGAATTGGGAGGATAATACAATTATAATTTACAAATAGCTGTATGCACTATTCGATGCGTGTCATGCATACATTAATTGTACCGCATCATAACATTATTGAAAATTTGCTGCCGACTACTGGTACAGTCGGATAATGGGTTCAAGCCTGTATAAATTGTAAACAAATGAGCTGACTTTATATGCTTTTACGCGGTGTCATAATCTCATACAGATGACAATTAACATGATAATTAGTTGTTGGTGTTGTCTATATTAAATAATTTGGATGGGAAATCATCCACCAGACTGGAAGTTCCTGAACTTCCACCTTGCCCGATGATTTCCCATCCAAAATTTAGTTCCGCGTTGTACAGTTTTAGCAGATATTTGCTGGCGTAAACAAGCGTAAACAAAACACTATTAGTACAATGTGAAAACCACATAGCCGGTTATATTTGGGAGTATTTGGAAAATAGAATGTTTGTACTATGTAAAATATAATAAGCAGTCGGTAAAATGGCACAGATATCATAATTACTCACCTGTTTTCTATGCCCTCCACGGGTCCTTGCTATATGAAAACGTCATATAACACGTGACTCCGCCTCTCGTTGGTGAAATTCAGCCGCTGAGTTTTCGGTGTACCCGTGCCACAGTTATCTATGGTTGTATTGTTACCGTTTAGTTTTTCCTTGCTCATTGGAGCGGTATGAAGCACGAGACCAATGTCACATCGGGAAATCGTAGCTACAATATGCAGTGCAGTAAACAGATACATAGAAAACATTATACCATAGAACCCAGTAAAACAAATACAAACACTTCAGACTACATTAAAAGGTATCGGTACGGTCAACGTGTCAGTATTTATATGACGTATATACCTGTATATATGGCGTAATGTTTAGACACCACCAAATAGTTTTACTATATAATTTAGCCGAATGCCATCCAATTATGAATAAGGCCACTATTCGTATGGATGCTGTGGGACCCACTTGTACATGCCCTGCAGCCAGTCTGTACTGGTTCTGCATGAACTAGACAATAGGTTCACTTACTCCTAAGAAAGCAAAATCCAACCTTGTCATATCCTCCAATATTGTGTACATATTTTGGCCACGAAAACTCCGTTTGCATCAAGTGACCAATAGGTTCAGTGTTTTCTTTTAAATGCTACAAATATGCTGAAAACTGGTGTTAAAGGCACCCCCAAAGTGTTCCTCAAGTGAAACTTGATAGTAATGGATCAAGATTTGCAAGCAAACGGTGTTTGTGACCTCAAAACACCCGCACTATTTTTTTACACCGGACTTCTTTTGCATACACCCTGGACAATTTCGCACCATTTGGTGTCTTCTAACATAATGGCAGTATATATCAGAGAGGGCGTTAACTGGTGATTCCAGCTGGATAACTGGTTCATGACGGCGTATTCATATCTTAGTTGGCCTTAACGGGCGATTCTAACTGGATACATGGTTGATGTACATGCATGTATATATGTGTGCAGTCTCCCAGTCCGTGTATACAAATCATAGTTAGCCTTAACGGGTGATGCTAATTGATTAACTGGTTCATGTAGGTCCATGTGTAGTCACACATTCCGTGTATACAAATCCTAGTTGGCATGGCGGGTGATTTTAACTGGATAGCCGGTTCATGTAGGTCCATGTTCAATCTCCTAGTCCGTGTATCCATATCTTAGTTGGGCTTAACTGGTGATGCCAGCTGGATAGCTAGTTAATGTCCAGTCCATGTATATATATTAGTGGGTCATAACTGGTGTCAATATATATTATAAGTTATTGTGATTCTACACACCATATAGCCTGTGTAGAATCACAATAACGTATTTGTCATACCGCAGATCCTGTATTTGGCCGTATAAACATATCTCTTCTTTTGATCTTTGCGTTTTTTTCAGGAAGAAAAATAATCCGAGATTCGATTTTCTACCGTCAGTCTTAATATAAAGGCGTAAATGAACATTTTGTTTCTTTATTAAACGAAAACAAACTAAATATGGAGTAAGAAATCCATCGAAAACGACTTTATGACATTTTTTTTTATATCGTGTAATTTAATTTATATTCCACTGCTCTATCGATCTGCTCTCCCTTTGGCGCCTCTAGAATAATGCGACTGGTTTCCAAACATTCGCCGTCGCGGTTTCGTGCGTGGAACCCATAGTTTGTGACCTAAATATAGCCGTGTCACGAAGTCGAGCAAGTTGAGATTTGAAAAGCAATTTTCGTCATTTTGGCTAATTTTTCGCTCATATTTTGATGAGTGAAGAATATCTATGGAAAAATAAACAATAAAGAGTGGTTTTGAGTGTACAATTTGTTACTTGTATTGATAAATTCGGGGTTTTATTGTGTTTCGTGAGGAATACAATTTGTAATCGCTAGACGCTTTCAAAATGTGTCTTCATTGGACGCGAGGCGCCGGAGGGAAATCGCAATTTCTCTATGTTCGACGGCCTTGGCAGGTCATATAATATATATGACCAGGCAAGCTAGCCAATCAAAAGCCGAGAAACTTATCTGCGGTATGACAAACATGTATATGACGTATATACATGGATATATAGCGTAATGGCAGTATATACCAGAGAGGGCGTTAACTGGTGATTTCGGCTGGATAACGGGTTCATGTCGGTCCATTGTGCAATATCACAGTCCTTATATATACAGATACTATTTTGCCGTAACTAGATAACTGGTTCATGTATATACATATATTAGTTGGCCATAACCGGTGATTCTAACTGGATAACTGGTTCATGTAGCGCCATGTGTAGCCACTTTCTGAGTACATAGATCCCGTGTTGCCATTACTACTGATTCAAACCAGACAACTGGTTCACGTAGGTCCCTGTCTAGACCCTGTCTGTGTATATATATACCAGGGGGCCTTTACTGGCGATTCCAACCCGACAACTGGTTCACGTATGTCCCTGTACAGCCCCCTGTATGTGTATATAGATCCCATGTTGCCATTAATACTGATTCCAACCCGACAACTGGTTCATGTAGGTCCATGTACAGCCCCCTGTCTGTGTATATATATTCCATGTTGCCATTAGTACTGATCCCAACCAGACAATTGGTTCACGTTGGTCCATGTGTAGCCCCCTGTCTGAGTATATATAGATCCAATGTTGCCATTAAGTACTACGGATTCCAACCCGGAAAACTGGTTCATGCAAGTCCCTGTGTAGTCCCCTGTCTGTGTATATATATCCCATGTTGCCATTACTACTGATTCCAACCAGACAACTGGTTCATGTAGGTCCATGTGTATAGCCCCCTGTCTGTGTATATAGATCCCATGTTGCTATTACTACTGATTCCAACATGGACAACTGGTTCGCGTAGGTCCATGTGTAGCCCCCTGTCTGAGTATATATATCCTATGTTGCCATTACTACCGATTCCAACCCGGACAACTGGTTCGCGTAGGTTCATGTGTAGCCCCCTGTCTGTGTATATATATCCCATGTTGCCATTACTACCGATTCTAACCTGACAACTGGTTCGCGTAGGTCCATGTGTAGCCCCCTGTCTGTGTATATATATCCCATGTTGCCATTACTACTGATTCCAACCAGACAACTGGTTCACGTAGGTCCATGTGTAGCCCCCGGTCTGTATATATAGATCCCATGTTGCTATTACTACTGATTCCAACCCGGACAACTGGTTCGCGTAGGTCCATGTGTAGCCCCCTGTATGAGTATATATATCCTATGTTGCCATTACTACTGATTCAAACCGGACAACTGGTTCGCGTAGGTCCATGTACAGCCCCCTGTCGGTGTATATCGATCCCATGTTGCCATTGATACTGATTCCAACCAGACAACTGGTTCACGTAGGTCCATGTGTAGCCCCCACTGTCCGAGTATATATATCCCATGTTGCCATTACTACTGATTCCAACCCGGACAACTGGTTCGCGTAGGTCCCTGTGTAGTCCCCTGTCTGTGTATATATATCCCATGTTGCCATTACTACCGATTCGAACCGGACAACTGGTTCACGTAGGTCCATGTACAGCCCCATGTCTGTGTATATATATCCCATGTTGCCATTAGTACTGATTCCAACCGGACAACTGGTTCACATAGGTCCATGTGTAGTCCACTGTCTGTGTATATAGATCCCATGTTGCCATTGCGACTGATTCCAACCGGACAACTGGTTCGCGTAGGTCCATGTACAGCCCCCAGTCTGAGTATATATATATATCCCATGTTGCCATTAATACTGATTTCAACCGGACAACTGGCTCACGTAGGTCCATGTGTAGATGTCCATATAAACAATGAGCGCATCAGTCCACTGTTCGATGGATAGTTGTTTATTGTTGGTACTATGCGGTTTTGATTCTATGAACCACTGTTGGTTTAAGTAAAGCTTATTGCCGCTGTACAATTCTGATAATTCTATTGAGCCTTTCAAAAGCAGAGACAAATTGACATAGCCATCGTCCCAGATGTTTTGTTTCAGTTGCAACGGAACATGTGCGCTTAAGTAATCAGTGTCTAAAGGACACATTCAACTTATGAATAATATAGACGGTAAACCAGTCCTGGTACAGCCTAGCAACAAGGAGCAAATTCTCAGGACAACGGCATTGATTGTTATTATTATGAGAGAGGGATAAATAAAATAGATGCTGCAGGAAAGGTATGTCTGTACCAAACATTTTATTATATTATTTGCATGCTCTACACAGGCAGGTTAAATTTTTCCTGTGTGCGAATTGATGTGGGGGTGAGATAGAGATTTCGAAAGTGAAAGTAGACGGTTCCGTCAAAAAAGGGGAAATAACTCATGGAAATCAACCCGCATGACCCCGTGTTTGGCATGGATCTAGAACCAGCTTAGGTCACTGACTCCAGGAATGGAAGTAACAAAATTGATTTTGTCGCAGGTAGTTTGCGATTGTCATGTTTGTGTGAATGTGGGTCTATGGGAAATCAATTTGTGGGTCTATGGGAAATCAATTGGTTTTCTGTTTCCTATATGACCCTGTTTCTACAGGCTGTCTGCAATGACACCAGTTGTATCTTTTTTGATTGCCCGATCGCGTCTTCCGGCATTCGCCATCATTTCACGACAATATTCGACGCAACGCCCGTTGCCGCCAAGCCCGTTGCCGTCAAGCCCGTTGTCGCCAAGACCGGTGACGCCAAGTCCGTTGCCGTTGCCTGGTATCACCAAGGCCGGCGACGCTAAGCCCGGTACCGCCACGCCCGGTGCCGCTAATGCCGGTGCCGCCACGCCTGGTGCAGCCAAGCCCGGTGCTGCCACGCCCGGTGCCGCCACATCCTGTGCCACTAAGCCCGGTGCCGGCACCGCACCATCTGTAAATGTAACGTTTTGAAGCAAATTTAATATGTTTATCTAATCCCTGGGCAAGACACATTCGTGATAGCCCAGTCCCACCGGAAGGGGGCACAAACCGTCGGTCTCGACATGCAAGGCCCTCAAGCCAGTGCAGTAGTTAAACTAAAGCATTTACATTTAAATTTAATATGAATGCATCATCAGTTAGATAACAGGAGCGGGCATTTACTACAGAGTGTAACTGCCGCCAAGCCCGTTGATATGATCGCCAGTGATTTATAGATCTGCCACTAACGCGTCTATTTGTATGTGATTTAAGACGTGACCAGAGAGTGTTTAATTGTGTTTTATATGCGTGAACAAATATCATTTATCCGGGAATTTTCTAAATTATGTATGGAATGGCACTTCCATTTGGCGCCAGGTTCCCATACATGTATACCACACCTGGGACCGCCACCCCTGGTAGTACCACATCCTGAGCCACCATGCCAGGGGGCGCCACGTCTGGAGCCACCACCACTGCCGGTATTTCCACGCGCAGGTCAGCGAAACCGCCACCGCCACCACGCCTGCGTCTCACACCCCACGCATTACCTATCTATGGAGAATACGTCAATAATTATGCCGGTATGCGTGACCAATATAGTGGACAGGATTCCATTTTAAGGGACCCATAAAACGTGGACATAGACAGCCGTATTTAGAAAATCTGGTCCACGACATTTGCACAAGTCACAGACCAGGATAATAATGTGTAACCGTACGCTATCTAAAAGAAGGTTGGGCATGTATTGCGTACAACACTAACCCCCGAAAACAATGCGCAAAACGTGGGTGTAAACATTCAATGTGGCTAAAATCGCGAAAATTAAAACATAATGGTGCGCTAGCTGCGACTGCGCGTGCATATACATATACTAGGTTACGCCAAGTTGTGGGTTTTCACAAAGTATGAACATTGACCAGAAAATGAACATAATTGCGTTCTAATTCCGTGATGGTAGCGCAACATGCCCGTTATTAGCTATATACAATGTAATTATGTTACAACACAAAGTTATTTGTATATGTTGATTTATAAAACAGCTTGAATTGTATAATAAAACATACTTACGCTTATATCGCTAATTTTGTGCGATTCGTCGAACGACTACCGCTGGAATGGCATCACGCCGGTCCCACTATCCACGCGTGGGTTGGACATCGCGCTACATCGATGTGGCTAGTGACCTGTGAGTTATCCACGATTGGCTGGCGGCTTGTAAACAGCGGGGGTTAAACTGGTCAATCATAACAAACCTTAATGTGTTGCTGACATTAAACGTAATTATTTATACGGCAACACATTGTGTACAACTGCATAGCTTAGCTGTTATAACGAATGCCAAAAACGGTATATTTTCTAGATGATTGTGGGTTCGAGTCCATCGCCGGGTTATAATCTTTTGTATGTGTTTTCCACCCGCTTATCTTACCAATCATCTGATAGTTGTTAGATATACCGTAACACAAATGTATTTATATTACTAAATTTCTTATACGGGTATATGTAACAAAATCATTTTCGAATCAGCCCTGTTTGAGCCATGCAATGATGTAACATGCAAATAAATTTGCTTGAAGTTGAAAAAAAAACACTTAGCTGACAAAATTATGACAGTTGGATCATGTGATAAAACCGTACGAAAATTAACAAGACGCAGCAAAATCAGCGGCTCATTAGTAATGTCAGTTCAATGATGTCAAACACAATCAATATATTATGCTGACATTTATCCGCTATTGATTGATGACGATTTTCATTCCTTGTAAAACTATGGAATTTGTTTTTTCTTATGAAAAAAAGAGTATAATTTGTATCACAAGATAGTAATCATCTAAAAATAAAAATATATGCATATTCAAGATATTTTATTCGACTTCTAATTGTCCGTTTTGACAATCAACTACATGGTTATTCAAATTGTTTTCCAAACTATCTGAAGCATACATTTCCATGCTGTAAACTGCTTTAGATGAGGCGTCGATTCGAGCAGCCAAGATGGCAGCCAAGATGGCTGCGAAGTGGCATATCCCTAAATGCGAAATAGATATATGCCGCTTACCCTTGACATGACACATGACAGTTTATCGAAAACCAATAATAAACAGGTCAAGACTGTTTATGTAGTCTAAATAATCAAAAAATCAACATGTAATTTTATTTAATTTTTTATTGACGGGTTCTGGTTCTTCTGGGTTACCAGTACCCGGCAACAACTTATTCAACTCTTACAGCGCAGGAAACGAAAATTGTCGCCTGCTTATTTATATCATATTTATTACTGAAAAACTCGTTTTTGAAAGCACACGGAAATCGTCTCCGATGGAGACGATTCTCGTGTGCTGTCAAAATGAGTTTTTGTTAAGAATTAATGAAAATAAAAAATGGACAGCAGATGACAAATTGTAATACAGTGTACTAAGGGTTAAGTCAAAATACAAGGAGATACTTGGAATTTAGTACAGTATAAATATTATGATATGGAACCTCATCACACAAATATATATACTAATAAACAAATGTAGTTTGATAAAAAACATAGATTCAGACTTATGAACAAGAATTCCGCCACGGAAATGGCCTGCCGAGGCTTTTGACAGTAACATGATCATGTGTATGTGTGAAAGTAAACATCATTAAAACCCGTCAGTGAAGGGCATGCTTAAAACATGAAAACGGTCAAGGTTGAAGAAAAATTTTGACATGAAAAAATGGCTACGTGTTTTCACAAGCATGTGACGGTAAAGATCAAGATTTTGTTAATGGCGGCACAAGTGCTTACATGTATCAAATGCCCAAACATTGAAGCAATCCATCAAGTAAACTTAAATGTTATACAATGGTGTAGAAACTAGAAACTGTTTAACACAAAACATATGGTGTTTCTGCAAAAATGTGAAGATAAAAAGGTCACGGTCATGAGTGTGATCCTAATGCTCACATACTGTACACCAAGTGTCAAAATATTGAAGCACTCATCAAGTAATATTAAATTCATAGCATGATGTAAAAACATTCGGACGCCAAAAAATGGGTAAATGTTCTGCAAACATTTAAAGTTAAAAAGGGTCCAGGTCATGTTAATGGCAGCATGAGTGTGTTCCTAATGCTCACATATATCAAGTGACGAAAAATGTGCCGACTATAGTCGTGCCTTCTGCTAAAGCAGGCGCGACAATGACCTGTGAAATCCTGCAGACAAGCTCACGGTAAATAACCACTGAAGCGGACGCAGAAGACACTACAGAATCCTGGGTGTGTCATTTCGTCATAGAAGGCCAGGAATTCCCCCCGTTTCCCACGCCCTCCACAGTATCCTGGTCCTTCTTCTTTGTATTTGTCCCCACATGAAAAACAGACGACGATGTTGAAGGGCTTGTATAATTCTGGATTCTGGCTCCAGTAAGACGGTGGTCGTATGCCTTTGATAACAGAATAATACTTTTGATTATGCAACTGTTTTAAAGCTGTTTGTTAATCATGGAAAAGATGACATTGTCGATCTTATATAGGGTGGTTGTGATTTTCAACTTGTAACTACATACAAATATTTTTAAACATTGTAAAAGACAATAGTTTTCTGAAATACATGTCATGTAGAGGATGTTAGAAATGTATGTTATATATACATTAATCCAGGAGATATTGTAACCCCACACCTTATCCGTATGCCTTGATTTAACAAAATGCAGGGCAAATTGGCACTCAATTGAATTCTTTTTTAAGGTATATTTATTTTAAAACAAAATTGATCATTTTGATTCTAAATGGCCACCAAAATCTAAGATGGTCGACAACCAACCAAACCCCAACCACATTAACCCACCTCACTAAAACAAACTAGTCAATTATTGAATGATTGATTATTGTGATTTAACAGCCTAGACACAGGTATTTAAATGCCGTATAGAACCTGTCCATAATGAGGGAAATTTACAAAATAAGAGCTCAATATTTACAAAACCAGAAATGTGGCCTGTCGGCACATGAATGCCCCTGCTGGCAGCCTTGACATTGGGCGGCGTATGAATGTAAGGCATGTTCATATGTATCAAGTGTATACATATTGAAGTAATTGGCAAAGCCATTGAGAACTTCAAATTATTGTATGATAGAGAAACGTGCAAGTAGATCTGTCCCAAACAGCTAAGGAAATTTTAAAAGGTGGAAAGTTCAAGGTCAAAGGTCATAGTATTGTTGGATGGAGTGTGTAAGGCATGTTCATATGTATCATGTGTATATATATTGAAGTCATTGGCAAAGCGATTGAGAAGTGATAGTATGATTAGACAGCTTGCACGTATATTTGTCCCAAACTGCAAATTAAACAATTAAAGTTAAAAAAAGGTCCAGGTCGTAGTACTTGTGGGTGGAGTGCGCAATGCATGTTCATATGTAGCATGTGTACAAGTATTGAAGTAATTGGTAAAGCCATTGAGAAGTTATAGTAAGATTAATAAACTTGCACATAGATTTGTATGTAAAATCGGGACCGACGGCCAGACGGACAGATGGACGTACGGACGGACGTTCCAACATTTTGGGTTTATGGGGTATTTCCATTGTTTGAAGAACAATGAAAAAGCCCCTAAACAACAATAGAGTTTATGAGCTTACGGAATATTACAAAGGAATCTTTTGTTCCTAACCCCGCCCCTAAGCTCTCAAACCCTGGACGTTGGCCCGGACGGACGGACATGGCTAACGCTATATGCCCCTGAGCTCCCGACCAACCAGCCACTAATTATTGAATTAAATAAAATAAGATTTATATATGTGGTAATGGTGACCCCTTGTTGCTTACCCACTAGATCAGTAGCATAAAGAAGGTAGTATTGTTAATAATTACTCAATAGCCACGACAAATGGCAGTCTGTCCGAAATGTCTGGCTGCTGGACATTTGCCGGAAAATGGAGCAGACCAGAGCCAGTCGCCCATACGCTATGTCACCGTCGTTAAGTACGACTTCCTTCAGGATGTCGACTAATGTGTCGCTAGGTAGTTGTAGCAGCTGAAATATATTGTTAAGTAATGATTAGACAATGGGTTTGAGTTTCTTACCTGGTGACAAGACAGTCATGTAAACTAAGGGTAAGAGGTGTGACAAATCATCTAGTCGTTTAAAAGTGATCAAGTAGAGTTACCTTGTAGAGTATTCACCTTGTTAACCTTAAGGTTAGTCTACTGGATTCCCCTTTAAATGGTGGGGCCATGCTTAACAAATTCTATGTGCGAAAACAAATTTCCAACAGACCGACAAGCTGACTCCGGATTAAATGACACAAGGGTAATTTTAAGGATTGTCTGGACATCCCATTTATCACACTGGTTTAAGTATGCTAACTGTAGTATCCTACCTGACAACCTGAGCAGATGTACTTGTCGGGCTTATCATTCCCGTTAAGGCCCATGCATGACGGATGAAGCCACTCAAGGCATGACTCGCACTGCCAGTACTGCCTGAATTCGCAGAAAACATGAACAGTGTTAACAATTTGTGGACAGATTTTGCTGTGTTTGATATACATGACATTGTTCATAGATGTACAATTGGAGTTTCAATCAAGGCCCATCAATGAGAGGATGAGTCACCTTGTCTTGATAAATATGTATACCGAATTTGGTTACGATCCGTCAAATATAACTTGAGTTATTGCATGGACAAGGTTAGAATCCGGAAATTAACAAGAGTTGTCAGAAGACAACGACCAAGATGGCATAGTTGTATAAAACTAGAAAATGTGTTCGTAGAACACGGATACCAAAGTATATGTATAAAGTACACACAGGCAAACGGTACAGAGATGGACATTTATCAGCTGCACACAGGCAAACGGTACACAGATGGGCATTTATCTTGTACACACATGCAAACTGTACGCAGATGGGCATTTATCAGCTACACACAGGCAAACGGTACAGAGATGGGCATTTCTCAGCTACACACAGGCAAACTGTACAGAGATGGGCATTTATCAGGTACACACAGGCAAACTATACTGAGATGGGCATTTATTAGGTACACAAAGGCAAACGGTACAGAGATGGGCATTTATCAGCTACACACAGGCAAACTGTACATAGATGGGTATTTATCAGGTACACACAGGCAAGCTGTACAGAGATGGGCATTTATCAGGTACACACAGGCAAACGGTACAGAGATGGGCATTTTTCAGGTAGACACAGGCAAACGGTTCAGAGATGGGAATTTATCAGGTACACACAGGCAAACTGTACATACATTGGCATTTATCAGGTACACACAGGCAAACGGTACACAGATTGGCATACTGTACAGAGATGGACATTTGTCATGTACACACAGGCAAACGGTACAGAGACGGGCTTGTATCAGGTACACACAGGCAAACTGTACAGAGATAGGCATTTATCAGGTAAACACAGGCACATTGTACAGCGATGGGCATTTATCAGGTACACAAAGGCTAACTGTACAGAGATGGGCATTTATCAGGTACACACAGGCAAACGGTACAGAGATGGGCATTTATCAGGTACACACATGCAAACGGTACAGAGATGGGCATTTATCAGGTACACACAGGCAAACTGTACAGAGATGGGCATTTATCAGGTACACAAAGGCAAACGGTACAGAGATGGGCATACTGTACAGAGATGGGCATTTATCAGCTACACAAAGGCAAACTGTACAGAGATGGGCATTTATCAGGTACACACAGGCAAACTATACTGAGATGGGCATTTATCAGGTACACAAAGGCAAACGGTACAGAGATGGGCATTTATCAGCTACACACAGGCAAACTGTACATAGATGGGCATTTATCAGGTACACACAGGCAAGCTGTACAGAGATGGGCATTTATCAGGTACACACAGGCAAACGGTACATATATGGGCATTTATCAGCTACATACAGGCAAACGGTACAGAGATGGGAATGTATCAGCTACACACAGGCAAACGGTACATAGATGGGTATTTATCAGGTACATACAGGCAAACTGTACATAGATGGGCATTTATCAAATATACACAGGCAAACGGTACACATATGGGCATTTATCAGCTACACTCAGGCAAACGGTACAAAGATGGGCATTTATCAGGTGCACACAGGCAAACTGTACAGAGATGGGCTTTTGTCAGCTACACACAGGCAAACGGTACAGAGATGGGCATTTATCAGCTACACACAGGCAAACTTTACAGATATGGGCATTTATCAGGTACACACAGGAAAACTGTACAGAGATGGGAATTTATCAGCTACACACAGGCAAACTGTACATATATGGGTATTTTTCAGCTACACACACTCAAACTGTACAGAGATGGGCATTTATCAGCTACACACAGGCAAACTGTACAGAGATGGGCATTTATCAGGTACACACATGCAAACGGTACAGAGATGGGCATACTGTACATATATGGGCATTCATCAGGTACATACAGGCAAATTGTACAGAGATCGGCATTTATCAGGTACACACTGGCAAACGGTACAGAGATGGCCATTTATCAGCTACACACAGGCAAACTGTACAGAGATGGGAATTTATCAGGTACACACAGGCAAACTGTAAAGAGATGGGCATTTATCAGCTACACACAGGCAAACGGTACAGAGATGGGCATTTATCAGGTACACACAGTCAACCTGTACAGAGATGGGCCTTTATCTGCTACACACAGGCAAACTGTACAGAGATGGGAATCTATCAGGTACAGACATGCAAACGGTACAGAGATGGGCATTTATCAGCTACACACAGGCAAACGGTACAGATATGGGCATCACCCTGTCTGTGTATATAAATTCCATGTTGCCATTACTGCTGATTCCAACCGGACAACTGGTTCTCGTAGATCCCTGTGTAGCCCCCGAGGTCAGTGTATATAGATCCCATGTTGCTATGACTACTGATTCCAACCAGACAACTGGTTCACGTAGGTCCCTGTGTAGTCCCCTGTCTGTGTATATAGATCCCATGTTGTCATTACTGCTGATTGAAACCAGACAACTGGTTCACGTAAGTCCATGTACAGCCCCTTGTGTATATAGATCCCATGTTGCCATTATTACAGATTCCAACCGGACAACTGGTTCACGTAGGTCCATGTACAGCCCCCATGTACAGCCCCCTGTCTGTGTATATAGATGATAAGTGTTGATTACAAGTATTTCCAACCAAATACCGTTCCAGTGAACTCATCTACATGGAGATACCTGTCCGATACCGTCCCAGTGATCTCATCTACATAGAGATAACTCTCATATGCCGTCCGATGATCTCACCTACATAGATATAACTGGCAAATACCGTCCCGGTGATCTCATAGATCTACATAGATCTAAACGTCAGATACCGTCCCAGTGATTTCATCTACATATATGTAACTGTCAGATACCGTCCCAGTGATCTCATCCACATAGTGATAACTGTCAGATACTGTCCCGGTTATCACATCTACATAGATATATCTGTCAGATACCGTCCCGGTAATCTCATCTACATAGAGATAACTGTCAGATGTCGTTCGGTGATCTCATCTACATAGAGATAACTGTCAGTTACCGTCCCTGTGATCTCATCTACATATATATAACTGTCAGATACAGTCCCAGTGATCTCATCTACATAGAGATAACTGTCAGATACCGTCCCAGTAATCTCATCTACATAGAGATAACTGTCAGATGCCGTCCGGTGATCTCATCTACATAAATATAATTGTCAGATACGGTCCCGGTAATCTCATCTACATAGAGATAACTGCCAGATGCCGTTCGATGATCTCATCTACATATATATAACTGTCAGATACCGTCCCGGTAATATCATCTACATAGAGATAACTGTCAGATGCCGTCCGGTTATCTCATCTACATAGACATAACTGTCAGATACCGTCCCGGAAATCTCAATAACTGTCAGATGCCGTCTGGTGATCTCATCTACATAGATATAACTGTCAGATACCACCCGGTGATCTCATCTACATATAAATAACTGTCAGATACCGTCCCAGTGATCTCATTTACATAGAGATAACTGTCAGATACCGTCCCGGTGATCATAGAGATAACTGTCAGATACCGTCCAAGTGATCTCATCTACATAGAGATAACTGTCAGATACCGTCCCGGTGATCTCATCTACATAGAGATAACTGTCAGATACCGTCCCGGTGATCTCATCTACATATACATAACAGTCAGATACCGTCCAAGTGATCTCATTTACATAGATATAACTGTCAGATACCGTCCCGGTGATCTCATCTACATATATATAACTGTCAGATACCATCCCAGTGATCTCATTTACATGGATATAACTGTCAGATACCGTCCCATTGATCTCATCTACACGGATATAACTGTCAGATGCCGTCCGGTGATCTCATCTACATAGAGATAACTGTCAGATTCAGTCCGGTGGTCTCATCTACGTAGATATAACTGTAAGATACCGTCCCAGTGATCTCATCTACATAGACATAACTGTCAGATACCGTCCCGGTGATCTCATTTACATATATATAACTGTCAGATACCGTCCCAGTGATCTCATCTACATAGAGATAACTGTCAGATATCGTCCCGGTGATCTCATCTACATATATATAACTGTCAGATACCGTCCCGGTGGTCTCATCTACATATATATAACTGTCAGATACCGTCCCGGTGATCTCATCTACATAGATATAACTGTCAGATGCCGTCCGGTGATCTCATCTACATATACATAACTGTCAGATACCGTCCGGTGATCTCATCTACATATATATAACTGTCAGATACCGTCCCGGTGATCTCATCTACATAGATATAACTGTCAGATACCGTCCGGTGATCTCATCTACATAGATATAACTGTCAGATACCATCCGGTGATCTCATCTACATAGATATAACTGTCAGATACCGTCCCGGTGATCTCATCTACATAGATATAACTGTCAGCTGCCGTCCGGTGATCTCATCTACATATATATAACTGTCAGATGCCGTCCGGTGATCTCATCTACATATATATAACTGTCAGATACCGTCCCTGTGATCTCATCTACATAGATATAACTGTCAGATACTATCCCGGTGATCTCATCTACATAGAGATAACTCTCAGATACTATCCCGGTGATCTCATCTACATAGAGATAACTCTCAGATACCGTCCCAGTGATCTCCTCTACATAGATATAACTGTCAGATGCCGTTAGGTGATCTCATCTACATAGATATAACTGTCAGATACCGTCCCAGTGATCTCATCTACATAGAGATAACTGTCAGATACAGTCAGGGTGATCTTATCTACATATATATAACTGTCAGATACCGTCCCAGTGATCTCATATACATATATATACTGTCAGATACCGTTCCGATGATCTCATCTACACATATATAACTATCAGATACGGTCCCAGTGATCTCATCTACATAGAGATAAATGTCAGATTCCGTCCGGTGGTCTCATCTACGTAGATATAACTGTCATATACCGTCCCAGTGATCTCATATACATAGAGATAACTGTCAGATACCGTCCCAGTGATCTCCTCTACATAGAGATAATGGTCAGATGCCGTCCGGTGATCTCATCTACATAGATATAACTGTCAGATACCGTCCCAGTGATCTCATATACATAGAGATAACTGTCAGATACCGTCCCAGTGATCTCATAGAGATAACTGTCAGATGCCGTCCGGTGATCTTATCTACATAGATATAGCTGTCAGATACCGTCCCAGTGATATCATCTACATAGAGATAACTGTCAGATACCGTCAAGGTGATCTTATCTACATATATATAGCTGTCAGACACCGTCCCAGTGAACTCATATACATATATATACTGTCAGATACTGTCCCGATGATCCCATCTACATATATATAACTATTAGATACCGTCCCAGTGATCTCATCTACATAGAGATAACTGTCAGATTCCGTCCGGTGATCTCATCTACGTAGATATAACTGTCAGATACCGTCCCAGTGATCTCATCTACAGAGAGATAACTGTCAAATACCGTCACAGTGATCTCGTATACATAGATATAACTGTCAGATGCCGTCCGGTGATCTCATCTACATAGATATAACTGTCAGATACCGTTTCGGTGATCTCATATACTTAGAGATATATGTCTAATACGGTTCCAGTGATCTCGTCAACAGGAGATATCTGTCCAATTTCATGTCAAATACCTTTTTGTTGCAGATAGATCCAAGCGGACTGGACGTCTCTTCTGGGAAGAAGGGTCGACCAAATGTTTGCCCATAGCGTTCAACGGCAGTCCATTCCTTGTCCATGGCAACTAACTACAGGAATGTTGTCATGGGCCTGATATACATTTGTCCAAGAAAGGAAAGGAGAGGAGAAGGAAGGAGGTTTGTTGATATACTGGGAAGAGTATAGTCTTGATTATACCCCCGGCATACGAAGTATGTCGAGAGGTATATAGTTTTCGTAATTCCGTCCGTCTGTCCGTCTGTCCGTCCGTCTGTCCGTCCGTACCATTTGCGTCAAAGTTTTTATTTGTCGGTCCAGGCGGCGGCCGGGGGTATAAGTGAGCCCCTGCTCACTTTTTATACGCCCGTTTGAAGAAAACGGGAAGTATTATGTATTCATCTTGTACGGGTGGGCGGGCGGGCGGGCGGGGACAGCTTGTCCACGCAATAACTAGAGTTTTACTTGACAGATTTTAACCAAATCCGGTATACATGTTTATCACGGCAAGATGAAGAAGCCTGTTGATTTTGAAACATTTCCGATTACTAATCTCCCCTTGGCGGCCATTTTTAATTTTCGCACTCTGTATCCTTGTCCACGCAATAACTCAAGGTCTACTTGACTGATCATAACTAAATTCGGTATGCATGTTTATCACGGCAAGACGAAGAAGCTTATTGATTTCGAAACATTCCCGATAACTTATCTCCCCTTGGTGGCCATTTTAATTGTCGCACTCTATCATTGTCCACGCAATAACTCAAGTTCGACATCACCGATCGAAACCAAACTCGGTATACATGTTTATCATGGCAAGACAAAGAAGGCTATTGATTTTGAATATTTTTTTTATACTTATCTCCCCTTGGCAGCCATTTTTAACTTTCGCACTCTGTATCCTTGTCCACGCAATAACTCAAGTTCTACTTGACCGATCGTAACCAAATTTGGTTTACATGTTTATCTCGTCAAGATGAGTTATCTCCCCTTGTTGACTGGGCTTGCCTCGACGGGCGTATATTGTGACATTCGGCACTCTTGTTCAAGTTGAATTAGCTACATGTATTGCATTTCAAGTGGTGTAAGTGTTATGGATTCTGGCATTGGTGTCAACAATTGTTAAGATTGTCGTTAATTTTTACGTGTCATGATGAAACATGTCCCCCTTTTTTACTTACAATTTGGCAATTTTCTCTTGTAACTCGTAAAACTGTTAAACCATAGTACGTGTAACCCTGATACTTAGTGTGTAGATTCGTTATTCCAATTGTACAGCTATGATGTATAGATAGTTTCTTTATATTTTCATTTCACCCTCGGGTCATGGATTATCTCCCCCGTTTCGACTGAGAATTTTGCCTCGTTTACTATCAATGCGGTATGTGGGGCATCCGTCTTCCACCAAACACATTTTCTAGTTCTTATTTGTTTTACCCATAAATTTCCAAACTAGTACTAAGTAGGCATTTTATATTCATCCGCTAATACTGGTAAGTTACTTTATCATCTGTTTTACTGATTTCATGTACCAGCATGACTATTGTGACAAACGGCGACAGCTGCTTCAGCCATCACAGAAGATGGGCTGCCCAGCAAAGATTTACATTCGTTCGATAATATGTTTTCCTACATACCAGGTATAACAGGCTCCAGTTTTGTTTGAGCAAATCAAGTTGCTCAAAATAGCGACCCCATATGCATAAGGAGGGTTATGAAAAATTTAGACTGCACTTGACTATGAAAATTACTCAGCAATCACCAGTGCAACTCACATATTGAAGTCACTATGAAAATTTTCATAACATTGTTCTGAGAAAAACAATAGTAATTATGAAAATTTTCATAAACCGTACTATCACTATGAAAATGATCATAAGTCGTACAATCGATCTCACTATGAAAATTTTCAAAACCGTCATATTCCCTCTCACTATGAAAATTTTCATAGACCGTAATATTCCCTCTCACTATGAAAATTTTCATAGACCGTCATATTTCCTCTCACTATGAAAATTTTCATAACATTGTTCTGAGAAAAACAGTAGTCATTATGAAAATTTTCATAAACCGTACTGTCACTATGAAAATTATCATAAGCCGTACAATCGATCTCACTATGAAAATTTTCATAAACCGTCATATTCCCTCTCACTATGAAAATTTTCATAGACCGTAATATTCCCTCTCACTATGAAAATTTTCATAGACCGTCATATTCCCTCTCACTATGAAAATTTTCATAAGCCGTAATATTCCCTCTCACTATGAAAATTTTCATAAACCGTAACCGTCATATTCCCTCTCACTATGAAAATTTTCATAAGGACAGTAATATGCCCTCTCACTATGAACATTTTCATAGACCGTCATATTCCCTCTCACTATGAAAATTTTCATAAGCCGTAATATTCCCTCTCACTATGAAAATTTTCTTAAGCAGTACTATCCCTCTCACTATGAAGATTTTCATAAACCGTCATATTCCCTCTCGCTATGAAAATTTTCATAAGCCGTAATATTCCCTCTCACTATGAACATTTTCATAGACCGTCATATTTCCTCTCACTATGAAAATTTTCATAAGGACAGTAATATGCCCTCTTACTATGAAAATTTTCATAGACCGTCATATTCCCTCTCACTATGAAAATTTTCATAAGGACAGTAATAGTTTCCATGGCAATGTTTATTTTTTACAGTTTTCGGCAACACCATTGGGAACTTTCTAACCATGTTACCATTACTGCCATGTTTTATCACTGTTGGAGTATATGTGTGTATGTACAGAAGACAAAACATGAAGATCATCGTATGACATTTAATATACGTACGTCATCAACTAAACAACTTATTTAAAATGTACCAAAGTAGTATGTGTATCTTTAGAACTTCTAAGATCCGAAGAGAATGCAATTCATTGATTCCTATATGTGTAAATATAATACGAATATTCTACAATTACTTGGCATGTTAGTTTCTAACAGTGTCTCTTTTTACTGGCACAAGTATACCGGACATCCATTACATTTCAGTTTGTAATACATGTAGTATTCAACAAAGCATTACTTTGTTATGATAAAATACAAAGCTCTACATATCCTGTTTATAGGCCAGTTGCATTCCACAAAACACATGACCACGAATTGAAAATGTGAATTCATTTATTTACTGACATGTAAAGGCCTGTCAACGATATACGGCATGTGAATTGTGTACGTAAGAAAAATTTTCATGACATTTATTTACAGAAACTTTGATATTTTCTGTAAATGACGTCGAAAGATAACGAAATTTCCATAGACAATGTGGAAGGCTGTGCAAATTTCGTCAACTTTCGACAGGGAAAATACCGTAAATTTTGTAAATATTTTTCATAAGATATTGCACATGTTCTTAGATAGAAGATCAAATGGTTCGTTATATACTGTACGTGTATTAGGCCGGGTTTACTGGTTCGAATACCATATTTCACCTGACAATTCAAAAATCAGTATTGGATATTTGCAGATGAAACAATATATATATTCAGCCCTGAAATTATAATAACCTGATTTGGTTACAGATACACACCAAAACGGCTTAGCCCACCTCCCTAAAAGTAATAGGATTATTACTAATCCTACTAATTTCATAATGGTATTAAACCAGATTCAACTCTTAAATAACATGAAAAAGTGTACCGTTTGCCTGTGTGTAGCTGATAAATGCCCATTTCTGTGCAGTTTGCCTGTGTATTCCTGATAAATGCCCATCTCTGTACCGTTTGCCCGAGTGTAGCTGATAAATGTCCATATGTGTACCGTTTGCCTGTGTGTACCTGATAGATGCACATCTCTGTAAATATTGCCTGTGCGTAGCTGATAAATGTCCATCTCTGTACGGGTGCCTGTGTGTACCTGACAAATGCCCATCTCCGTACAGTTTGCCTGTGTGTACCTCAAAAATGCCCATCTTTGTACAGTTTGAGTGTTAGTACCTGATAAATACCCATCTATGTACCGTTTGCCTGTGTGTAGTTTATTAAAGCCCATCTCTGTACAGTTTGCCTTTGTGTTGCTGATAATTGCCCAGCTCTGTACCGTTTGCCTGTGTGTACCTGATAAATGCCCATATATGTACCGTTTGCCTGTGTGTACCTGTTAAATGCCAATCAATGTACAGTTTGCCTGTATGCAGGTGATAAATGCCCATCTCTATACAGTTTGCCTGTGTGTAGCTGATAAATGCCTATCTTCGTACCGTTTGCCTGTGTGTAGCTGATAAATGCCCATCTCTGTACAGTTTGCCTGTATTTTCCTGATAAATGCCCATCTTTGTACCGTTTGCCTGTGTGTAGCTGACAAATGCCCATCTCTGTACAGTTTGCCTGTGTTTTCCTGTTAAATGCCCATCTTTGTACCTTTTGCCTGTGTGTAGATGATAAATGCCCATCTGTGTACCGTTTGCCTCTGTGTATCTGATAAATGCCCTTCTCTGTACCGTTTGCCTGTGTGTACCTGATAAATTCCCATGTCTGTACAGTTTGTCTGAGTGTAGCTGATAAATACCCATCTCCGTACCGTTTGCCTGTGTGTAGCTGATAAATTGCGATATCTGTACAGTTTGCCTGTGTGTTGCTGATAAATGCCCATCTCTGTAACGTTTGCCTGTGTGTAGCTGATAAATGCCAATCTCTGTTACAGTACCGTTTGCCTGTGTGTATCTGATAAATGCCCATCTGTGTAGAGTTTGCATGTGTGTACATGATAAACGCCCATCTCTGTACCGTTTGCCTGTGTGTAGCTGATAAATGCCCATCTCTGTACCGTTTGCCTGTGTGTAGCTGATAAATGCCCATATCTGTACAGTTTGCCTGTGTGTACCTGATAAATGCCCATCTCTGTAAAGTTTGCTTGTGTGTACCTTATAAATGCTCATCTCTTTACAGCTTGCCTGTGTGTAGCTAATAGATGCCCATCACTGTGCCGTTTGCATGTGTGTACGTGATAAATGCCCGTCTCTGTACCGTTTGCCTGTGTGTACCTGATAAATGCCCATCTCTGTACAGTTTGCCTGTGTGCAGCTGATAAATGCCCGTCTCTGTACCGTTTGCCTGTGTGTAACTGATAAATGCCCATCTCTGTACAGTTTCCATGTGTGCAGCTGATAAATGCCAATATATGTACAGTTTGCCTATGTGTAACTGATAAATGCCCATGTCTGTACCGTTTCCCTGTGTGTAGCTGATAAATACCCATCTCTGTACAGTTTGCCTGTGTGTAGCTGATAAATGCCCATCTCCGTAACGTTTGCCTGTGTGTAGCTGATAAATGCCCATTTCTGTACCGTTTGCCTGTGTGTACATGTACCTGATAAATGCCCATCTCTGTACCGTTTGCCTGAGTGTAGCTGATAAATGTCCTTATGTGTACCGTTTGCCTATGTGTACCTGATAGATGCCCATCTCTGTAAAGATTGCATGTGCGTAGCTGATAAATGTCCATCTCTGTACCGTTTGCCTGTGTGTACCTGACAAATGCCCATCTCCGTACAGTTTGCCTGTGTGTACCTCATAAATGCCCATCTCTGTACAGTTTGAGTGTTTGTACCTGATAAATGCCCATCTATGTACCGTTTGCCTGTGTGTACCTGATTAAAGCCCATCTCTGTACAGTTTGCCTTTGTGTTGCTGATAATTGCCCAGCTCTGTACCGCTTGCCTGTGTGTACCTGATAAATGCCCATATCTGTACCTTTGATTGTGTGTACCTGATAAATGCCCATCAATGTACAGTTTGCCTGTGTGCAGCTGATATATGCCCATCTCTATACAGTTTGCCTGTGTGTAGCTGATACATGTCCATCTTTGTACTGTTTGCCTGTGTGTAGCTGATAACTGCCCATCTCTGTACAGTTTGCCTGTGTTTTCCTGATAAATGCCCATTTGTGTACCGTTTGCATGTGTGTACCTGATAAATGCCCATGTCTGTACAGTTTGCATGAGTGTAGCTGATAAATTCCCATCTCTGTACCGTTTGATTGTGTGTACCTGATAAATGCCCATCAATGTATAGTTCGCCTGTGTGCAGCTGATAGATGCCCATCACTATACAGTTTGCCTGTGTGTAGCTGATAAATGCCCATCTTTGTACTGTTTGCCTGTGTGTAGCTGATAACTGCCCATCTCTGTACCGTTTGCCTGTGTTTTCCTGTTAAATGCCCATCATTGTACCTTTTGCCTGTGTGTAGCTGATAAATGTCCATCTGTGTACCATTTGCATGTGTGTACCTGATAAATGCCCATGTCTGTACAGTTTGCCTGAGTGTAGCTGATAAATGCCCATCTCTGTACCGTTTGCATGTGTGTAACTGATAAATGCCCATCTCTTTACAGTTTGCCTGTGTTTACCTGATAACTGCCCATGTCTGTACCGTTTCCCTGCGTGTACCTGATAAATGCCCATCTCTGTACAGTTTGCCTGTGTGTAGCTGATAAATGTCCATCTCTGTACCGTTTTCCTGTGTGTACCTGATATATGCCCATCTCTGTACCGTTTGCCTGTGTGTACCTGATACATGCCCAATCTCTTTACCGTTTGCCTGTGTGTAGCTGATACATGCCCATCTCTGTACCGTTTGCCTGTGTGTACCTGATAAATGCCCATCTCTGTACAGTTTGCCTGTATGTACCTGATAGATGCCCATATGTGTACAGTTTGCATGTGTGTACATGATAAATGCCCATCTCTGTACCGTTTACCTGTGTGTACCTGATAAATGCCCATCTCTGTACAGTTTGCCAGTGTGTAACTGATAAATGCCCATCTCTGTACAGTTTGCCTGTGTGTAGCTGGTAAATGCCCATATGTGTACCGTTTGCCTGTGTGTAGCTGATAAATGCCCATATATGTACCGTTTGCCTGTGTGTAGCTGATAAATGCCCATCTCTGTACAGTTTGCATGTGTGTACCTTTTAAATGCCCATCTCTGTACCGTTTGCATGTGTGTAACTGATAAATGCCCATCTCTTTAAAGTTTGCCTGTGTTTACCTGATAACTGCCCATGTCTGTACCGTTTCCCTGCGTGTACCTGATAAATGCCCATCTCTGTACAGTTTGCCTGTGTGTAGCTGATAAATGTCCATCACTGTACCGTTTTCCTGTGTGTACCAGATAGATGCCCAATCTCTTTACCGTTTGCCTGTGTGTACCTGATACATGCCCAATCTCTTTACCGTTTGCCTGTGTGTAGCTGATACATGCCCATCTCTGTACCGTTTGCCTGTGTGTACCTGATAAATGCCCATCTCTGTACAGTTTGCCTGCATGTACCTGATAGATGCCCATCTTTGTATAGTTTGCATGTGTTTACATGATAAATACCCATCTCTGTACCGTTTACCTGTGTGTACCTGATAAATGCCCATCTCTGTACAGTTTGCATGTGTGTACATGATAAATGCCCATCTTTGTACCGTTTGCCTGTGTGTATCTGATATATGCCCATCTCTGTACCGTTTGCCTGTGTGTACCTGATACATGCCCATCCCTCTACCATTCGCCTGTGTGTACCTGATAAATGCCCATCTCTGTACAGTTTGCCTGTGTGTACCTGATAAATGCCCATCTCTGTACCGTTTGCCTGTGTGTAGCTGATAAATGGCCATCTCTGTACAGTTTGCCTGTGTGTAGCTGATACATGCCCATCTCTGTACAGTTTATCTGTGTGTACCTGATAAATGTCCATCTCTGTACAGTTTGCCTGTGTGTACCTGATAAATGCAAATCTCATTACAGTTTGCCTGTGTGTACCTGATAAATGCCCATCTCTGTACCGTTTGCCTGTGTGTAGCTGATAAATGGCCATCTCTGTACAGTTTGCCTGTGTGTAGCTGATAAATGGCCATCTCTGTACAGTTTGCCTGTGTGTAGCTGATACATGCCCATCTCTGTACAGTTTGCCTGTGTGTACCTGATAAATATCCATCTCTGTACAGTTTGCCTGTGTGTTGCTGATAAATGCCTATATATGTACGGTTTGCCTGTGTGTACCTGATACATACCCGTCTCTATACAGTTTGCCTGTGTGTAGCTGATAAATTCCTATCTATGTACCGTTTGCCTGTGTGTACCTGATAAATGCCCATCTCTGTACCGTTTGCCTGTGTGTACCTGATAAATTCCCATCTCTGTACCGTTTGCCTGTGTGTAGCTGATAAATGCCCATCTCTGTACCGTTTGCCAGTGTGTACCTGATAAATGCACATCTCTGTACCGTTTGCCTGTGTGTAGCTGATACATGCCTATCTCTGTACCGTTTGCCTGTGTGTAGCTGATAAATGCCCATCTCTGTACCGTTTGCCTTTGTGTACCTGATAAATGCACATCTGTGTACAGTTTGCATGTGTGTACATGATAAATGCCCATCTCTGTACCGTTTGCCTGTGTGTAGCTGATAAATGCCCATCTGTGTACAGTTTGCATGTGTGTACATGATAAATGCCCATCTCTGTACCGTTTGCCTGTGTGTATCTGATATATGCCCATCTCTGTACCGTTTGCCTGTGTGTACCTGATAGATGCCCATCTCTGTACCGTTGGCCTGTGTGTACCTGATTAATGCCCATGTCTGTACAGTTTGCCTGTGTGTAACTGATAAATGCCCATCTATGTACAGTTTGCCTGTGTGTAGCTGATAAATGCCCACCTCTGTACCGTTTGCCTGTGTGTACCTGATAAATGCCCATCTCTGTACAGTCTGCATTTTTGTAGCTGGCTTACAATTTCTGTTTCCTTGATCGGATCTGCTTCACATTTCACACACGCATTGCTCCAATGGTCCTCTAGCACCCTCGGTTCATTTGCTGCCAGCGGGGGCATACCTGTGCCGACAGGCCACATTTCTAGTTTCAAATTATTATGCCCCCGCCCCCAAATGGTGAGGGGGGCATTTAGCGTAACCGACGTCCGTACGTCCCGTATGTATGTCCGGCCGACCCGAAACCTTAACGCTCGTAAAAGTTCCATCCACGGACCTGCTTGATATTTCATACACACCATTGCTCTAATGGTCATCTACTGCCATGCAACAAGTCAACATACATGTACTTGGTACGTTCAAAACCTTAATGCTCAGGTAAATGTCTTATATTGTCTGTTTCTTGGATTGGATTTGCTTGATATTTCACAAATGCATTGCTTTAATTGTCCTCTACCGCCCTGTGTCAATCCACGAGTGTGCCTCCTCCGCAAAGAACAGGGTCAAGGTCACATACTTATCGGGTAAATGACTTATAATGTATGTTTCCTTAATTGGATCTGCTTAATATTTCACACACACATTCAGTGGTCCTCTACCGCCCTTTGAAAAATCCTGGTCCAGGGTCATGGTCACATACATGTACTTGGTGCATTCGGTAAGTGTCTTATAATGTATGTTTCCTTGCATGAATCTGCTTGATATTTCACACACCCATTGCTCTGATGGTCTACTTTTATGCTGTGACAAATCCACGCTTTTCTGGCCCTCTACGTGTTTTCAAATGTCCCTCGTTTCCGTTGGCTGCCAGCGGGGGGCATTTGTGTGCCGACAGGCCACATTTCTAGTTTTATTTTCACATAGTAAAGTCCTATCAAAATTCAAATTTCTGTATTTTTATGAAATTTACATGCCAAAACTAATTCAGAAAAATAGTTATACGTACAGTACTGGTGTAATTCCCTACATGTATATGGGACCTCTGTAATGTAATGTGTTAAATGTTTCAACCCTACATATCTCTATAGCGGTGTTTGCAAACAGTGTAGCTCCAGATGAGCAATTATCATATTTTTTAGAGAAAAAAAACAACTTTATTAATGGACTGGTCTGAAAATCATTTGTGACGACTGGATTAGTCGGAAAATTAACATATCAAAATGAATTCAAGTTACATGTACAGGGATCCTCCAGATTATCGGACAAAAATGGCAGTTTTATTTACGATATGTTTCTTAAAACAGCAGCTATGGGCATACTATTTTCACAGAACAATCCTCGGTTCTTGCTGTCTCAATGAATGTAAACTATTTAGCAAAATATGCCATCTTTCTCGCTTAAAATTGGGTCAGATCATCAGTCGTAAGATTGCCCCAAAATTAACATCGACAATCAGTTATCCGGACAAACGTATAGACTAATCGTCTTATAACTTATATTCTCATGTTGAAATCATAATTGTATCGCCTATAAACCAGTGTAAACAGCATTGTGTATTTCTGCAGAAAAATGAGTTACCCTTCGTTTCTTGAAAGACACCGTATTTATAGAATGTATTGTATTTATAGAACAATAACGTAATTGGGCGCACTCGATTTAGCACCCGCATGACTTTTGTCATTGTAATCAAATTGTGGACAGAGTTGGGAATGTGTTCAGCAAATTTTACTAAAATATTTACCATGCCGACATATTCTTCGCACTGGCATGGAAACAGCATGCACATGCGTGACTTAGATACATTCGTTGCAAAATAGGATAACAAAAATGCGCTTAATTAACAGGTATTTTCATTTGTCAGATAAACTGATTGTCCGGATAATTGGTATGACCCCTGTACATATATTTAGACTTGAAATGGTTAACTTGTGATACAGATCTATCTTATGTGGTGTTGCAAACATTGTAGCTCCAGATGAGCTGGCTCGTAACGAGCTTTCTCATCAGGATCTGCACTTTTTGCAATGATGATGATTGGATTGGTCCATTCCAGGGGGCCATTTCACTAAACTTTGTACGACTAAAATGTTTGTAAGTGAAAATTTAGGATCGTCTGGAAATTTCAATTAATGGATTTACATGTATTGAGCATCTGCAGCCTATGGTCAATAAATGCAAATCCAATAATTATTTAAAAGAAAACATTGTTAATGTGAAATTGATGTCATAATGTTGCACTTACCAACATTTTAGTTGTACAAAGTTTAGTGAAACGGCGGCCCCCAGTTATTCAGGGTTGAAATAAGTTAACTTCGTTACATATTGACTTTATGCAACAAAAGACTCGGGAGCTGGAGAGGAAGTATCGAGATGTCGTCAGTAAAAAGGACCAATCAGAACTGGCCGTTTCTAAACTAAAGTCGCGCAATAATGACCTCGAGTTGGAGCTGCATGATGTCGCCAGAATCGCGAAACGTTTGGAAACGGACAATAATTTCGTTGTGAAAACAGCTGATAAGAAGATTTTGGAAGCCAAGGTTTGTAGACAAATATAGTTTATAGAAATGTATAGTATGATGTATGGTCTGTGGCAATTCATTTTGCATGTTAAAAACATTAAATAGTATGGTCATAACTATTGGAACTGTCACATTTTTTGTGTAGAAATAAGAAAAGTTTGCAAAGCAATTCAAACATTTATGCCATAGTTAAGTCAGTTTCTAGAAAAGTTTCATATGCCTTTCATGTAATCGTTTAACCCTAGTAATGCTGAAATAAATTTGTCGTCTACTGTTCCTTCTTAATTTTCTATTGTTTTCATCAAAAACATGGTTTGAAGACACTTTAGAATCATTTCCAGTGGAAATGAATCTAAAGTGCTGTTAGATAATGTTTTTATTGAGAATGAAGACGAAATGAAAAACAGCAGCACACGCAATTCACGTTTCCTGCATTCTAAGGGTTAAGCTGGAACCATCTGCGGTGTGTCCTTCCTTCAAAACCATGTGCCAAACTGTGGAGGTATGCAGTGTTGTGCACAGGTCACAACTCCAGTGGGACAGTATCCAGCTTTTGATCCCTTTCCCAGTATAAGTGCAATGATGTTTTGTACATTTTCCATGTTGAGGTGGGAAAATATCCTTTGGTGGTGCTTTAGATACAACACTGGATGTGTTCGGCCATTACAAAAAGTACTTTGATTTGCAGATGTCGCCGCGTCAGAACAATCTCTGCGCGTCAGAGCATGTTATCATCATGCAGAAATAAAATCATACTATAAATTCGCTACAAGATCTACCAAAAACACTGCTATGCAAAACAATATGTTATATTCAATCCTGTCTGACGAAAATCTAGTGATTTTTCACGTCTAAATAGGTCATAGTAACTTTATAGAACATACATGTAATTAATAAATCCGCCCTCCCGTGCACATTCCGCAAACCACGTGCCTGAGAACCCAAGTACTTGTTTTATGGCCTTATATAAATAACAACAACGCGTACTGAAACTTCCAGAAGCCCTCCGATTCAAAGTACATATTCTTTTATTTTGTCCTTGTTATGTAACGGATTTTGATGAAATATGGCGCATCAAGCGCGTCTTGTTAAGCTGCATTTGGTGGTCTCTATACTTTGGCCCAAACTTCTATCGTTTTATTGCGAAGAATCGATTTCCGTGTCTACTGACACGGAAATCGATACTTAGTATGCACCTTTTATAAAAAATTGTTGTTGTTGTTCAGGGGGTGCTGGAGAAATCTTGACACGAGCTGGAGGATCTGGATATGGAGATAGCCCAGTGTAAAGCAGTAAGCGGCCTTGCCCGTCTATAGAAGAGGGAACATTACCGTAATAACCCTAAATATTCAAACACAATTTATTCTGGGAAACACATAAAATATATGGTTCCCCAAAATAAAGAGCGTCCTGATGGTCATGTTTAGTACTATTGTACTATTTTATCACTATAACAATGCATTTGGATACAATTTATTTTGGGAAACCCATTGTTCACAAAACAAATGGTGTCCGAATAATTAGGGTTATTATGCTATTTTAGCTCACCTGAGCGAAGCTATTGTTACCGCAATGTGTCCGTCGTCGTCCGTCGTCGTCCGTCCGTGAACATTTTCAAACGTATTCTCCTCGGTAACCATTGGGCCTATAGTCACCAAACTTCATGGTCATTAGGTAGGGGATTACAAAATTGTTAAAGTGACGTCATTACGTAATCCAAGATGGCTGCCGTCTAAAAATAGTACACATTCTTCAAAAATCTTCTTCTCATGAACCGACAACCAGATTTCGATCCAAAACTTGGTAGGAATGATCGATGTACAATGCTCTTTCAAAGTTGTTAAAATGGTGACCCCGGTGTCAAAAATGGGCGTGGCCCATGGGGTCAAATTGGGGTCAAATTTTATTGTTGATCGAATGTGGTCATCGAAGTTATCAACTAGGCGATCACTCTGGTGCATTTTTCGTCGATATCGGATGGTTATGTCGTCCAAGACGGTCGCCGAAAGGTCAAAAGGTCGTTATTTTATTAGAGATTTCAAAATTCTTCTTCACATGAACCGCTTGGCCCATGGTAGCCAAACATAAAAGTTATGGTCCATGGGTGAAGCCTTTTCAGATTTGTTAAAATGGAGGTCATCGCTAATCCATGATGGGCGCCGTCTAAAAATAGCATAATTCTCATGAACCGCCAGCCGGATTTCGACGAAACATGGTAGGAATGATCTATGTATAATGCTCTTTCAAAGTTGTTAAAATGGTGACCCCGGGATCAAAAATGGGCGTGGCACGTGGGGTCAAATTGGGGTCAAATTGTATTTTTGACCGAATATTGTCATGTCTATATTACATCGAAGGTATCAAAGAGACGATCGCTCTGGTACATTTTTTCTCGAAATTGGATGGTCATTTCATCCAAGATGGCCGCCGAAAGGTCAAAAGGTCGTTCTTTTATAGAGATTTTAAAATTCTTCTTCACACGAGCCGCTTGGCCCATGGTGGCTAAACTTCACATTTATGGTCCATGGGTGAAGCCTTTTCAGATTTGTTAAAAATGAGGTCGTCGCTAATCCAAGATGGCAACCGTCTAAAAATAGCACAAATTCTTAAAAAAATCTTCTTCTCATGAACCGCCAGTCGGATTTGGACGAAACTTTGTAGGAATGATTGACGTAGAATGCTCTATCAAAGATGTTAAAATGGTTACCCTGGGGTCAAAAATGGGCGTCGCCCGTGGGGTAAAATTTTATTTTTGACCAAATATGCTCATGACATGCATCAAATTGAAGGCGATTGCTCTGGTGCAATATTTGTCGGAATCGGATGATTATGTCATGATGGCCTCCAAAGGGTCCATTTATTCGAGATTGTGAACGTCTTTTTCCACATGGCCAAACTTCATATTAAGTTAAGATCCTTGGGTGAAGCATTTTCAGATTTGGTAAAATTTTAAAACACATGAACTCAATGTCACATTCTCGGCTGGTGTTCATGGAGTCACAGGGTTGTGCCTAGGTCTCACTTTCAGACAATTTCAGATTTTGGGCACTTTTTGTATTAAAATATTAGGGAGATCTTGAAATTTTAAGGGACATGGGCAATTTTAGGTGGGAAAATGTCGCCTGTGCTCGCTCTAGGCACAACACTGGTCAGTCAGGTGAGCGAATCATGGCCCTCTTGTTATATTATTTCTCGGTGAAATAAAAAAAAGAATAATTGTAGTTCATCCTTGCTGCATATTGCCTCATCTGTAGATGAGTAAAAACATCTGAATTTTTATATTGCCAATATAGTATTTAAATTATTAATGATTGGCCTGTGATGCCACTGAATTTTTACATTTCTGAGACAATAAAGAATTACCGTAAAACACTAAATATTCGGACAAAATTTATTCTGGGAAACATATTTTAAATATATTATTTTCGCAGGAAGAATGTCCAAATACTAATAGTTCATAATATGGTTGTTCTGGTTTATCACAATAGCAATGTATTTGGATACAATTTGTTTTGGGAAACCCCTATTTTATAGGTGTTTCCCAAAACAAATGGTATCCAAATATTTATGGTTAATACAGTCTTTCCCAGCCGAAATTAACACTCATCAAGGCGACCGGGCAAGTGAAATTCACACTCTGTAATCATTCCATTGCGATAGCAGAATGAAGTAGCTAGGTTAAATTTATCGTCTCATAACCTCCTTAATTTAAAGCGCACATTTAGACTGCATTGCAACTAATAGTAATTCAGTAAAGAAAACGAAGGTTCTTTGAGCAAATTCCCACTCTTAGATATAAGATAACTAACTCAACTCATTTCAGGAAAACGTAAGATACAATTAGGACTACTCGGGGCTTAAAACTCAACTGACAACGAAGATGAGCGATCTAATGAGGCTGGAGGAGTTACACGATCGCGTTGCCGAGGTCAATAAACTCGTGGCCAACGGTGAGTCGAGCCACAGCCACAGGGTCAATAAAGTCCTGGCCAACGGTTGTCTAGCCTCAGTCACAGGGTCAATAAACTCATGGCCAACGGTGAGTCTAGCCTCAGTCACAGGGTCAATAAACTCATGACCAACGGTGAGTCAAGCCTCAGTACAGGGTCATCACTCATGCCAACGGTGTCGGCCTCAGTCACGGGTCAATAAACCTGGCCAACGGTATCTACTGAGTCACGGGGTCAATAAACTCTGGCCTAAGGTGATCGGAACCAGTCGCAGGTCAATAAACTCGGCCAATGGTGAGTCGAGCCTAATTCACAGGGTCATAAACTGCCAACGGTAGTCCTAGCCTCAGTCGGGGTCATAAATCGGCCAACGGTTGTCTAGCCTCATCAGGGTAATAAACTCATGGCCAACGGTGTCTAGCCTCGTCACATGGTCATAAACTTATGGCCAACGGTGAGTCTAGCAGGTCACAGTATAAATCTGCCAAGGTGAGTCGGCCAGTCAGGGTAATAAACTCATGGCCAACGGTAGTCTAGCCTCATCACGAGGTCAATAAACTCATGGCAACGGTGAGTCGACAGTCGCAGGTCAATAAACTCAGGCCAACGGAGAGTCAAGCCTCAGTCAGGGTCAATAAACTCATGGCAACGGTGAGTTAACAGTCACAGGGTAAATAAATCATGGCCATGGTGATCAGCCTCAGTCACTGGGTCCATAAAATCATGGCCAACGGTGATCTGCCTAGTCCGGGGTCAATAATCGGCCAACGGTTTTACTCAGTCACAGGGTCAATAAATCGCCAACGGTGAGTCGAGCCTCATCACTGGGTCAATAAACTCATGGCAACGGTGGAGTCTAGCCTCAGTCACGGTCAATAAACTCGGCCAAGGTCTAGCCTTTCACGGGTCAATAAATCATGGCCAACGGTTGTGCCTGTCACAGGGTCAATAAACTCATGCCAACGGTAGTCAACCTCGTCCAGGTCAATAAACTCATGGCCAACGTTGTCTAGCCACTCACAGGGTCAATAAACATGGCAAGGTGGTCAACCTCAGTCACGGGGTCAATAAATCATGGCAACGGTTGTCTAACCTCAGTCACAGGGTCAATCTCATGGGCCAACGGTTCAGCCTCAGTCAAGGGTCAATAAACTCTGGCCAACGTGGATGCCTAAGCACGGTCAATAAACTCGCACAGTATCAAGCCCCATCACAGTCCAATCTTGGCCACGTCTAGCCTCATCACGGGTCAATAACTCATGGCCAACGGTTGCTTGCCCATCATAGGGTCAATAAATCTCCAACGGTGTCAAGCCTCAGTCACAGGTAATAAATCATGCCAACGGTGTCTAGCCAGTCACAGGGTCAATAAACTCATGGCCAACGGGAGTCAAGCCTAGCACAGGGTTAATAAACTATGCCAACGGTTGTCTAGCCTCACAGGGTCAATAAATCTGGCCAACGTCTGCCTCATCACGGTCAATAAACTCTGGCCAACGGTTCTACCTCACAGGGTCAATAAACCATGGCCAACGGTGAGTAAGCTCAGTCACATGGTCAATAAACTCATGGCCAATGAGTCTAGGCCTCCGTCATGGTCAATAAACATGCCACGTGAGTCCTAGCCCCAGTCACGGGTCATAAAATGGCCAATGGTGAGTCAGCCTCAGTCACTGGGTCAATAAACTCATGGCCAACGGTGTGTCTAGCCTAATTCACGGATCATAAAGCATGGCCAACGGTGAGTCGGCCTATCATGGGTCAATAAACTCATGGCCAACGGTGAATGAGCCTAGTCACGAGGGTCAATAAACTCATGCCAAGGTGATCGAGCTCAGTCACAGGGCAATAAACTCATGACCAACGGTGAGTCGAACCTCAGTCACGGGTCAAAAACTCATGACGACGGTGATCGAACCAGTCAAAGGTCAATAAACTCATGGCAATGGTGAAGTCGAGCCTAATTCAGGATCAATAAAGTCAGGCCAACGGTGAGTCGAGCCTCAGTCACAGGGTCAATAAACTCATGGCCAACGGTGGATCGAACCTCGTACGTTATAAACGACAACGGTGAGTCAACTCAGGCAGGTCAATAAAGTCTATGGCCAATGGTGAGTCGAGCCTAGTTCACAGGATCAATAAAGTCATGGCCAACGGTGAGTCGAGCCTCAGTTACAGGGTCAATAGACTCATAGCCAACGGTGAGTCGAGCCTCAGTCACAGGGTCAATAAAATCATGGCCAACGGTGAGTCGAGCCTCAGTCACAGGGTCAATAAACTCATGGCCAACGGTGAGTCGAGCCTCAGTCACAGGGTCAATAAACTCATGGCCAACGGTGAGTCGAGCCTCAGTCACAGGGTCAATAAACTCATGGCCAACGGTGAGCCTAGCTTCGGTCACAGGGTCAATAAACATGGCCAACGTTGAGTCAAGCCTCATCACAGGGTCAATAAACTCATGGCCAACGGTGCGTCGAGCCTCAGACACAGGATCATTACACTCGTGGCCAACGGTGAGTGAAGCCTCAGTCATAGGATTAACCCTTACAACCCTAAGTAACTGTAATGGACTGTGATATGTTAATTTCCCGACCGATCCAATCATAACAAAATGATTGTCAGACTACGGTAGTCCATTTATGAAAAGGGGGTGTTTTCTTTCTTCTAAAAAATAAGAAAATTACGGCTCATCTGGATCTACACTGTTTGCAAACATCACAAAAGAGGTCTGTAGTGTGAAAGGGTTAAGGATTAGCTCTTCACTTTTTGTATTTGTTCCTTTTAAATTGTTAAAGATTAAAACCGTAATACATACAGGCTTGATACTTGGAGGAATTGGCCGTCACCTAGAAGATATGGCATTGGACTTCAATAATGGAGGTTGTGAGTTCAATCTTTACGATAGGCGTGAACATACTTGCATAGTATTTCCATCGCATTTGTCTGTCAGATGACACTTCAAACTGTGGTCCCGTCTCTTATATGACCTTAGCTATTGCTGGGACATTAAACCCATTCACTTTCACTTTGATCTTGGTTTGTAGCCTCTGTATTATGAGTAGGTGCACAAAGTTTAATTCAACCCTCAGACCATGAATTATCTCCCTCTTTCAGACTTGAAAGTGTGCATGTGCTCTATATATTTTTTGTTTTAACTCCATTTAATATAACCATTACTTTCTTTGCTTTACAGAAAAAGAACTTGTGCTAGAAATTGAAAGACTAAAACGTAAGAACGGCCCAATGGGAGCAAGTAAGAAGGGGGAAAGTTCCGAGTAAACTGGACGCGTTTGTGCGAAGCCATCCAGAAATTTGTACGCGGGGAGATTCCATCGCGAGGTCTAAGTTCGCCAAGGTCAAAGCCAACTTCAAGGTCGGCAAGTCCTTTAAGGGGAACATTGTCACTTTCAAAGAACGACACAAAGGCAAATGTTGCTTGCTTAGCGATTCTTGCATACTTTTGGCTGTGACTGACTAGATGGGGCTAATGATTTGTGTAGCTCCTTATCAAATAGCACACACATGTAGCCTGATATTTATCTATACTGCTTGTTAGAAGCATGACAGGTGTTTCATTGATGGGATGGCGAACAGTGCATATCCTGATCAGCCTGTGCGGATGCACAGGCTGATCTGGATCTACACTGGTCACAAAACCCCCATTTCTCCAGTCAGAGCCACATTTGTGTACTTGAGAAATGGGGCTTATGGCATTTGTAGCCAGTCTGGCTTCTTGTCATATAGGACTCTCTAGGGCATGATTAGGATATATATTGTGTATTAGTAGCATGACAGATGTTTCACTAACTGAATGGTGAACAGTGTAGACGCTGATCAGAATGAGCAGATTTGCAGGCTGCTCTAAGATTATGATGGTCGCAAATGCAACCAACCACCAACCAAATACATTTATAAACCAACCAACCAACCAACCAACCAACCAACCAACCAACCAACCAACCAACCAACCAACCAACCAACCAACCAACCAACCAACCTCATCAAACCAACCGACCCACCCACCCACCAAACCGACTAACCAACCAACCAACCAACCAACCAACCAACCAACCAACCAACCAACCAACCAACCAACCAACCAACCAACCAACCAACCAACCAACCAATCATCAAACCAACCCACCCACCCACCCACCAAACCAACAACCAACTAACCAATTACCAACCAACCAACCAACCAACCAACCAACCAACCAACCAACCAACCAACCAACCAACCAACCAACCAACCAACCAACCAATACATTCCATGCCACGGCTCACTACGAGGCTATGCTACGGGTGATGGAGGAGGAACGCGACTACTACAAGAAGGAATACGAAACCCTCAAAACTGCCCCAAACGCTCGTCATCCACCAGGGCCACACCCACAAAGGTCAGTACCCACAGTTGAAACCACTCGTCATATGTGGATATGGACACAGCTGACCTAAGTGACATACCTCTGCAATAATTGCAGTGTTGAGCCTATGTCAAGGAGACAGTTACAGGTTTTGGTACCTTGCCCCATTGTAAATCAATGGGTGATTTTCATACTTGTGGCTGTGACTGGATACATTTAGACCAGTGTAGATCCAGATCAGCCTGTGCATTCGCAATTTCAATCGAAAATCTGTGTTCTAATTAGGAAACTGATATAAACTAATACATAAAGTAATTTTTATCCTTGCAGCATATCCAGGGAATAAAATGTTGTCTACTTGGAAACTAGGGTCCAACAAAAATATTTCATGTGAGTTTTGGCTGGTACTGGTTGTGTCTCTAGTAAATTTCAGCTTAAATTTACTTGATAGGTCTTTTGCATTGGTAAATTTATGAAATAATTAATGTAGTAATGTAGTTTCATAATACAGACATTTACTTCATATCAAAAATACACAAAATTGCTCATAATTAACATTTTAAGTGGAATCAGATCTGATTCGCTACTCTGCAGGGGAATGGGAATGCTATGGGAGGAACTGTAACTCTAGTACGTACGGTACGGGAGGGTCACAGAGTTACAGGCTGCAACTAATCATATGTCACCTTTGTTAAACTGTATAGACCCCGCCTTATATCTGCATCACAGGTGATGGGAGTCATGATGATAGTCTCTCATTGTACAGTATACTATACTGTAATACCCCTAAATATTCGGACACCATTTATTTGGTGAAACACATACAAATATAATAATATATGGTTTCCAAACTTTCCATACAACAGTCATCATGCCAATAGTTAGGGTTAGTATGGCAGTAGTGGTTTATTCACAATAACAATGTATTTGGATACAATTTGTTTTGGGAAATTGTCAAAATAATACTTAGATCACAAATTTCTATCGCTCCCATTGTCAACAAAAATAATCCCTGTATATGGAATGTTAATTGCTGCAATGAAAAAGACCAGATACGAGAGATAATGTCATTGTATTAATTTACTGGCCATGTTGACCAGTTACAGAACAATACCGATGCTCACGATTGTACTGCTGCTGCGCTCTGCACCGGCGTAAACTGTTTCTCGTCGAAATGGCCGCCGGATTCCTGATGAATTCCCATTAAGCTACATGAAGATACTGTATAAACACATTTTCGTCTAGTAACCGGCGCAAGTAATAGGAAATAGATATTCTATCGGCATCAGCAGATTCATATATGTCACAATAGAACCCGAATTTGGAGTTTGTGTTTGAAAATTGATGATACAATCGGTCTGAAAGCAAAGTATGTTGGAAATTTTATTTACTAGATGTTATCGCGAGTGAACGAGATGCTATGTCGTGGGAACGAGATGCTATGTCGTGGCAACGATATGTTATCTCGAGGGAACGAGATGCTATGTCGTTGGAACGAGATGTTATGTCGTGGCAACGATATGTTATCTCGAGGGAACGATATGCTATGTCGTGGCAACGAGATGTTATCGCAAGTGAACGAGATTCTATGTCGTGGGAACCCAGATCAGACTGCCATACTGATCAGAGTCTACACTTTTCGCTAAAGTGCGTTATGGCATCATTCCCAATGTCATTAAACGTGCTTTCCCACACCACTGTTTGTAATATAGACGTATCTTTTCATCCAGTCGTTTGTGTGTTTTTTTTAAACTTTTTTCTTGAATATAAATATTCATTTACGTGTTAATTTTTGCATTATTATAGTTTGTATAGCAAACCTAAATTGCCACACTTGATATCAGGGCGATGACCTTATTTCCTGAAAAGATTTATAGAAACAACTATTTATTCAATGATCATACTTTATAATTATTTGATAAACGGTCATGTCCTGCCTCATTTGCATATCAAACAAGCCCTATACAAATGCACATCACTATCAGTAAATTAAATATTTCTAAATGATTATATCCGCATAGCGGGCACTTGTAATTTTTAAAACTCATGGAATAACGGTTTCACAATTATACACTTATAAAGAACAGTTTGTGCATATATGTAGATACTAATCGATGCACTCCGGCCACGCCCCAGCTTTCACCAAAAGACTCTGGCTGTTATAAGCTGTACACACATATCAAGGGCGATACTGACAACAATTCGTTCCCACGAATTAACAATTAATCAATTTAACAATTCGTTCCCTCAATTTAACAATTCGTTCCAACGAAATAAGAATTAGTTCCCACGGGAACTAATTGTTAATTTGTGGGAACAAATTGATATATCGTGGGAACGAATTGTTAATTCGAGGAAACGAATTGTAATTTCGTGGGAACGAATTGTTAATTCGAGGGAACAAATTGTTCTATCGTGGGAACGAATTGTTAATTCGATGGAACGAATTCTTCAATTGAGCGAATGAATTGTTATTTCGTGGGAACGAATTAAAAAAAAAATCCATGTCCACTGCGGGGCTCCGTAACATGCCCACTCAATAGGCACAAACTGTACTTTATATCAGAGACATCAACTGAGAAATTTTCTGGCAAAATAAACATTCATTCTCCATTACCCCGCGTATTGATTGGCATTATTATACATTTTATGTCAGACGTAAATGTCCACACTGATACCAGGGCGATAACCGTGTTTCCTTAAAACGTTAACGGACATTACTATTTATTCTCTGTATTTATTTTTTGATGTGAAATGATCATACTTTATAATTTATCGAAAATATTATTTATTCAGGTGACGCACTTAACTAGTATAAATAACTAAATAATAGTATGCCTCATTTGCATATGAAAATAGCCTGATACCGCGAGTCACTATCAGTAAAATAAACATTACTAAATTATTATATCTGTATAGCGGGCACTCGTAATCTTTAGAACTGGTGGAAAAGTGACACAATTATACACTTATTTAATTCCTATAAAGAACATGTTGTGCCTACTGAGTGGGCATGTACCTTTAATATTATCGTGTACTATTATATTCCTAGGGAATTGTGAATATGACATGTATGTTAACGGACATTACTATTTATTGTCTGTATTTATATTTTTTCAGATGACGCATTTAAGTAGCATAAATGATTTAAAAATAATATGCCTCATTTACATATGAAAATAACCTAATACCACCGCGCGTCACTATCAGTAAAATAAATATTACTAAATGATTATATCTGTATAGCGGGCACTCGTAATTTATAGAACTGGTGGAATAGTGACACAATTATACACTTATTTAATTCATATAAAGAACATTTTGTGCCTGCTGAGTGGGCATGTACCTTTAAATATAGCGCTGGGATCCCAATAATTGTAGTTGTTATTGTTGATAATACAAATTATTCTTTACTTGCATGCCAACCACTGTGTGGTCTGAGAATATTGCAATTAAAGGCTTTGTTCTGTTCTGTTCTGTTCTGTTCTGTAAAATGATCCACCGTTTTTACAAGTATTGACAAACTTTACAAGGCATATAATTCACACAATTCCCTAACATTTGATTGGCCCGTAGCAAGTCTCTGTCCAGAATTTATATCCCAGTAAACTCCCACGCCGAAATACTTTCCGTAACCGTGAGGCGCAGCTAAAATAATTCTTAAGAAAACTGAAAATAAACACATTTTCTTGATGACTGTATTCCAAATGCTGGAATTATAAGGAATGAATGGCCTTTTTGTGGAATTTATCGGGGATATAAACTTGGAAAAGTCGCGAGAATACTGGACGAGGCCTTAAAAAAATTACAATTTTTGGAGAAAAAAAAATCCAGTATTCCCGCGACTTTTCCAAGTTTATACCCCGATAAATTCCACAAAAAGACCATTCATTCCTATAATATTTCTTTTCACCGACATCTCTTACAATGATCAACTTAATTTAAATAAGTGTTGTTTGCTGTTAATTTTAATTTCCATTTTACTCTTCCATAGGAAATTATTCTAATGTTTTTATTTCAAAGGATGACATAATATAATTACAGTTCCCTTATTCCATAGGTTTACATAACGTCCCCGGACCTTAGATACTACTATGTGCCACACGTAGTCATAAACACGTGTGTTTTTGTAGATTTCTATCGTTTTTCTGAACCAAGCATTGTACCTCACAATCACGGTTTTCTAAACTTAAAACCGTGTTTCAGGTATGAAATTCATACAATTATGGTAGGTATAGTAGCCTTGCATTATTGGCAGGTATCCCAAATTGTTCAGTATTATGTTCTGTATGGAATTGTTTACATTCTCTTTCAAATGTCTTATTCTATCCCTTTACATCTCTTTACATACTACTTCAATGCTAGTGGGCAATTCGAAACAAAATTGCTACCCCGTTCCATACCTCTCGCGAGGGTAGCAATTTAATCCCATCTCTTGAATGTTACACACAGAAGAGTGATTTTTGCAACCGGTTATCCGGCGTGTTTGATATGTTAGCGATAGTAAACTGTCAATGTTATAATTATTAATAAAGAACATGCACATGCAGAAATATTTGTTAGTTTACCGTGTCAATGTGTTTATCTGACATTTACATGAATATCTTGTACATTTGAAATCTTCATTTCGTTATGTTGAATGTTGAACAACAACAAAAGAAAAGATGGCTTCCATGGGGAAATTATTTCCCTGTTCTATTAAATTTGGCAATTTACTTAGTTTAAACATACGTGTAGTTTATTGCCAAACAATTACAATGGGCTTGGGCCACAAGTTATACCAACATTAGTTATGGCCCTTACCCTAATCAACATAACAAGTTATATAAACAACAATGGCGATACATTTCAATGTATTTAAATACAAATCAGCATTTGGTACACACACACAGGCACGCGCGCACGCACACGCACACACACGCATACGCACGCACGCACACACACACACACACACACACACATATATATACGCATACACATACATACACATGCATACATATATATACAAACATATAAACATATAAACATATAATTATATATATATATATATATATAGAGAGAGAGAGAGAGAGAGAGAGAGAGAGAGAGGGGAGAGAGAGAGAGAGATAGAGAGAGAGAGTCACAAGCAGTGTAGACATACACATGTAGCTTACGAGCAGGTGAGCGTAATCTAGAGTAGCCATGCCCAATGTACTCATTTCCCTCAGGTGTACCTTAATAGCATGACCGTATTTAAATGATAAAACTGCAGCAATGATTGGCGCAAAAATATACAGTATTTTGGACACTGGATTACAATTTACCAGCCACTGTTTAGCCCAGTCAGAAAAATGTTTCAGATCACGATTTATTATACCTTCTAGATCATCGGTATTGCTTGAAGAAACTGATAGAGAGCTGGCAATTTACTAGTTATACATCAAAGATTATTTGTTTAAAGCTATAAAATATACAGTTTACTAAATTTTGACCTACATGCAACAGGTTTGTGTATGCACTTCGGTTGCTCACATTTTTTGAATGGGTCAAATTGTAGCCGTAACATATAGGAGGCGAATTATAGTAGCTATTGGGAAATGAACTCTGAACATCATGGGTGAACGACTTTTCGTCATGGGGACATTTGGAGGTAACACGATAAATGTGTCTATGGGGCACGCATGCCCCCACTGACAGCCATTTCGTTACTTATGCGTAACTACTGCTTGTTTGTTTGTTTGTTTGTTTGTTTGTTTGTTTGTTTGTTTGTTTGTTTGTTTGTTTGTTTGTTTGTTTGTTTGTTAGGGTATAACGGCCTATCAACAGCTAAGGTCACTGGCGGGGTCTATACAAATGGGGGTGGGGGATATCCCAAAATCAGAACTGAACATATACAATAAAAAATCTATATATGTAGCTTTTGAAATCAGAATAATCCAGATCTGTCGCCAGGTCCTCGCCACACTAGAATCACTTGGCCCCCTCCCAAAATATATATATATATATTGTATATACATTATAATTTATAATGGGCAATAACCCAATTCAACTCCCAGGTAGCAAAAGAGCCAACGATAAAATCGTACCAGAGGGCCAAACCAGGCAAAGCGTGATTCCTATAAGGAGGGACCCCTACCGTTCGCCCGACCAACCACCCACGCGTAACTACTTCGTGAAACATCCATCTCTGTGAAGAAGCAATTGTGTACGGATGGACGATGGACGAAAAGCGGTAACAATAGCTCACTTTAGCCTTTGGCTCAGGTGAGCCAAAAAGGTCAATATCATGTTAATGGTATGAGTTTGTTCCAAATGCTCACATGTATGAAGTGTTCACGTACTAATCATGCTAATATTGAAACAATCCGGAATATTACAGTAATATGATGATAATGAAACTTGTACAGGCTTATTGACAGTACTTACCTATATAGCTGTGTGTGCAAGCAATGTAGATCCAGTGTAGATCCAGATGAGCTGGTTCGTGATGAGCCATCTCATCAGGATATGCACGCTTTGCAAGTAATTTTCAAATTTTTAGTGGAAAAAAACCCAACCCATTTCATGAATGGACTAGTCTTAAAATCATGTTCTGACGAGTGGATTGGTCGGAAAGTTACCATATCAAGATTATTTAGGGATGAATTGTGAGTAAACGGTCGCCTCTCTACAACAACCCCCTCTCTGTAGCAGCCATAAATAACTGGAATTGACTGTCATACGTTTATTTAAGGATAAATCCAACCGTCACAAAAGGATTTTCAGACTGATCCATTTATAAGAACGGGGTGATTTTTCTCCATACACAATATGAATACTTGAAGAGACGGCTCGTTACGAACCGGCTCGTGGGTGGCAGGTGGGAGCACGCGATGGGTAATTTAACGATCGGGTTCATCCTTACCGGAATCCCGACTGGGAGACCTGGTTTGGCCCTCACATACGTCTTTGGCATATTGTTTGTGACAGTTGAATCTGGTTATACCCCTTATGTGAGTATTACGATATTCGTAATCCTATTTTAGGGGAAGGGACCAAGTGACTTGGTGTGGTATGATCCTGGCATCAGGTCAGGATATTCTAATTTCAGGGCTGAATATATTTGTTCTCGATGTAAATATTCCGTTCTGATTTGGGGATTTTCCCCCCAATGCAGCAGGTTAAAATGGGATTGAACCCGTTTGCCCGGCCTTACATGACCTTAGCTGTTGATAGACCGTTAAACACTAATAAACAAACGAACCGGCTCATCTGGACCTGCACTGATTGGAAACACTGATAAAGAGGCATGTAGTGTTGAAAGGGCTAATCGTCTTACAACAACTCACACCACGGCCACCTTTCTACAACTGCACCATCTCTCTAGCGGCCATTATGTTATACCCCAACCGATAATTGCCTATATATCAACCTCCTTCCAAGATGCATATCTCACAACGGTCACCTTTCAACAACAACCCCAAACGGATAACCTCCTCATGATATAAATCTCTCTATAACGGTCACCTCTCTGAAAAAAAACCTGTTTGTAACGGCCACTATTTTAAACCCCATAAAATGGCATTCTTACCAAGTCTTCACCGATTTCTAAAACAACGTTTATTTTCATCCCCGTCGCTCGCGTCCGCGCAGTCTGATCTGATGTATGGTAAGCGGCTACGCTGCTCGCCATTATGACCTACGCTGTTCGCCACTCCTTTTCGCTAATAAGGTATACTATTGTGTAGACGCACGGACGGACAGACACCATCTTCAAACGTACGCTGAGCGCACGGACGAACGCCGTTACAACGCGGTAATTATATGATAGGCATACCTACATATACTACGACCACCAGATAATCACTATGTACATCTAAAGGCTGATTACTGTGTTAAACGCAAGTTCAGACCAAGATGATATATTTTTGCCACGTAAACAAATTGTAGCAGATGACGTTTTAGACAGACACATTTCAATTTTAGATGTTAAAACTGCTATAGATAATGCCAGGAGAGGAAAGGCATGTCGCTTTGATAGTATTCCAATAGATGTGTTAAGGAATTGTACACCAGGGGGGCCGTTTCACTAAACTTCGTACGACTAAAATGTTCGTAAGTGCAAAATTATGATAGTCTGTAAATTTCACATTAACAGTGTTTTCTTGTAAATAATTATTGGATTTACATTTATTGAGCATAGGCTGTATATGCAGCCTATGCTCAACAAATGTAAATCCATAAATTGAAATTTACAGACGATCTTAAATTTGAACTTACGAACATTTTAGTCGTAAGAAGTTTAGTGAAACGGGCCCCTGTATCCTTTCTACACGTACTCTTCAATATCTGCGTTGAAACTGGCACAATTCCATCTGCATGGGGTAAAACTAGTATATACCCAATACCAAAGTCTAGTACTGTGGACCCAAGAGACCCACTTTCTTATAGATAGAGATATTTCGCTAGCATCAGCAATGTATAATCTCTATATCTCTATTATAGATACACGTCTATCGTTCTGGTTGGAAACAAATGGCAAACTTCTTGACGAACATAACGGTTTCAGGAAGAGGGTTACAATAGATCATGTAGCATGTTTAACAATTATTGTTTAAAAAAGAAGGAAACTATAGTTGTCAACATTTTGTGCATTTATCGATTTTCGAAAAGCTTATGATTCCATTAATAGATGCAAAGTATGGACTCGTATGAAGTGTTCACATATCAATATTGAAACAATCCGTAATATTAAAGTAATATGATGATAATGTTCTGAACCCTGTCATCCCTAAATAATATTGACATGGTAATTTTCCGACCAATCTACTCGTCACAACATGATTTAAGGCTAGTCCATTTATTAGGGGAGGTTCGACTGTAGTTAGTTCGTGATTTAAAAAGCTATTTCAAACAGGAACATACATGTGACTGTGACTGGCAACATTGGGCTTATGTGATGTATAACTAGTGTAGTTCCTAATAAAATATAACACATACTTAGGCTAATAACGATATACAATGTATGCTGCTTTTTAGAAACATGATGGACGTTTCATTCATGGAATAGCGAATGGTGTAGACCCCGATCAGACTACACGGATGTGCATACTACACTGGTGGCATAACCCATACGCCCCGTTTTTCCATATTTTATCAAATCGTCTGAAAACATAAGAATGTCGATGGATATATAGTTCTCGTATTTCCGTCCGTCCGTAAGACTTACGTTAACGTTTTCGAGTACCCATTATATATGTAACCATAAGTCGGATTGACTTGAAACTTCATATACTTCGTTATCATCATCCATCTTTTAATGCTATAGCCTACTCATGCGCCTTACATGCCCAAGGTCAGGGCCAAATGACTTTGAAATATACGTTAACGTTTTTGAAATACTATTTGTGTTAAATGTTTTAAGTGCACAATATATATGTAACCAGTAGTATATAGGGAGCCAAAATGATACCACCTACGTTGGTATCGTTTCCACCCCTCTACACTACCCCCACCACCCCCGAAAAATCAAAAATTGGTTAACGAGGAAATTGTCCCCCACCACCCCCGAAAAATCCAAAGATTGGTGTCATAAATACATCATGTTTTTTTCACGTCCAATTGAACAGATAAATTGAATAGGTTATAATAAAATATTATAACAAAATGGATAATAAAATACGCAACGAATTGGAATTTTGTAATGACTTTGATGAAGAATTTTACGCCGCTGTTTCTACAGTATTAAAACACGGTAAAATGACAATACTATGTGGTATCGAATACATGAAATATCAGCGTAATTTATTACGCTGCGATAAAAACGTTGCATTTACAATATTAAACCGGCAATTAGGTCGCCGGTATAAGTATCAAATTTATGTAATGAAGCGACTAAATAGGATCGGAGAAACACTACCGAAACATTATCAAACTAATTTTATAAAACAGTTTAAGATCAAAGATTCGTTTACGGATATGCGTTTCTACAATATCGCTTTTAACGAAGAAATTGGAAAATTATTAGAAGAAAGGAAATTGGAAATTGAACAGAAAAAAAACAACTATTAGAGAAAATGGATAATACAATACAATTGGAATTGAAAGTTTTTAATGCCTGTGTTGAAGAACTTTACGAAGAATACGGGGGTTATAGTCCTATATATAAATTCTATAAAATGAGAACACTAGGTGATATCGAATACATGAAATACCAGCGTAATTTATTACGCTCCGATAAAAACGTTGCATTTACAATATTATACCGGCAATTATGTCAACTATACAAGAGGCAAATACGAACATTAAGACAGATAATGCGTATCGGATATGAAACTAAGGTGTATTATTTAAAATTGTTAAAACCCAACGATTCGTTTACGAATATACATTTCTACGATATCGCTTATAAAGAAATTGAAAAAATTATTATTGAACAGAACTAATTTATGTTATAATCACACCAAGCAGACGACAATGTTCCAATTACACGTGTTATGAACATGTAAATTAGGTGTCCCACCTTACACGTATATTAAGTGTCCATTTTATAGAGAGATTTACACGATTACGTCTTCCGGGATGGAAAATAAACACACTGTAATATATAATACACACACGGTTATTTATAGCCTTATCGATGGTATCAAATAAACGGGCTATCAATTTACACAGGTGGTGTGTACACAGTTTATAAACACTTAGTGAGGGTTATATAGTTCACGAATTTCCGGGATGGTTCGTTATTTAATTAATTAATTTTAATAAAATGATTTATAATTTAAAGCGGAACACCCCCTATTATATTAATTAATAAAATTATTTATAATATTTTCACCAACAAAGTTAGGTTTATATACGAGAAATAAACACAGTTCATTGTCGGGACGCCGGCACTAATATCTCAACAGTGAGATAGGTTTCGCCACATGTATTCCACTCTGGCCGTTGTTTATTTATTATTAATAAATTGTTTACTGCACCAATATAATTAATTAATTATTTTTTAAAAAATTATTTTATAAAATATCACAATGGTGCTGTAACATTTCCTCCGACTTTATTTCCAAGTTTTACCCTAAATTTATCCCAATCAGTACACTCAATTTTGGGCATGGTGGTGCGCGCCTTGATTCTTATATCATTTTTTAATTCTTCATATCTCCCCATTTCTTCCACCACGGATTCAACTCTAAATTTGATATGTTCTTATCGGCCAACGCTTTGGACACCATAATGTCGATGCTATTTTTCTTAGACCTAGCGAGAACGGATATTCTATCATGTTTTCTACTTTTTTTCTCGAGTTTTCCACCCGCCGCCCTAATTACCATACACAGCAACCCAGAAACGGCCGACACCGCACATAAAATCCCCGCTACAGGAACTGTTATAATGGTGGATATAGTTGCAGCTGTCCCCGCCCCGCACAACACAGAAACACTTGCCAGAACCGTACTAGATGCTTCAGCTATGTTCACCGCGCGCTTATATTTGTTAGCGTGTCTCTTTCTATTTGCACATTCTCTAACTAAAATACCCTGCATAGCGACGATATTATTCAACCTAAAATCTGAACTTCTTTCGTTAATTGGATATAGTGTTGATGGAGTGGTATTGAGAGTTGGATACAGTGTTGGTGGAGTGGTATTGACAATTGGAAGCGGTGATTCGTTCATATTTAAATTTTACAAATTTAGTTCAATATATTAGTATTTACACAATAAGTTCAATTAACAATGAGACAATAGTGGAATAACTCTCTGGGTCACCGATTTTCGTAACAAAGTTAATAACACTACCTTGGGAAAGTCTAACTCGATCATCACCGGCGAACGAAACCACCGTCGAACTATCTCCACAGATTTTAGTGACACCAACCCCCCGTTCTTCCCCATCTACTACAATATTTATCGCGACCGCGCCCACAGGTTTACCACTACCATTAACCGAGCAGACCGCCATTTGGATAACTTCACCTGCAGCTGTCATAGTGTATCCCCCATATTTATTACTCGCTTTGGCACCGAACGAATATTCATAGTGCCCCTCAACCAATGGGCCCCGCTTCTCAGCCCAAACTGTTATGACACGTTTTGGCGTTTTCATTGTTTGCACTATTCCGGCAAGCGCATTGGTTGCGTTATATGCCTCAGTACGAATCTCATAAGAGGCCTCCTCAAGAGCTTTGGTCGCGGCTATACGATCATGTTTCAGTTTATCAGAAACTTCGGTTATCTTTCCGTCTAGTTCGGTAAGTACCGCTTCTCTGCTGAGAGAGTCCTCTAAGCGCAACGCATCATAAGCCTCCGTAATGGTCGCCTGGTGGCCTTCTAAGGCTTTATCAATACCCGACCGGGCCTCTTTTTGAAATTCGGTTATTTTCCCGTCTAGTTCAGCAACCGCCGCTTCTCTGATGAGAGAGTCCTCTGAGCGCAACACCTCAGCCTTCGCAAGGGCTGCCTTGTGGTCTTCTCGGGCTTTCTCAACACCCGACCGGGCCTCTTTTCGAAATTTGGTTATTTTCCCATCTAGTTCGGTAAGTGTCGCTTCTCTGTTGATAGAGTCCTCTAAGAGCAACACCCTATAAGCCTCCGTAATATCCGCCTGGTGGTCTTCTCGGGCTTTATCAATACCCGTTCGGACTCCATCAAGATCCAACCGGGTCTCTTTTTGAAATTCGGTTATTTTTTCGTATAGGTCAGTAAGTGCCGCTTCTCTGTTGAGAGAGTCCTCTGAGCGTAACGCCCGATAAGCCTCCGCAATGGCCTCCTTGTGTTCTTCTCGGACCCCCTCAACCCCCGTCCTGGTCTCTTTCAGAAATTTTTTTCGTCTAGTTCAGTAAGTGTCGCTTCTTTGCTGTGAGAGTTCTCTAAGCGCAACGCATCATAAGCCTCCGCAATGGCCTCCGCAAGGTTCGACTGGTGGTCTTCTCGGACTTTATCAATACCCGACCGGGTCTCTTTTCGAAATTTGGTTATTTTTTTATCTTGTTCAGTAAGTGCCGCTTCTCTGATGAGAGAGTCCTCTGAGCGCAACACCTCATAAGCCTTCATAAGGTCCGCCTGATGGTCTTCTCGGGCTTTCTCAATACCCGACGTGGCCTCTTTTCGAAAATCGATTATTTTCCCGTCTAATTCAGTAAGTGTAGCTTCTTTGCTGAGAGAGTCTTCTAAGCGCAACGCATCATAAACCTCCGTAATGTCCGCCTGGCGGTCTTCTCGGGCTTTATCAATCCCCAACCGGGTCTCTTTTCTAAATTTGGTTATTTTTTTACCTAGTTCGTTTAGTTCCGTATGCGTTTCTTCACGACTTTGTGTATTCACAGCCAGGGCATATTCTCTAAGTTGTGATAGTAGACTCTTGTGAATCTCGTCCGTGGCCACCGATATAGTTCTATTGATCAAGGCCTTTGTTTTTTGGGTAGTTAAAAAGTCGCCCTCTGTCGGGATGAATCCACCTTCTGTCGGTTCCAAATTCTTTGAATTTGTCACCCAATCGGAAGAACTACCTGGTCCGTATATACTCATAATGTTGATAATATATATTACGAACATGCGTTTAATTCTAAATAATTTTCTTAATTTTTTCAATTAATTTGAAATTTCTAGGACGACCGAAATCGGGTAATCGTTCTTCAACTCTCTCCCTTTATCATCAAGAATAGAAATCTTCAACTCGTGGATGTGTCCCGATTCCAAAACTTTCATCTCAGGGTGTGGGAAGTCTAAGGTCACAGTCTCGCCATAGAAACAGTCGCTGGTGGGCACAGTTTTCAGTAATGTGCTGGGGGATCCGTCTACCGTGTTGTACGATGTGTTCACCCGATCAAGGTGCACCCCGAGAGTTTTCGTGAAGGCGAAGTTTACTGGGGTATCGCCGCGGTGATAACCCTCGGTGAAGACAAAGGTCCCCGGGACCAGTCGCCCTGCATCCTCGTTGTAATGGGGTTCATATTTAAATCCTAACATTGAGGCCAACCCCGGAGTGATCTCTTTTTTTTTATCAACGTCCAATGTCGCAATCCCCGTGGCTTTTGAGATTTCGAGAGTGACACTACTAGGTATATTCCTTGCGATTAAAGCTTGGACATTTCTGAAACCCCAAAGGCCAGGAAGTAATCCGGCAGCTGATTCCCCAAAAGCTACGGGCATGATAGCCTCTACCCGTTATATTCCTTTGATATCCTTGTACATTTCAATGTTTTTCCACCCAACCGTGAAGGTGATTGATCTAAGGCCTACCCGGCGTTTTCCGCAGCAGTTGTCTATTAATGTTTGCAGTTCACAACTCTCTTTTTGAACATTAGTGATAGTAGCAAACATAATAATATCTTTCAATGGATACCAAAGCATTTAGCTTTAACTCTAATGTAAAGTACGCGGTCGGAGGTAAATACACACAAAAAGACGTTGTTAACCGCCTTGTACACCCAACCGTAACGGTTAGACAGGACAGCGGCTTTGCCACCAATTTTCCTAACATCTTTGAACAATATAGGCTGCCCAAGATTACTACGATGGAGGTGGTAAACGGGTGGAAAGCAACACCGATGCAGTTTTGGCAGAACCAAATAAATTTCGCTGTATGGTGCGCAACAGCCGGGTGTGGAGTTTCATATAAAGACCATCTGACATCCAAGAATGTCATGCTCCGAATTCCTACAACTTCACGTGTATTATACATTAGGATATTCCAAAAACTAGTATTTCACTACCTCAAGACGACGCCTGGGATCCAATTTCCAACGCATACGACCGTATGGCGTTTGAAAGACTGTGTAACGAATTTAACGTTTCAAAAGACGCGGACTGGAGACAGAAAGCATTTCCTACCAGCACCGGCCTCGGGGACGTTCTCATTCGGGGCCAGTCCGGGAATTGGACGCAGACTGATTTTAGACACGATCACTCCGTGACCACATCGTCAGTCGGAACGCCGGGAATTTTGACCCCGCGACGATGACATTCGGGCCGGAAGTGTCTGGAGGTCGGCACTGTGGCGTGTTTTCTTGTAAAATGTTACCTCCGAAACGGGCTCACGTCGATACATACAGCAGGCTGCTGAGGTTCAGAACGCGTGGGGTACATTTATGTTAGATACGGGTCTAGGGTTCACGCAGGCCGGGGTTACTCGCGTCAACGACTCCATTCGCACGTACGTCTGGGCCATCCTCGGCGCACAGAAGCAAACTCGCAGTTCTATACTGGGCAAGGGAACAGCGTTTGATGCACAAAAACAATTCTTGGCACTTGTAGAGGACGCCATCTCAGTAGGGTGGACCTGGAGAAGGCGATCCAGAATTATCAAGACGTTTTGCAGAATGCCAGCACCCCAGTAGACTATGTATTTGGAATAGGTCTTTATATGGCACCGAGCAATATGATACTACGAGACGACCCGGTTGACGGTTACAATAATCAGATCGTAATCGCCACCGCCAATCAAAAAATCGGCCACAACGGTAACGTGAACACGGATATCATCAAGCGCACCCCCAACATGATCGGGTTCAACAGTGGAACCGATTTCATAAAACACAAAATGGATACACCTCCCCCAATTCGTAAATTGGATACACAATCGAACCCAGTACCCCAATTCGTAAATTGGATGCACCATCGAGTTCCATCAACAGACCAATCGCGATTGGAGAAACACCAATCAATCGCAAATTGGGTGAAATTGGAAGCACAACACACGAGGAGGAGAAATTAGGGCTCGTCGTCGCCCTCGTGGCGATCGGATTATTTACGCTTTGGTTGTAGGAACTCTCTGGCGAAGAATAGTAGGAGACCGGCGATTGCCACGATTAAAGCCCATGTATTTTTGGCTAGCCATCCGGCCGTTTTTGATAATATAGATAGCAAGTAAGAAACGATACTTCCGATCAGTCCCGGTAGTGCGGCAGCCGCCTTTTCGGCTAATTTAGCCAGGAGACTGGCGAGGGCTTTTAGTTGTTTTTTTACCCACTCCTTGGCTCCACCGGATGGCGCGGGTGCTGGCGCGGGTGCTGGTGGTGGCGCGGGTGGTGGCGCCGCACCACCAGTGAAAGCTAGAACTATGGTTGATATAGTCATGCCGACAGCTGCGAGGATGCTTGCTATCGTGACGCCCTGCTCTCTGAACAGAGTGCGAAGACGCTCACCGAGTGTCGTGTCCTCGTGCAGAACCCTCGATATTGTTTCGCGGATCCGACTTATTTGTGTGCGGAGAGCCTCACGGTTAGCCGAGGCGGCCTCCAAGCGAGCTTCTCTTTCGTCCCGCAAAGACCGCAGTCGTTCGGCGATCAGCTCGGTAGATTCTCTATCGTCACCGGCTTCCTCCAGTTTTCTTTCTTCTAGCGCGATATGTTCATCCAGCGCCGTGAGTTTGGAGAGGTTAAGGACCAGTTCGCCCCGGACCGTTTGTAGAGCCTTATCGAGTCCACGGAGTTCGCGAAGAGGTAACGGTGGGTCATCGTTGAGTATTTCCCCCAATTGCGATTGGACGCTGAACGTGGTCTCCATCGTGTTAATAACGTCGGTGGCTATTTGAGGGACCTCGCTGAGCTCGACCGTTTCTATCGCGGTGGCCGTCTTCGCCATAGTTTCGTCGGTAGACTGTAGGGCCTCTACAGCGCGGGCCGGTATAATTGTTTTACCCCTCTTCCAATCCGTGAATCCTAGTTCGTTCTTTACGATTTGGCCACCACCCCGGTTTCCTGCAATAGTGCTCAGCGCTAGGGGTTTACCGGTCCTCGCGTTGACTAATGGGAGATTTAGTGCTGCTCTTAGTCGCAATCTACCGTTCAGATCAAATTTTAACTTGGAGTAGTCGCGACCGACAGAGGGGACCAGACCTTTTTCTGCTGCCAAATTGTTGTAGTAGTCGTTTACAGCTCCCTCAAGTAATTCCTGACTTTGACTAGTGGTAGCGCCACCCAATTGTGATTGGATTGGAACTGGAGTCTCTATGGTGGGTGTCTCGAGGGAATCCTCGAAATTATCATCATCACCATCGAGGTAATCGTCTCTGCCGATTTCATCCATTTCAACATCGTAATCAGCCATATTTATAATTTTCTTAAAATTAATTATGTATTAAAGACAAAACCATACGGGTTTAATAGTTTCAATAAAATTAATTATGTCTTCGAGTCAATACGGTCGCAAACTCAATCCATACCGCAGACTGCGTGAGCCCCTCGGGGCAAAAGGCGTGAGACAGAGTGTCGTTATTACGAACAACCCATCGACGATCGACCAGAACCAGCAGCTCTTAGTCCGCTTCCCCAACCTCGGAACTCACGACGTCGTTGTGCCGGGTACTGTTCGCCTCGCTTTCACTATTTCGCTAACGTCGACGGACGCGGACCGAACCGTCGTTCAGAACCTGGGTCGCGCCATCGTCAAGAAGACCATGATAAAGATTTCTGGTAATCAGGTGATGTCGATCGACGACAGCGACGTCTACCATTGCTATCATGACCTGTGGAAGACGTCACAAGAGCGTGAAAACGCTGTCTATCAGGGTATTGACACCAGCAAAAATAAGAACATAACCAAACTTAGAATCGGGGCTGCTAACAAGGCAGATAACAACGCTAGTGACAACGCGGTCGCGGGCGCTTACGGCAACCGCTTCTACATCCCGCTCGACTTTGAGTTGCTGGAGAGCCACATGCCCTACTATCAGAGTGCTTTGGCTGACCGCCTCGAATACGAACTAACGTTCAACGACTACGGCCGAGTTCTCATAGCCACCGACATGTTATCGACGTATACGATCGATAATGTTTCGCTGGAGTACGACATGGTCACGATGCCCGAACTCGCGCGATTGATCAGAACCCAGTACGCCGGGCGCGTTGCCATACTTTACGACCGAGTTCTTCGCCATCGCAAGATGACGAAAGACAAAGGCGACACATTGTGGAATATTAATGTCAACGTACCCGCCCGCTCGATGAAAGGTATACTGATGTTGTTCGAGGATGCTCGGTTCGCGTTCGGTGCTAGAAAAACCGACAAATTCTATAACCCCAAAATCACGAAGGTAGAGGTGACGATCGAGGGAGTCCCCAATCAACTCTACAGCGCGGGTCTTCGCGCGCACCAGCAGTGGGATGAAGTAAGAAAGCAGTTTGCTGCCGGCTCTAAGCGCTCTCCGGAGGTTGCAGCAGTTGCCAAATACCTGCATCACTCGGCCGTCTCCCTCGCGGAGTTCCTGAATACCAAATACGTGTTATGGCTAGACATGCGAGCCAGCGACGATGACCAAATACACGTTAGCGGACGCCAAGTTGAGAACGCTAGTGAGGGTGTGACGATCCAGATAACCAAAGAGGCGGACGGAGCCGGGCCATTGAACGTGTACTTATATATAATTACAGACGCACAACTCAACATCGAAGATGGTCGATACGTATCAGCGATCTACTGATTTAATAAAAAAATCATCTAACGATTTATTAATACATAATTTTGAAAAAATTAACAAATTAAGAAATGTAGCAATCAATACCAATTCACGATTGGACATGCTCACTCTGCCATAATATGTGGGCAGACAGGATGTGGAAAAACGGTTTTCATCCTCGACTTGCTCGAGGAGTCCTACCGCGATGCCTTTCGTCACATTGTGATCCTGTGTCCCACTGTGCGGCACAACGATACTTATCAGCGGCGCCCGTGGATATGGACCGACCCTGAGGTATACGTTATTGACCCGGGTGATAGGCTTCACGATTGGTTGCGTGGTTTATACCAAAGATTCCAGGGTGAGCCCACCCTATATGTGATTGACGATTGCTCGGCCAAGGCGGCGATGACCAAAAAGAAGGACATGCTCTCCGAGCTCGCATTTTCTGGCCGCCATGCGAGGCAAAGCGTATGGATCTCCACTCAAAAATACAACGCCGTCCTCAAGGATCTGCGCGAGCAAACGAAATGGGTCGCCCTCTTTCACTGCAAGGACCGAGACTCATTCGATGACTGTCTTCGAGAGAATGACGTTATCCCAACGCGCGAGGAGCGCCTGGAGGTTCGACAGATGCTTTCCGAAACTAAGCAAACGCACGCCAAGCTTCTGCTAAAGACTGATCAACCAACTGCTTATAAAGTTATCAATTAATTAATAATTTTGAAAAAATTAGGAAAATTACAAAGTAATAAGCTATTGCAATGCTTAACAATGCTTAGCAATTGCTGAACAATGCTTAGCAATTGCTGAACAAATGCTGAACAAATGCTGAACAAATGCTGAACAAATGCTGAACAATGGTTAACAATGTTAACAATTTGGTGCTCCGCTGCGAGCTTTGTTGCGAGCATAATGGTGATCATAAGTATCGGGTGGTGCGCTTGGCAATATGTTAAAGTGATGAGTCTTGTTAGAATAGTTAAAGTACTAATTTTGAAAAAATTAATAAAAATGAACTGCGACGAACTTCTCGATCAGCTAATGGAAGAAACCTCAACTCCGACTGCCAACATTCTGAAAGATAATGAAACATCAACTCCGACAGAGAAATCGGGATCAACTCCAACTCCAACGGCAGTTGGTATTGGGTTGAGTGCAACGACTCCGAATGAAAATGTGGCCCGACGCGAGCGTCTAGCTGCGCTGGTTGCTGGGGGACAATCGGAGCATTATCTCGGTAGGCATCTCTCAGTTTGTCAGGTGGATAAGATGTCAGATGCGGAGATTGATAAAATGTATGCGCGATACGAATCCAAATTGGGAGCAGAGATGACAAAAACTCTTGGATCGGCGGCTATTCATTTGTACGCTACCGCCGTTAGTATACTTCTCCCTATACCAAACACCGAGGGGTTGATTCACGATCTAGAGACTGACCCTTTTATAGACACACTCTTAGAACAGCCTGCTGCTCAATTTATCACAAGTTTGGAATGTACTTAGCTCCACTGACAACCGCGTTGACCACGGGTAAACACTGTCAATTTGGACATATATGCCCACGAACTATAAGCTCTAATTTTGAAAAAGATGACACAAGACACACCAGCGAGAGTGACGGATTTGAACCCGATTGCTCCAACCCAATTGAACCCGAGTGTTACTCCGCCACTGGATGACATACCGCATATAAAAAATCCCAAAAGACAGGCAGCTGGGCGGGCGGCGGCTGCCACCCGAAAAGTTAAACAAGATAAAATACTCGCCGAGCTTCGAGAGGCTAAACAGTCGTTGCAATCGGGGACGGAGACAGCAAAACATCTGAAGACAGAGTTGAGTACAACAACACCCCCAATTCATCCAATCGAGATTGGATTGGAAGCACACCCAAATTCTTTGAATTTGTCACCCAATTCACGAATTGGGGGTTGGAGTTGGGCGAATCCGATTGAACCCAAATTCGTGAATTGGAGTTGGGTTGTTGGTGGTGGTCTGGCAGTTGTTGGTGCCCTGTGCGTGTGGAAATACCCCCTATTACACCAATCCCGATTGGAAAAACAACCAGCCAGTGTTCAGAAGAAAGTTACGAAACACCAATCATCAACAATGTTGAATTTGGATGCGCCCCATTTAAACATTGATCGCGACCCCTTTTATATGCAATAATTATAACAATGGCTGAACAAGATGGTAAAATGTTAGTGAATGCGCTTTATCACGCCGTGGTGATATCGGGTTTCAGTATCGGGTATGCTCGACTATCAAAGATGGCCCTAGGAGGAACCGCTCCCAAATTGGACTTTACTGTGAGAGACGGTAGGGCTCGCGACCTTAGATGTAGCGGCCGCAGTTTGGACCCGAGATTATCTAGTTAAAGCTGGAATTCTACCAGTTAATATATGGAAATAAATGGCTTCAATCGCAGTAATAGTAGGTGGTGCGCTTGTAAACGCATTGGCGTTCAGCGGTAGCAACTTTATATTCTCGAAAATAGGAAAATCGGACGTGGATAAGGAGCGCAAGCGTCACGATTTAGCTGTAGAACAACTCAATAGCGCAAAGGAAGCGTGGTCGAAAAAACGAACCGCCCATCTGGATTGGGTCAATGAAGAGCTTCGCCGCGAAAATCACGCCGCGCAAACTTTCCAGAACGTTGAAGAAGCCAACCGCGAGTACGCGCTGGCATATCCGCACAAAAGTCTCGATCCAATGGATCGCGAGCCCCAACTTTCAGATTTCTATGTACCGTCAGAGGCCCAAAAAGACCGCGAGATCGCGTTCATCGTCGTGGGAATGGGTGTGGTGGGTCTCGTCGGCTACTATATAAAATAATTAATTAATTAAAACAATTTTTTTTTATAAAAATATATATATAGAACGATGTTAGTTGACGAACTTTATGACGCTATGATCGATGTAGGCTACACTGCCCAAAAACATCGTTTACCTGGTGCAAAGAGTATGATTCGTCTGGCCCGAGATTGTCTCGAGACGTGGCGCGAGGACGAAAAAGAGGCCACCCTTTTCGCAAAGCGGATGTTAGATTCCACAGAATTCCCTCTCCTGTTCCAACCCAAACGCGATTGGGGCTGCAGCGAAACTTCCAACAAAGGTTTATTATTAACGACGCAGTTACCAGACGAACTGGCGAGGGCATGTTGGCAGATTGTCCGATATATTAGAATACTTCGCATACGATGAACACGCACAAACTTGATACCAAACTAACGCGCAAGCTGTCGAATACATAATATAGCCCACGTGGCTACTGGAAGGGACTCGCGGCCATCAAGAACCTCGCGGCGGCGACCAAGGTTTCAGAAAACGCTGTCAAGGAATGGCTCAAGAAGCAGGCCATCTGGCAGATCTATTTACCCGCGCCTCACAATATTCCGCGCCCGAAATTCGACGTGCCGGTGCCGAACCAAGTTCACCAAGCGGATCTCCTGTTTCTCCCTCACGATCGCGTCGGTCGCAAAACGTACAAGTACGCACTGACAATCGTTGACGTAGCGAGTCGTTATAAGGGGGTTGAGCCGTTGGCCACTAAAGAGTCTAAGGAAGTGGCCGAGGCTCTTTCCCGAATATATAAGAGGAGTCCCCTCAAATGGCCGAATCTTCTCAAGGTCGATCCCGGCCGCGAGTTCATGGGCGCGGTCTCTCATCTATTGTCTAAGCACAAAGTTTCTATCAGACGCGGCCGCGTCAACATCCACCGGGACCAGGGGATCGTGGAGCGGTTCAATCGAACCCTGGCTGAGAGGCTGTTCGGACACCCATATGCCAAAGAACTTGTAGACCCTCATTCGCGATCGACCGAGTGGGTGGCCAGACTGCCCGCCGTGGTCTCCGCACTGAACGGAGAGGTGACCAGATTGATAGGTAAGAAGCCTGTAGATGCTATCAAGTTTAAAAGGGTGACGAGCAAGCCCTCTGCCATCTCGCGCGGGCGACCCGTTGGTTTAGAGGAGCAACGGCTTCCATCAGATATTGACGTCCGGTACCTCTATCAACCGGGAGAGCTCGAAGGTGGCAGCCGCCGCGCGACTGATCCAGTGTGGTCTCTCAATGTATATCATCTAGATCGATCTATTACCAAACCTGATGAGCCCGTGCTCTACTATTTGGATGATGGGCCATCTCGAGGGTTTGTTCGCGAAGAACTTCTTATGGTGCCTTCTGACACCCAGCTACCCCCGGGATCGTCAGATTCTTTAGAGATGTTCTGTATGTATTCCGTCTGGTAACACGCGTCTTTTATCGTAGTATGCCGAGAGTCCTAATTTTTGTTGACAGTACGTTTTCATAACGCCGTCTTTCATTTATTTTAAATCCTCTATTTTGTAGCTACATCTATAATGAAGTTTTCCATCTTCTGTAGTTTCACTTAGTACTCGTTTATATCTATCCCAATTTAAATTGTTAGTTCTCTTGGACATTCCTTTCGCAGAGTTTTTATTAATAGAATTACATTTTTCTACGAAATAACACTTACTAGATAACGCTATCGCCCTATCCCCACTAAATTCCATTTTGAAAAGTCCGGGCTCTCTTTCGCTCCATTTATCCCAAGCCAACCATTTATTTTTTTCTTTTTCAAACTCGTCTAGTAAGTTAGGTCTAATCAATTCCTCTATCGTTTTTCCACTAACTCCTATATACATACTATCAGTATCCATCTGTATTAATTCAAAGTCTTCTCTTTTTACGTATTTGTCTAGAAATTCGTAGTAAAATTCCAACATTCTCAATTTAGCTAGTTGATAAACCGCTATTCCACAATGGAATGGTCTCTTTACCGCACACCTGGGTTTTCTTGAAGATATTTCGTACGCATCTCCTATCTCTTCCAAATCGTCAAAGAATGCAGATCTTAATGCTTTGTCAACACAGGTTTCGTTTTGTGTATATGTCGTATTTAAATGTCTCTCCGTTGCCTCTATTATTTTTCCACAACACGAGTTTCCTAATAATTTCATTATGTCGGCTACTGGTTTCTTATTTGGTTCTACATCACCTGTTCGTCTTGCGGCTGTAACTTCTTTTGCGAAACATTCGAACGGTTTTCCGCTAATATAATCTATAACACGATGAACTCCAGTTATTTCTAGGCCCGTGTTTTAAATACCATTTCAACAGTGGCGCGTACAGCAATACTTTAGTGGCGGTCATAGATCCCACCAATTTTTTTCCATCTCCTCTTGTTCGGCCAGTATCTTTTAAATATTTTAACATGTGTGTGGGAACTTCATCAACCTCTTTACTTCTCTGTTTATAAATATTGGGGACATTTCAAAAACTTATCTTTTAAGTTGTGTGGAACTTCTATATCCACCTCCGCAAACCCAAACCAGTCTCCAGATAAAACTCTTTTACAAAACTTTTTAATAAATTTAGGGTTATGTGGGGTATCTATATGGTGTATAGTTTCTCTCCCACACGGCATCTCTTTATAACGTAGATAAAAAAAAAAAAATATAACGCGTTTGCATCGTACCCCCAAAACAGCCTTGCAAGGTTTGTTAATTTCATTTGAGGAATTAGATCTAATATTTGAAACACCAGCTTCTGCATATCGTGTAAATACTATTGATGGACCGCCAACTAGAGCGTCCTTCATCATTTCGTATGTTTCTTCTTTTGGTGCATATAGAGCATCCTCCGGTATAGATTTTTGTTCTTTAATGGTTCCTCTCAATAAATATTGTATAGCTACTCCAGGTAGTGTTACCGCATCTTTGAAAATATCCACACCTCTGTTTTTATAAAATTCACACATTTTTTCCACCGCTTCTAGGAACGGTGCTACATCTAAATCGTTATAATATTTCAACCAATCTCTGAAAGTTTTCATATTATTTTCTTCGAAAATTCTACGACATTTACTTAATTCTGTTTCATCTATTAACATTTTCCCAGATAGTTTGGAATACCAATTCTCTATATCCGGTAGTCCTGGGTAATCCAGTTTGTCTGGAGAATCGAACCACTCATAAGAAAGAAATATTTCTGTCCTTTGCATTCGTAGGCTTTTTATTTTATCCAACTATCATAACTTACACCAGGTCCTAGATAAAGTATTACATCAAGAAATCTAAACTCTGGAGTAAATAGAAATATTGTTGCGTTTGCACGTTTTCCGACCATTACTTTCTTTGTTGTTGATGCCAGTTCGCCTACTAGGTATTTCTTTATTAAGTTTATATCGTACTTACTGCTGTTAAAACCTATAACCGGCACTTGCTCTATCCACTGTTCGATCTTGGCGATTTGTTTTTTACGTAAATGTTCTGTATTAAACCTATATCTTGACCACACTTCTTCTCTTATAGCTTTTCCCCTGACTTTCAAATCTTCTACGAATTTTTCTATAAGTTTTGCGGGATCTTTATCACAAATATGAGTTACTGTTCCTGAGAAATTATCTCCTATACTAACGCTTACCGGAACGTGCTCGGCTTCGTACTCTAGATTATTACCGAGAGTTTCAAATTCTGGGTTGAGATATGCCTCAAAATCGTATACTATCTGATATGGATAAAGAGTAGTGTCGCAACCGATCTTTATGTCTTTACCCGTTCTTTGAAATTCGCATTCCCACATAACTACTAGGTTGAATTCTTTGCTTCTTCTAATAAATGTATCTCTTCTCATAGTGGATGCGCGTTCTTGTTTTCTATGCTTTGCATGAATCTCACACCCGTGCCAGTAACAGCCGTGATATTGATATACGGTATTGGTTTCCGTACAGTATCCATCTACTGGAGCTCCTAAAACCCATCTTTCACCACCGTGTCCACACTGTTCGTGGTGAATGTGAATTCCCTCGCGCTTTTCCACAGAGTACATCCAATCGATCGCCCCATAACTGTTAGAACTTTTTGGGTAGACGCTTTCTCGAACGACGAACGCGGCGCTCTAAATAATTACCATCACATATTACTTTTGTCTCACCTTTCATACATTTTGGTCCGTGTCTCTTCATATTATTCGCTTTTGTGAATTTCTGCTTGCAATTATCGCAGGCGTAAATTTTAGATAGGTTTTTTAAGGTTTTTTTATCAGAAATGCGTGATTATTAAACAGTCCTATTGTCATTGGTTTATTACCTATTGCCTTATAGTGCGCTGTTACCTTTTTCAACCACCATACATTACATTCGGTGGGTTGATATACTTCTATACCGATTTTAAAAAACTCTTCAACCTTTTTCAGATCTGAAAAAGGAATTGGTGAAACCACATTACTACCAAAATATTGCTTACTAAGTTCTTTCGCCTTTTCTGTACATCTGTCGGGTCTTTTATCTGTCATATGCATAGCTAGACACCTGAACAGACAAAGGTCGTCATTATACTTATCTAAAGAATACATACCTTTTTTATTCTTCAGCCATTCTGGAAGTTCTCCTCCTGCCGCTTCTTTGGATTGTAGTCCCAAATCTATTCCCCTACTACCCTGTATTAGCTTTATGAAAACCTCTACCCATCTTACAAACTTCCACTTTGTATTCGGTCTGTCTATTTTATCGGACATTATTCGTGTTTGCTCCTTATCTGACAGCCATTTTTTAACGGTTTTCATTGATGATAGTGGTTCGCTACCACCGAGATTTTTGTGCATTATTATAGTTACAGGTTTTCCATTTTTAATTTCCTCCATATGTTCTAGCTTGTAAGAATATGAATATCTCAAATAAAAATTGGTTGTTAGATACGGGGCGAGTTTATCGGACATGCGTTCAGACTCGTTAATGTAATGTTTTTACGAAAGGATAATGTAACTACCCGTCTTCCATTTTCTACCTTTTCCAATGTTTCATCGTGAGCCCCCAATATTTCTTCACCTTTTTCCACTATCGCGCGAACTATAGATCTTTTATTTGGTATTTGGTCACCTGTGTGTCTAATTTGAGACAAATTATTTGTGCTTGAAGGTAATTCTTTAGAATTAATTACACTAGCCCTTAGCTCCGCAATACTTTCTTTTTGAATTCTGTTACCAACTTCCTCCGCTAGTGAGAGGTTTTTAAATGCCCCTCTTTTATAGGCGCAGGTAAACCGCTTCATAAACGCCTCATTCTTTGTGGCATTTATCAGCTTTGTCAACCCCCTAACTCTCAACCGTGTACTATAAGTAATCCCTAGAGATTCGGCTTCTCTTCTCAAACTTTCTATTTCTGGCGTTATCATATTTTCTGTAATATACTTTTGTATAACCTTTGAAATTTATCTGTTCAATTGGTCGTGAAAACATTATGTTTTTTTTCACGACCAATTGAATATAAACATATACATATACATATATAATGGAGTGTGAGACTTGTTGTAAAACGTTTACGCGTAAAGACTATCTACGAAGGCATCTAGCGAGACGTAGAAAGTTTCCTTGTGCCCCCCCCCCCCCCCCCCCCCCCCCCCCCCCCCCCGCAATTTCAATGCCCCAGATGCCCTTGTAAATTCGTTAGTGCCCAAACTCTTTGTAGACATAAGCAACTACGCTGTCAGGTGGCTAAAGGGGAACGTGGTAGACTAGAGTTGGTAGAATTAGTTGCTGATCTACGGAATAAATTAGCTATAGTGGAGGAGGAAAATGCCGTGTTGAAAAATGAACATGAGGTATTTATGACACCAATATGACAACGAGACGAAAACAAATCCTTTTTATTAGTATAGTTTTATCTGTTCAATTGGACGTGAAAAAAACATGATGTATTTATGACACCAATCTTTGGATTTTTCGGGGGTGGTGGGGGACAATTTCCTCGTTAACCAATTTTTGATTTTTCGGGGGTGGTGGGGGTGGGGGTAGTGTGGAGGGGTGGAAACGATACCAACGTAGGTGGTATCATTTTGGCTCCCTATATACTACTTAACCCTAAGTCAGATTGACTTGAAACGAAACTTCATTACCATCACCATCATCATCATCCATATGCAAATGAGGTATGGTATTTATTATAATAATGCCAATAAATACGTGGGGTAATGGTGAATTAATGTTTATTTTGCCAGAAAATGTCTCAGATGGTGTCTCTGATATAAAGAACGTTCTGTGCCTACTGAGTGGGCATGTACCTTTACATTAATTATTGTATGTAGATAGTTGCAGTAGTAAACAAGGGAATCTACGGAGCCCCACAGGGGACGTAGAATTCTTTTTTTTAATTAACAATTCGTGCCAACCAAATAACAATTCGTTCCCACGGGAACGAATTGTTAATTCGTGGGAACGAATAGTTATATCGTGGGCCGGGAACGAATTAATAAAAACACATACATGTCCCCTGCGGGGCTCCGTAGGAATCAACACTTCTTGCTGATGCTGTGCTTATGCAATATGACCTATGTCAACCGTGCAATTTATTTCAGTGATTTTGCGTGCGGGCGTACGTGCGGGCGTACGTGTGTGGTGAGTTTTTCATGAGTTTGCATATCCTGATGAGACGAGTCGTTACGTGTCTGCCCATCTGGATCTACAGTGTTTGTGTAGCCGTTGGAGATAGGGAAATAAAATGTTACAATATCTATTGTTGAAGTCTCAAGCCGTCTGAAAAGAAATATCCGGCACATAAACTGTAGTTTTTGGCGCTGAAGTGGGCAGTCACAGAGAAATTGCATGACTATTTGTACGGTACCAAATTACCAAGTAATCACCGATAACGACCCACTTACGTAGTTACTCTCATCGGCGAAACTGGACGCCACTGTACAGCGATGGGTTGCGGCCCTTGACAATTATGACTTCACCATCAGTTATAGAAGGGGCAAGGACAATGTCGATGCCGATGAACTGTCTCGGAGACCAGATGATGAAGTCAAGCCATCGATATTCAAGGCGCTCTGTCAGGCGGTGACCACCTCCATTGAAGAATGTCCATTGGTGGAAAGCCTTGGGCGTCCGGAATCTGTCGCCGAGATCCCTGGAACCGGCACTGATGATCCACCGGAAGATCTACTCGACAAGTATGCACTCAGCAATAAAGACTGGAAGAAGGCTCAGATGTCCGACTCTACAATTAGACAGATAGCCCACTACATCAACACGGGTAGCAAACCAACTGCTAAGCAGGACGCTACCAATAATGGTATTGATGTGGGATACGTGAAGAACTGGAGTAAGCTTGTCATATGTGGAGATGTGCTGTACCGCACTCATCAGTTCCAGGATAGAGCCATCACACAACTTGGGACATCAAGGCAGAGACCGCACATTGTCGCTGTTTCAATAACGCTTCTACTGGCCAGGGATGGAGCAATTCGTTCGTGACCAGGTGACAAATTGTAGTCGATGTATCCGAAGGAAGACTGCACCCATCATAGGGGCCGAGATGGTAAACATATGTTCCTCCGCGCCTATGGAACTGATATGCATCGACTACCTGTCGCTGGAACGGTCGATGGGAGGATTCGAAAACATTCGCGTCGTCATCGACCATCTTACGCGATACGCCCAAGCGATTCCGACGAAAAATCAAACTGCTAAAGTGACGGCGAGAGTACTATTCGACTCATTCATTGTTCATTACGGCTTCCCTGCGACCATTCACAGTGACAGAGGACACCATTTTGAGTCGAAAATCATCAAAGAGCTTTGTGACATCGCAGGCATCAGGAAATCCCGGACCACGCCATACCATCCAATGGGCAACGGTATGGTTGAGCGCTTCAACCAAACTTTGTTAAAGATGCTCGGTACATTGGAGAATTTCCAGAAAAGTGACTGGAAAGCCCACGTTCCTACATTGATCCACGCGTACAACTGTACGATCTATGACAGCACCGGATATTCTCCGTAGTTTCTGTTCTTTGGCAGACATCCACGCCTGGCAATTGATGCATTTCTCGGCTTACACCCCGATGACACCACTGACAAAGACGGGTCTGAGCACATTATAAAACTAAACATTCGTTTTGATCACGCATCCTCAACAGCTAGACTCGAAGCAAGGAGAAGTGCGAACAAACAGAAGCAAGGTTACGACAAGAAGGTAACACATTCCTTACTCAGGCCTGGAGATTTAGTGTTGGTCAGGAACGTCGGTATTCGTGGCAAGAACAAGCTTGCCCTTAAGTGGGATGAGCAGATATATGTGATGAAATGCCAGCCGATTACAGACATTCTTGTGTACGAGGTTGTTGCTGAACATGGTCGGAACCGTAAAGTCAGAACTTTCCACAGGAATCTCCTTTTGCCATTGGTGTGTGTTCCCACATTGCATCCGCGGGATAAATCTGTCTCTCCACACGTCAGGGAACACCATCCAGATCAACGGATGGAGTTGTCCGAATCGGTCACTGATCCACACCTGCCAGAAGATGACATGACCCCGGAAAGACATGATGGAAATGACGACCAGGGCAGCCAGCCGTACATAATTCCAATGAGGCGTAGAGGGTCCGAGATAGGTCTGCTGCCCAGATCGATACCATTGAATGAAGAGGACAATGCGTCTGGATCCTCGTCTCAGAGTGATGATGAAGAATTCTTCAGTGACGCAGATAGTGTACCTCTAAGCAGGCCTCGTCGCACGATGAAACAACCCGCGTGGATGACTACAGGCGATTGGGTGGTACCACATGTTCAGCAGCATGTGTCCACTGTTCCAGATGATCACGTAATCTGGGTCTAGAGCACCAATAACATGTATATAGATCGATCATGTAACCCGAATTTTACTTTTGTCCAAATGTAGGGAAAGCTTCACACGATCCACCCTGATAGAGTTGACACGGCCGCGATGCTACATGCTCAACATTGATCGGAAGTTCGAAAGGATTTCAGATGTATCAGGTAAGTATTTTATTCTTTACATTTGGCATGAAATGTGATGTTAACATGTCATGTTATTGTTTGGATTTCCATCTTCTAAACTGCATTGGATTACACGGTTTCTGTCATTTCTGAAAATGATGCATAACATATTTGTGTTTTAACGATATTACAGGTTTTCAAGAGAGTGGACATGTCGGGACGACATTTTCTCCGAGAGAGGAAGCATGTAGCCGTTGGAGATAGGGAAATAAAATGTTACAATATCTATGCGTTTGTTATCTTTATTTGTTATCGTGTATCAAATAAATATTACAACACCGATGCGTTTGTTATCTTTTCTATGATTTGCAAGTCAACACCCATTACGTAGAGCAGGCGATTGTTCGTTTCATTATACGTAGGTGCTTAAAGTAGCTAGCTTATCGTAGCAACGTAACAGCCTTTGTTAGTGCATAGGTCACCTGACTAACATATTGCATATGCATGCGCGCGCAGGTGTTGGCGCACTTTTCTGACATTCTCCAACAGCGACGGAGCCATCTTGAATTGACTTGTATTATAATTATATTACACTCGTAAATATTATATTTACTGGTAACGCTTTGGTATAACTATTGTCTGAAAGTATATTGACGTGTATTGTTGTCTCCGGAAATGTATTCAACGTGCAAATGTTGCATACATCTCTGGAGATTCGATCGGCACTTTTCTGACATTCTCCAACAGCGACGGAGCCATCTTGAATTGACTTGTATTATAATGATATTACACTCGTAAATATTGTATTTACAGTTTCTTGTGTCCCACCCTGTCCAGTAGAATATGGAGGAACCCATTATCTACCGCCACCCGCTACACCGGCCACACCGACATTGAACCTGGTTTACATATGAACTGTGGTCATTTGGTCCAGATTTAGTCTATGATATTGACGGAGAGCGAGGTCCGGTTACATTTTCAACACAAGTTTTGTAGATGGTTTACCCGCACTGGGGGTGGGGCATATATCATTAGGCTTGTCCGTCCGTCTGTACGTACATCATTCGGTCCGTACGAACTCGATTCGGCGCCAAAATTGAATACTGTTTATCTGCTTTCTACCATACTTCACAGGTGTATTAGTATTGAAAGTCGTGTTCGTTGCACCAAGTTCAAAGTCACAAACCCTGAAAACAGATTGTTTATTTTCTCATTTTGCTCTTTCCTCACGATAAGTTGAATAATCATAGACCAAGTTCTGAGTATATAACTCTAATTACATTGCCTTACAGGTTTTATGAGGGAGTAGTATTTCCAAATGTCTTACTTACTTCGTGGAGAGTGACCTATGACTTTTGCTAATACACACTTTATTAGTTCAGTTTATGACATGTATTTCCCTTAATTCTAGAATGTTCTTTCATTCCCAATATAGCGAAGTATGAACAACAACACCCTGCATGTTATTGCTATATTTTAGTGCGCGAAATGGAAACGTTATTTCGGCAATTTATACCGTTGACTTTGGTGCACTTACCAACTCACTAAACATCGTCGATCAAATGTTTGTATGAAGGCATTTTTATTTTTTACTGTCCACATTGATGTGGTGCACTAATGTTTTCTTACATTTTTAACAGCCAGTAGTTTACAGAAATCTAACGGTGAATTACACCACTCGCCTGCAGTAGTTTACATCACTCTCGTGTTTACCATATATGGAGAAATGACGTCAGTAACGTCGCAATGGCGTGTTTACTTCGACCAATCAAATGATGTTCTCGGACACACCCTCTGAATCGCGAGATATTCGCCTTTACTACGACCCGCCTCCAGAAATTAATTATGGTATTTTTATCATATTTTACTCTCGATTCGCTTTGTTTTATGAAGAATTATGTGTGAAATGTAAGAAAATATTTATTTAACCGGGTGAGCTGATTATCCTGAAATAATGCCCTCGTGATTGGGTCATACCGCTAAATAAAGTCGGTTCGCTACGCTCACTCGTTTATTTAGCGTCAGGGCCCACTCACTCGTGCCCTATTTCATGCCGGTAATCAGTTCACCTGGTTAAATAAACGGTATATAATGCACCACCTACGTGTCGCAATCACTCAACCTACATTCCCGTATCACAGGTTCTACTATAGGGAGACATATTGTTTTCGTCCATTCTTTAGATATGACATCTTTTATGGCAAAATAACATTAATTTACCATTATTGGCATTGTTATGCTTTTTATATTAAACATGAATTGTCACTCTTGAGATCAGGGGCGATGACCATTTAACGGGCAACAAAACAAATATTTATTATCTCTATTTATTGTTTGATGTGCCTTGATCACACTTTAAGGTATGGCGATACACATAATCTATTCAGGTGAGTCATTTAATTAGAATGTATTGAAGTTTCAATTCGTAATAATATGTAGACAACGGGCAGTTTTATTTCTTACAGCGGCTGGAATAGTTAAACACTGAAGGTTTAAATTCGAACATATCCACAAAAGATATCACTTGAGTTTCACTTGACCCCGTATAGGAAATGGTAGCGTAAGGATGTTCGGGTTTGGACTCACCCCGCCTACCGAAGCTAACATTTGCACGGCGAGACATCAACATTTCTCCTGCACAGGAACACAATGTCGTATCTACGGTGTTCCGTTAGGGCCATCGTAATATCGCTATCGGGTCGATACTACGATAGTACGATAGTATGATGCTACGATGACGATAGTACGATATAACGATACTACGATGCCATGATGATACTTATATGTATTTAACTGTATGTATTATCTTTTCCATATAGAGCTAATTTGTTATATATATAATCATACATGCCTGACACAAATTCCTTCGTTGCAACTTAACAGCAACTGGATTTCTTCATTGGTATAGCCACAAGCAAAATACCGGCGAATTACCTCGTCATCCATTGTTTTGATGCGAATGCGCATGTCCATCCGGAAGGCGATACGACGATGACGATATTACGATGACGATAGTACGATGCTACGATGACGATAATACGATACTAATATGACGATAATACGATACTACGTTCATGATAGTACGATAGCACGATGACGATACATGTAGTACGATACTGCGATACACAGTGTTCCGTTAAGGCCATTGTAATATCGCTATCGGGTCGATACTACGAGATCACGACAGTACGATACTACGATGACGATATTTGGATATAATATCGTAGTATCGTCATCGTACTATCGTGGTATCGCGTTATCGTCATCGTGGTATCGGACTATCGCCATCGTGGCAGCGTAGTATCGTTATCGTAGTATCGTACTATCGTCATCGTAACATCGTACTATCGTCATCGTAGTATCGTACTATCGTAGTATCAACCCGATAGCGATATTACGATGGCCTTAACGGAACACCGTACGTATCTGACATGACACAATGGACTACAGCAATATTGGGGACGACATCTCCAATAATCACCTTTGACCCCGGTCTTACGGGATATCCGTGCTCACATCGTATAGTGGTAGTATTCACGTGTAGAATATCCGAGTCTGGTTGAGTATCGAACCGCTAATTCTGCTCCAATCATTATACCTTCGAACCTCCTGACCCACGTGTGTAAACTGTCATGAACACTAGTCGTGCATTATTGTTCATCGGGTAGACCCGTAAATGACGTCGACAGTTGGCGAAATGTTCAGTACAAAGTCAACCTCCTGTACCACGTGGGTAAAATGCCCTCAAAATTAGAAAAGTTCTGTGCAAATGCGGAATTTGCTATGAAAATTTCGTCAACTTTTGACGTCATTTACAGAAACTAACACTGCTTCTGTAAATAGTTTTCATGAAAAATCGATCATCTTATTAAGGACAAAATCAAATGGCTCGTCTCATATTTGGTAACATTACGCAACAACGTCCAAAGCGAGGCTACCAATCATATTAGTCAGGTGCCTATACTGTAGTGGCCTCGTGTCTCCAACCACGTGATTCACCTGGCTATTATACCTGACTGAGTTATGATACAATGTTGTGGATTTCTTGTACAAGTGCGCTAGATCACAGGCGAAAGACTCGGGCCTGTAACATAAAATTGCCCATCATAAAATCCCATTACCCATTACCCCATCCACCTGTTGTCGTACTGTACATTACTTTCTATAAACGTACTACAGTACGACACCAGGTGCGTGGGGTAGTGGTATTATTTAATGGGAATTGTTGTATGTAACAGGTCCGAGTCTTCCACCTGTGGCCCAGACAGGTATATACATGTAGGTTGCCTGGTTACCGCGGCACAATCATGGCTGTACTGTGCACCACCTCTCTGTGGCATTAATCACCCAAAACCATGGTGGCACGCCCATCTACAAGTTGTGGCAGTCTGATCAGGGCCTGTCCTGTTCGCCAGTCAGTCAATGAAACACCCGTATTGCTTCTAAGTTGTAGTTTTGATCCTTATCAGGCTTCAATAGTGCACTAGAAGATTAGAAGTTTGAATATCCACACATGCCGACCGAGCCTGATAAACTTGACATCAGAAGATACGAGTCCAGTATAGTATGTTATTTATCAGGTAACGTTTTATGCCCGATGATGGGCAAATATATCAGTTTCGTGGCAAGGAATCCGGAATTATTTACGTGGCGTCATTCGGTAACGTCATGTGACGTCGATCGACCAATGAAAAGTTCTGAATTCTGTGTGACCCGGGTGTGCACATCTTTGTAAATGCAGGATACGACAATATGACATCAATCAGTATGTAGCAGGTCAATGCAAAGCTGGTTACCTGATAACTTTTAATAACTTGTCAAAGTCTTCACCGATTTCTAAAATATAACGTTTGTTTTCATGGTTACATAATTTCCAATCGCTACAACCAGATTTCGGAGCCGATTGCCAAAACATTTTGTTTTCAACTTTGCATTGACCCGCCGCCATTGTATTAGTATTTATTAAAATAATCAACAGAAAATGACCACACTATATTAAAATGTCACAAACATGTCAATTATATCGATACAAAACATTTTCAGACAATAATTATTTGGGGAAATTTGTGTTTGAACTAAATTGGGTCCGCGCCGTTAGCCTATGTGCACCACTATGTAAATGAAAACTGTGTTCATAAGGTTAACCTTTCATTACGAAGGTTTGTTGACCCTTTGTGAAAATGTTTTAGAAGTCAGTAGTGACTAAGAACTGTACATATTGTTGCAGATATATACCTGTATTACATTTTGTATCAAATCCGGAGACTTGTAAGCAGTTATCTGAGTGTATTGTCACCATTGACTACATGCCTACTATGCGAGTAAATACGGCTTTTACCTGTGCACTTCTAATACTAGATTATGCATTAAAGGTACATGCCCACTCAGTAGGCACAACATGTTCTTTATAGGAATTAAATAAGTGCATAATTGTGTTACTATTCCACAAGTTCTAAAACAATATGAGTGCCCGCTATACAGATGCAATCTTTTAATAACATTTATTTTACTGATAGTGACGCGCGATGGTATCAGGCTATTTTCATATGCAAATGAGGCATGATATGTTTTTAATTATTTATACTAATTAAATGCGTCAAATAACAAATAATATTTTCGGCAGATTATAAAGTATAATACTTGCACATCAAAAAATAAACACAGAGACTAAATAGTAATGTCCGTTAATAGTTAAGAAAACACGGTTATCGCCACTGAAATCAGAGTGGAAATTTACGTCTGATATAACATGTAATAATAATGCCAATCTGTACATGGGCAATGGTGAATGTATGTTTATTTTGCCAGAAAATGTCTCAAATGATGTCTCTGATATAAAGAACATATTGTGCCTACTGAGTGGGCATGTAGCTTTAATTCGAAATTTTTCACATCGAAAAAAGTGTCCATTGTATATTTTGTGAGTGATGGTAGAAAATGTCAGCTATCGAGCTTGTTGTGTAGTCTGCTGAAATGATATGTATCGGACATTGTCGTCATATAATATTTGGGACGTATTGCACCAACTTTTATTACATTTTCTGTCATATTATTTGTTGTATGTGTCAAACGCTCCAAGAGGTGAAACTGTTCGATAACATGTACAAACTAAAATGGCGGAGATGGCAACTCTATTCTCTGTATAATATACACTAAGAGGAACACGATCAGATATACTTTGTGTAGATATTTAGTCACATGTATGCTGCTACATGTACTACAATTGAAACAAAAGGCCATATTCTATAAAGTCCATCCTTAAGAACCCTAATGATGTCACTCTGTCGTCTTTGAGCGTTTTGAGAGTATGCAGATGTTTAAAATGGCCGACACATATCAATAGTATGGCTTACAGATGGAATATATTAGTTAGTTCAGGTAGTACATTCGGTTCCATGGACACGCAGTGACATTTGGGCAACTTTAAAATGTAAATCGCTAACTATTACTTAGTGGGAATCCAAGATGACCAACATCAGCGTTGCTTTCTCCGTCAAATGGCAAAGTTTTTTTTATCAAGGTTTATTTCATTGAGTTGCTCCACAATACATAACCTATGGATTGTGCAGGTATATGGTCATTGTACAACATGGACATGGGTGAGTGGTATCACAATCCCTATTGAATGTGCTGTGATGGTCGTTCCACAAATATATACATGTATGATGTTTTGTCGTTTCATCCGTCAAATGACAAAGTTTTTGGTCAAGGATTCTTTCATAGAGTTGCTCCACAATACATATCATATGGATTGTGCACGTATATGGTCAGTGTACAACATAGATGTGGTGTCACAATCCCTATTGAAGTGCTGTGAGGGTTGTTGAGCAACAAAATCAGTAAGTTCCGGCGAAGTACGGATTGATGTGGGGATACACTGATTGCGATAACAATAATTAAACACCATGTTCTCACAACAAAAAATAGCTTATTATGAGAACAATGGGTGTTGTGACCAGTCAAATGCATGATCTGACAAAAATCTATACTTATGTTTAAAAGAAAGACGAGTGGATCAGCTATGTTTCAAGCTATGTTTCATTTGTATTTTTAAGGACGGTTTTCCAAACTATTACTTACTTTCGATAGTAATTTTGGTGGCCATTTTGGATTTCCACCCTAAATTATTAAGCAAAATG
>CM055275.1:26084108-26110303 GCA_029237695.1 Conchocele bisecta | reverse complement strand
AATTATTAAGCAAAATGCACACATTAACATTCTTTCTGTTTCCATTTGATTGAAGATATGGATAGCAAAGCCAAGAAGTATACCTAAGCCAACCTAATTTGCCATTTCTAACAATATCAGATATTTTTTATGTAAAAATGAGCATCTATGATGTTTTCATGGAGTCGACATACAGTTTCTACACATATATACACATTATACACTGGTCACAATGTTACTGACGCATATTTTCAAAAGGAACCATTTCGTCCATTATCTATAAGGATCTACACATTTGAGCAAATTTTGACTATTTTTCGTATTAGTTTTTGTCCTTTTTACATACAGTTTCACTTCAGCTGTTGGTAAGAGGTAAAGCGGGCTTCTTCGTCGCCCGTATTAGCTGTTAGCGTCAACCGCTGTCCTGGTTTATCACATGCGGCCCGGTACTGGAACGTGTCATAGTGTGGCATGAGGTGGTTTTGACGTTGCGCTTCATTAACTTTTGATTTCGTGATTTCGTGATTTAACTCCAACCTAGGCTCGCGCAACGTCACTATGTCTTTGCTCATGACATCCGGTCTACTGATTCAATAATCGGATGACACATATAGAGTATATAGCACTGCCTAAATACAGTTTTTAACGACCATGTTATACCTTAAATGTCCCGCTCTTTAAACGTGTTGTTGTTGTTGTTGTTGTTGTTGCTGCTGTAATGAGTTAGTAGGGATTAAAATACAAACATTGTTTTATTTGCACTTACAACTGAAAGATCCAGCAGCACAATCAAAAGATAAGACGGTCCTTAACAATACAAATGAAACATAGCTTGAAACATAGCTTGAAACTATGTTTCAAGCTATGTTTCAAGCTATGTTTCAAGCTATGTTTCAAGCTATGTTTCAAGCTTCAAGCTATGTTTCAAGCTATGTTTCATTTGTATTTTTAAGGACGGTTTTCCAACATATACTTCTTTTATGTTTCATTTGATTGAAGATATGGATACAAAGCCAAGATGTATTACCTAAGCCAACCTAATTTGCCAGTTCTAACATTATCAGTTATTTTTTATGTAAAATCGGCAATCTTTGATGTTTCATGGAGTCGACATACATTTCTACCAAAATATAATGATTGGATTGTACAACTGTATCTTCCATGGTATTCCTCATGAGTTAAAACATGGATACAGTGCCCATATGTATCTTCCTAGTATGATTAATTTGGAAGTTATGGGGATATTGATTAATGTTGATGGTATGCGGCGGCCATCTTAGATTTAAAAAAATGGCATCGGACTAAATTGTGCACGCCTTCTTGAAACTGTTAGCACAGATACGTATGAAGTCATATCAACCAAAGGAAAAACTTTATGCTACATTTCCATCAAATGTGATTTTTGGGAACAATTCCTCCTGACTAAAATGAGATAATTAACCGTCAAACGCATGTTTATGACCAAGAACAAGTTGAGACTGTATTCATACAATATCCAATGCTATATCTATAGGGTGAATCTAAAAAACGTTCCCAAATTTAATTTCCTATAACTCCTACAATACTCAACATAAATAATTGACACTTTGCAGGATGGTTCATTAGGATGTTGTAGATAAGTTTTATAAATATTATCTTGATAAACCAAACACTTTACAAATGACCAATTATGTTATATGGTGCGTAGAGAGGTACAATATCGATAGAGTTCAAATTGCTGTTAATCAAACTAACTTATATCCATGCTGTCACTGCACAACATGGTCGATCGGCCCACGACTCCCTTCTACCATAGTAGGCAGACGTTTCTTCCATGAAGAAATACTGCTTCTGATCTCAGCCAATGTCACTTTCTTCCAACATCTCTGAATCTCCGCTTTGAGTCATTGGATTACAGTCCGGACTTTGTGGCGGTCACTCATCTCGGTTGATGAACTCTGGGGTAGTATCCTACACATACGATTGTGTTGACCTGCTGGTATGTGATGATGCACCATCCCGCTAGAACACATAGTCATCATTTGGGTACAGACGCTGACAGTCGACAGTCACGTAAAACAACCTCTCTAATAATGAAAGGTAGCTATCACTGTTCACTGTCACCTTCTCCGTGTTGATAAAGTGAATATTCGTGTTTCCATTCCATGAAACACCGGACGAAACCATCGGCGTCTTGGAGAACCTACATGTGTCTTGGTAAATGCATGATGGGTGTAATGTTTAATGTTGGCACTGACTGACACTGACATTATATCATGCCGAGACCACAGCTTAGCCATTAGAGAAAATCTGCTAGAGGCTTGCATCATTGATATTGTCTGTTCCAACCTGACATTTTGCATGATTACTCATGTGTACAGTATTCGGTCGAACAGTGTAGATCTGATCAGACTGTGCAGATGCACAGGCTGATCTGGATCTAAACTGGTCGCATATCGTGATCGAATTGATAGGAGTTATAAACAACATTCTGAACTATCAATATGTGAAATTGCAAATTTCTTCACAAAAAGGTGTCTGAGTTACAGGAACTTTAATCTGGGAACGTTTTTTATGAATCACCCGAGTATATGGCACATTAAAAACGTTACACCTTTCCCGTCGAATGCACAGGTGGAAGACTCGGACCTATGACACCAAAACAAATGCCTATTAAACAATCCCATTACCCCACCCACTTGGTCTCGTACAGTACCATATGCTATAAAGGTGGGTATAAATAGGGCTATTATAGAAAGAGCCCTCTCTTTTCCGGCTCGCACAAACACAATAAACATCGATTAAATGTATGACTTCTGTCTCTGGCAATCGATAAAGGTATTAGGTGTGTGAATATACTCACTTCAAATCGCTGTTTCCAGCATTTATTCAGTTATTCGCATTTTGTATACCCCATCCAAAGCGAAATTTGCGTGTACGAAATAATCTCACACAGAATCGGAGGCCGTCCGGCTGGATTATCGGTCATATTTGGCCGATAGCTGATCGCTAGCTCAAACTAAAGTCGTGCACCATGACCATATATATGGCAGTATGTTCGATCGGCATATTTTCATTTGATTATCGCATAATTATATTCAATAATCAAATGAATATTGATGATTATCGAACGTAAATACTATTGTTATTTTATGGTTGCATATATGTTCAATAATTAAATACATTATTGTAATTTCACAATAAACGGTTTATTTGTATGTTCAATAAATCAAACGTAAATATAAATTCGTTCAAACATATATTTACCCAATTGAATATAAATATGCACTGTCTGCAGATAACAGTTCTGCTATTTATTCGATAAATCGAACATAAAATAAACTGATATATTTACCTAATCAAACATAAATATAGTTTGTTTAAACAATTATGTGTGCTACATTGAACACACATAGTGCACTGCTGTATTGGTTCGATTATGTTTATTTTCAGTTAACTCAATCGAACGTATATATGTGATGTCAATTGTTTTGTTAAACATATTGGTTCGATAAATTATACATATTGGTTCGATTAATGATACATACATTAATAAAAACACTTGTTTCTATAATTTCGTTCATTATCTGGAACTGGGTCAATGCACCATCTTCCATAATACAAGCATACATGTATATGGTACTGTACGAGACCAAGTGGGTGGGTTAATGGGATTTTTTTTTAATAGGCATTTTATTTGGTGTCATAGGTCCGAGTCTTCCACCTGTGGTCGAATGCGGTGCCTGTGGATGATGGATGACATTTTGTATGGACAATTATCTGAATCGGTGCACCTTTACATATTTGTTACAGGAGAAATGGTGCTTATGGAATGTGTCACCACTGTAGCTCCTTATCGAATAACACATGCATGTAGCGTGATTATAAACGATCTATAGTGCTTGCTAGAAACATGACTTTTTCATTGATGGAATGGCGAATAGTGCAGGTTTTGAGCAGACTCTGCGGATGCACAGGCTGATCTGGATCTACACTGCTCGCAAAATCCATAGACACCATTTCTCAAGTGACGTAACTTGTGTGATGTACGACATCACATGCGTGTTTGCAACGTCACATTTTATTCTGCTAATGCTGCGCATTGTCACTCTTGATATCAGGGGCGGATGCACAGGCTGATCTGGATCTACACTGCTCGCAAAATGCATAGGCCCCAATACACGTATATTGTATCTTTATGCGTGTATATAATATTAAATTTATTGAATAAATTATGCTTTCTCAGTGCAATACGACCGTGTAATACAGGAGCGTCGGAAGAGGTCCGGCAGGTCCGGCGACTGCCGGATCAATAATTTTGACATATTTGTAATTCATGTATAAAAACAAGAAACGAGGCAAAGCCACGAAGGCCAGGTTGTTTCCAAGCAAAGACACTTGGATAACATAATTATACCCACTTTTTGTAGACTAGATGGCCGTGGCCTGCATGTCGCGCCTTGGGGCGAGGCATGGACACTAAAAAAATAGATATAGTAGATGGAAAAACTTTAACGAAAAAAACAACATTAACCGGACACACGGACGTACTGACGGACGGACGGACGGACGGACATATGCCAAAATGCCGACGATATCGCGCTTTCCGCAAGCGGGTGCGACAATGATGATAAACACCCATGTGAAGTATCAAGGTAATGGGTGAAGCAGTTGCAGAGATATAGTACACGAACAAACTTTAACAAAAACATTCAAAGTAATTTGATCTTGACATTGGCCACAGGGGCCGCACGGTTGGGGGTTAGAATGAAAATATGGATGATGATAAACACTCATGTGAAGTTTCAAGGTAATGGGCGAAGCAGTTGCAGAGATATAGTATAACGAAAAACTTTTAACCAAAAAACTATAACCAGACGTACGTTAAAAAGTTAACGTTGAAAATGGCTAAGTCAATTACGTAGAAATAATAGGTGAAGGTAAACAAAAATGGTCACATGTTGGATAGTTGTATGTGGTAGGCACCCCTTGGTTATGAAGCTGTGAAAGTTTGGTGGTCCTAGGTGGTACAGTACCAAAGAAATGGACTTAAACACGAAAACTTAACATTGTAAACGCGAAAAGTTAACATTGGAAATGGCTAAGTCGACTGCGCGGAAAAAATGGGTCAAGTTAAAAAAAAAGTAACATGTTGGATAGTGATATGTGGTGGGCACCAAAGTTTGGTGGTCCTAGGTGGTACAGTAACAAATAAATGGACTCAAACACGAAAACTTAACATTGATTGTGGACGCCGCCCGCCGCCCGCTGCCCACCGCATTTTCAAACAAGAGGGCCATGATGGCCCTAATTCGCTCACCTGACTCCATGAACACCAGAGGAGAATGTGACATTGAGTTCATGTGTTTTAAAAAAATTGTGCTATTTTTAGACGGCGGTCATCTTGGATTAAGCGATGACTCTCATTTTACCAAATCTGAAAATGCTTCACCCAAGGATCGGAACTTCCTATGAAGTTTGGCCAGCATCGGCCATGTGGTTCCTGAGAAAAAGACGTTCAAAATCTCAAATAAATGGACCTTTTGGCGATTCCGATTCCGACAAGTATTGCGCCAGAGCAATCGCCTCATCGATACCTTCAATTTGATATATGACATGAGCATATTCAGTCAAAAATAAAATTTGACCCCACGGGCCATGCCCATTTTTGACCCCGGGGTCACCATTTTCACAACTTTAAAAGAGCATTGTACATCGATCATTCCTACCAAGTTTCGTCGAAATTCGGCCAGTGGTTCATGAGAAAAAGATTTTTTAAGAATTTGTGCTACTTTTAGACGGCGGCCATCTTGGATTAGCGATGACCTCCATTATAACAAATCTAAAAACGCTTCACCCATGGACCATAACTGTGAAGTTTGGCTACCATGGGCCAAGCGGTTCATGTGAAGTAGAATTTTTAAATCTCTAATAAAAGAACGACCTTTTGACCTGTCGGCGGCCATCTTGGATGACATAACCATCAGATTTCGACAAATAATTCACCAGAGTGATCGCCTCATTGATACCTTCGATTTGATATATAACATGACCATATTCGGTGACAAATAAAATTTGACCCCAATTTGACCCCACGGGCCACGCACATTTTTGACCCCGGGGTCACCATTTTAACACCTTTGAAAGAGCATTGTACATTGATCATTCCTACCAAGTTTCGTCGAAATCCGGCTGGCGGTTCATGAGAAGAAGATGTTTTAAGAATTTATGCTATTTTTAGACGGCGGCCATCTTGGATTAGCGATGACCTCCATTTTAATAAATCTGAAAAGGCTTCACCCATGGACCATGACTTTTAAGTTTGGCTACCATGGGCCAAGCGGTTCATGTGAAGAAAAATTTTGTAATCTCTAATAAAATAACGACCTTTTGACCTATCGGCGGCCATCTTGGATGACATAACCATCAGATTTCGACAAAAAATGCACCAGAGTGATCGCCTCTTTGATACCTTGAATTCGATATATGACTTAACCATATTCGGTCAAAAATAAAATTTGACCCAAATTTGACCCCATAGGCCACGCCCATTTTTGATCCCGGGGTCACCATTTTAACAACTTTGAAAGAGCATTGTACATTGATTATTCCTACCACGTTTCGTCGAAATCCGGCTAGCGGTTCATGAGAAGAAGATTTTTTAAGAATTTATGCTATTTTTAGACGGCGGCCATCTTGGATTAGCGATGACCTGTATTTTAACAAATCTGAAAACGCTTCACCCATGGACCATAACTTTTAAGTTTGGTTACCATGGGCCAAGCGATTCATGTGAAGAAGAATTTTGAAATCTCTAATAAAAGAACGACCTTTTGACCTTTCGGCGGCCATCTTGGATGACATAACCATCAGATTTCGACAAAAAATGCAGCAGAGTGATCGCCTCTTTGATACTTTCAATTCAATATATGACATGACCATATTCGGTAAAATTTGACCCCAATTTGACCCCACGGGCCACGCCCAGTTTTGACACCAGGGTCACCATTTTAACAACTTTGGAAGAGCATTGTACCTCGATCATTCCTACTAAGTTTTGTCGAAATCCGGTTGGTGGTTCTTGAGAAGAAGATTTTTGAAGAATTTGTGCTATTTTTAGACGGCGGCCATCTTGGATTACGCAATGACATAATTTTAACAATTTTGTAATCCCCCTACCTAAGGACCATGATCATGAAGTTTGGTGACTATAGGCCCAATGGTTACTGAGGAGAAGACGTTTGAAAATGTTCACGGACGACGACGGACGACGGACGACGACGGACGACGGACACATTGCGGTAACAATAGCTCACATGAGCTTCGCTCAGGTGAGCTAAAAACCTGGCTAAAATGGAATGTAAACATTTGTGTGCATTTTTTCTCATTTTTCATCAAAAGTGTATGTTGTTACTACTCAGTTGAACCGTCTCGCCGAGAGTGGTAACAACATACACTTTGGGTGGGTGGCGGGGGCACCCATTGGATTCGCCGGACCATCTTTTGATGCTTCCTGTGCCCCTGTAATTATTAACATTGACATATTCAGTCAAAATTCTCTGAATATTCTACGAAGTTCAAAGAACTTCTGACATCAGTAAGTGACGTAACTTGTGTGATGTACGACATCACTTACGTGTTTGCAACGTCACATTTTATTCTGCTAATGCTGCGCATCTGATAATGTAAACAAAAATCGCGAACAGCAGACTGGCATGGTATAGCAACATAGGCAGAACTATCCAGTGACATCATGACAGATTAGTTTCTTGGTTGAACAGTTAATTTAGTATAAAAGACAGCTATTGAATAATTCCATCAGCAAGGTATGAGGATGTTACACATTTTGAATATATTCTGAATAATATTTTACCAAACTATCGGAATGGAATACATATTCTAAGTATCGAGAATCGAGTTGGAATTATCGAGAATCGAGTTAAAATTATCGAGAATCGAGTTGAAATTATCGAGAATCGAGTTGAACTTATCGAGAATCGAGTTAAAATTATCGAGAATCGAGTTGAAATTATCGAGAATCGAGTTGAAATTGACAAAAAATGCAGCAGAGTGATCGCCTCTTTGATACTTTCAATTCGATATATGACATGACCATATTCGGTAAAATTTGACCCCAATTTGACCCCACGGGCCAAGCCCAGTTTTGACACCAGGGTCACCATTTTAACAACTTTGGAAGAGCATTGTACCTCGATCATTCCTACTAAGTTTTGTCGAAATCCGGTTGGTGGTTCTTGAGAAGAAGATTTTTGAAGAATTTGTGCTATTTTTAGACGGCGGCCATCTTGGATTACGCAATGACATAATTTTAACAATTTTGTAATCCCCCTACCTAAGGACCATGATCATGAAGTTTGTTGACTATAGGCCCAATGGTTACTGAGGAGAAGACGTTTGAAAGTGTTCACGGACGACGACGGACGACGGACGACGACGACGACGGACACATTGCGGTAACAATAGCTCACATGAGCTTCGCTCAGGTGAGCTAAAAACCTGGCTAATCGAGTTGAAATTAATCGAGTTGAAATTATCGAGAATCGAGTTGAAATTATCGAGAATCGAGTTGAACTTATCGAGAATCGAGTTGGAATTATCGAGAATCGAGTTGATCGGGGGGGGGGGGGGGGGTTGAAATTATCGAGAATCGAGTTAAAATTATCGAGAATCGAGTTGGAAGAGCCTGAGCTGGCCTTTGTTCACATGTGGTCTTTACTCCCAGGGTCCAAATATTTGGTCACTCAACATGTTGAATCAAGTTTTCTTAATCACCCAAGGAGTACCCTGCTCCCACGCAATTCAGACAAATGACTTGTAAATAAAATTGTGTTGTCTGCTGTTCATTTCTTCTGTTTAAATAATTCTTGAAAAAAAAAAAGAACATTTCACAGCACATGAGAATCGTCTCAAGTGGAGAAGATTTTACTTTGCTACCTAAACATGTTTTGAGGACCCCCACCCCCACCCCACCCACTCCTCAAAATCCCTACAACATGTTAAATTCCATGACCAATAATCCAGTCCAATAATCCAGTCCATGACTTACACAGTGCCTCTTATACGAGTGTCTTAAAATCGATAATACACAAGCATGCACGCTGCTGTCAGATTTGGGAAATATAACACCTGTTCCAGTGCTCCAGTTAAGGTCCGTACTTTTTATTATCCCTCGCGATAGCGAAAAGGGGATATAGCGGTGCTCCATGTGCGTGCGTCCGTGCGTCCGTGGGTGCGTCCGTAACACTTTCTGCGTTTAGCATTTGCGTTTAGCAAATATGTTTAAGTGATATATTTGGAACTACTGCATGGATTTCAATAATATTTGGCTACAGTGTTACCTGAACATGATTGAGCGTCACACATGTACCCGGGTTCATACGACAAAGGTCAAGGTCACCAACTTGTACTTAGAATCTGCGTTTAGCATCTGCGTTTAGCAAATATGTTTAAGTCATATCTTTGGAACTAATGCATGGATTTCAATAATATTTGGCTACAGTGTTTACCTGAACATGATTGAGCGTCACACATGTACCCGGGTTCATACGCCCAAGGTCAAAGTCACCAAATTGTACTTAGAATGTGCGTTTAGCATCTGCGTTTAGCAAATGTGTTTAAGTCATATTTTGGAACTACTGCATGGATTTCAATAATATTTGGCTACAGTGTTTACCTGAACATGATTGAGCGTCACACATGTACCCGGGTTCTTGCGCCCAAGGTCAAGGTCACCAAATTGTACTTAGAATCTGCGTTTAGCATCTGCGTTTAGCAAATACAAATGTATGTTTAAGTCATATCTTTGGAACTACTGCATGGATTTCAATAATATTTGGCTACAGTGTTTACCTGAACATGATTGAGCGTCACACATGTACCCGGGTTCTTGCGCCCAAGGTCAAGACAAATGCGTTCAAGTTTTTAATGTTAAAAAAACACCAAAAAAATAATTGACTACAAAAAAATATATAAAAAATATATAAAAAAAATTAAATAATTATTTTTTTTTCATTCAAAATAGTTATTGTTTTTAGCTTGTTTGTTACATGTACATATATATGATCTATTTGTATATTTAGCTCGGCTTTTGCTTTTAGTCCATTAAAATGTTCAAACATCCTCTCGTCTGCAACCACTCGACCTATGGTGACCAAACTTCACAGGTATGGTACATAGGTCGGTGAAAACGATGATGTCGATCGTAAATCCAAGATGGCCGCTGTCTAAAAATAGTGGAAAAAGATTACTGGTTTAATAGCACAGTGTAGATCCTGATCAGACTGCGAGCATGTGCATGCTAGTCAAATGCCATAGCACGGCTGCAATCGACATAGTGTTGTATTTGTGTATGATTTAGCACCTGAAATTTGACCCATCAGTACAACCAAAAGGTGATAGATGTTTGGGTACATACAGTATTGTGGAAGGAATTTTAGACTTGCAAATACCGCAACGTCGGCCATATAATACATGACACACAGCTGGATATTTATCCATCAATTTGACGCCGAAATCCAATATGGCCGCCATTTTAGGCATTTTTATACCCCCCCCATACCAAATGGTACTGGGGCATATAGCATTAGTCATGTCCGTACGTACGATATTAAGTAAATATGACCATGTTTCTCTGTAACTTCTGTTTGTCCTCATGGAATCTGTTCATATTTGGCTGATGTGTTTTTATCATCATCATGATAAGTCCTGTATGAGATGCTTCACCCGCGCCCTTCCCCAAGGTAAAGGTCATTAACTTATAGATATTCAGTAAATATGACCAAGTTTTTCCTGGCTGCTATAATTATACCCACACAAACAAAGTTTGAGGGGGTATATAGGAGTCAGCTTGTCGGTCGTTCGGTCGGTCTGTTGGAAATTCCCTTCCGCTTTATATCTTCTGAACCGATGCATGGATTATTAAATGGCTTGGCATAAATGTTTATCATGATGAGAAGGTGTGTCGCGATCAATAACCACGGTCCAAGGTCAAGCTCACAGTTGAAGGTCAAAGGTCAAACCTATTGAAATTCCCTTCCGCTCTATATCTTCTGAACCGATGTATGGATTATCAAATGGCTTGGCATAAATGTTTATCTGATGAGAATGTGTGTCGCGATACATAACCACGGCCCTACGCCCAAGGTCAAGGTCACAGTTGAAGGTCAAGGGTCAAACCAATTGAAAATCCCTTCCGCTCTATATCTTCAAAACCGATGCCTGGATTACCAAATGGCTTGGCACAAATGTTTGTCATAATGAGAAGGTGTGTACACGGTACACGAGGTCGGCATTCCGGTAAGGATGAACGCTGATTGTTGATTTACTCTTCGCGTACTCCCAACCACCACTCAAGAGGGGGCCTATAAGTATGGCACGCCATTTTTACTATTATCTGTTTGAATGAATAAGATATCTAGAATTATGAAACAGATATCTTATTGAACCAATTCCAAAGAGATATCTTATTGAACCAAATGGATATCTTATTGACTCAAAGAGATATATTATTGACTCAACTAGATAGCTTATTGACTCAAACAGATATCTTATTCACGGTAGAAGATATCTTATTGAACCTAAGAGATACTTATTGAACCAAAGAGTATCTTATTGAACCTTAGAGATATCTTATTGAACAAAATAGATATCTTATTGATTGATTATTATTGATTATTGGTGTTTAATGGCCTATCAACAGCCAGGGTCATGTAAGGCCGGGCCAACATGATGGACTATCCCATATTCAATCTGTAAAAAATATGAGGGAAATTCCCAAAATTAGAGAGCTCAATATTTACATAAACTAGATTGACGGAAGAAGATATCTTACTGAGCCAAAGAGATATCTCTTTAACAATACAAGATATCTGTTTCATTAAACAACATATCTATTTGGTTCGATAAGATATCTTATTCACATCACATATCTGTTTGATTTTCTATCATACTTTTGAAAGAGTATTGAACCAAAGAGATATCTTGAAGTGTCAAATAGATATCTTGTTGAGTCAAAGTGATATCCTTATTAAATTCTTAGATGGATATCTCTTTTGAAATACTAGATATCTACTTGACAATGAAAGATATCCCTTTCCTTCAGTGAGATATCTTAATAAGCCAAATATATATCGCTTCTAGTATTGTCAAACAGATATCTCTTTCAGAGAAGTAGATACAAATGTATATAGTATAATGTAAGATATCTTCTTCCGTCAATAATATATCTTAACCGGTCAATAAGATATATTTTTGGTTCAATAAGATATATATTTAGTTCAATAAGATATCTTCTTCCGTCAATAAGATATCTATTTGGTTCAATACGATATATCTGTTACTTAGAGATATCTTTTCTGCACTATATACCTTATTGACTGAAACGATATATGTTTGTCAGAAAGAGATATCTTGTTGATTGAAAGAGATCTTATTGACTCAAAGAGATATCTTGTACTCAGAATAAATATAAAACGGCGTGCTATATAGAAGTGAACCGTGAGGAAAGCCGATAGTAATCTCCGACCACAAGCTTCACCGTCAATTATTCCGAGCTGCATATATTTAACTAGAACGACAGTCGTCCACGACCGCATTGTATGCACATATAAGCAGCATGTTGAAGGCGCTTCAGGTAAGAATTTTCCCATACACCACATGTTAATTTGAAAGTTCCATATCGAATCTCGAAGATTCCAATTCGAGTCTCGATAATTCCAACTCGATTCTCGATAATTCCAACTCGAGTCTCGATAATTTTAACTCTAGTCTTGATAATTTCAACTCGATTCTCGATAATTCCAACTCGATTCTCGATAATTCCAACTCGATTCTTGATAATTTCAACTCGAGTCTCGATAATTTCAACTCTAGTCTTGATAATTTCAACTCGATTCTCGATAATTCCAACTCGATTCTCGATAATTCCAACTCGATTCTTGATAATTTCAACTCGATTCTCAATAATTTCAACTCGATTCTCGAAAATGCCAACTCGATTCTCGATAATTCCAACTCGATTCTCGATAATTTCAACTCGATTTCGATAATTTCAACTCGATTATCGATAATTTCAACTCGATTTTAACTCGATTCTCGATAATTTCAACTCGATTTTAACTCGATTCTCGATAATTTCAACTCGATTCTCGATAATTTCAACTCGATTCTCGATAATTCGACTCGATTCTCGATAATTTCAACTCGATTCTCGATAATTCCAACTCGATTCTCGATAATTTCAACTCGATTCTCGATAATATAATTTTGTAATCATTCCACACGTTTCCAACATCAAAAGCGACCGTATTTACAAAATATCAACTAGTTTCTCACTACTGTGCACGGAGTCACGCGCGTCACTGTAAGTACAGTGAAGAAATGGTGACTACTTTTAAATATTTGAATTATTCAAATAAATTACGGATAAGAAAATAATTATGACTTATGTCGATATCTTAGGAAGTATCATTATTGCAAACCAGAAAAAGCATTGTACGAATGAATATTGAATTCATTTGAATAAATATCGATTTTTGTTAATATTTTGAGACAACGTGCTTACTTCCTCTGTCCGCGTCACTCAATGCACAGCAGTGAGAAATTAGTTAGTATTATGTAAAAAACGGACGCTTTTGATGTTTGGAAACGTGTTGAATGATTACAAAATGACGTATCCGTTTGATTTCCGTAAATCTATTTTTCGCGTAATGTGTGGTTATGCATCTTTAAGAGGAATTGAACTTAAATTACTCCCTGAAAATGCTGAAAATGACCAAAATTAATAATTTCCTGAAATTGGTACATTTCCTTCTTTGTCTATATGAAAAAAATCCTGAAACTTTGAAAATAATAAAAAAAATTCCTGAAAATCAGTCTTAATGAAATCATCACTGCCTCCGACCCGATAATTCCAACTCGAGTCTCGATAATTCCAGTGTCGATAATTCCAACTCGATTCTCGATAATCTCGACTCGATTCTCGATAATTCCAACTCGATTCTCGATAATTCCAACTCGATTCTCGATAATCTCAACTCGATTCTCGATAATTTCAACTCGATTCTCGATAATCTCAACTCGATTCTCGATAATTCCAACTCGATTCTCGATAATTTCAACTCGATTCTCGGTAATTCCAACTCGATTCTCGATAATTTCAACTCGATTCTCGATAATTTCCAACTCAATTCTCGATAATTACACTCGATTCTCGAAGATTCTAACTCGAAACTCGAAGCTCGAAGATTAGAAATCCTCATCGGGATGTGATAACATTGTGCCACAGTGTAGCAATTAATCAGCTTGTTTATTCCAAAATCTCCATATTTTATTATAACGTACGCACCAGCCCGGGGCTCGAACCCGGTGACCTTTGGTTTACCGTATCATCGCTGTAACTGACTGAGCTAACCGGGCACAAATACACACATCCTCCCCATAATCAGTTACGTACCACGACATACTCCCCCGCTATGTTTAATTTGTCTCTGAATTCCATATTTTTGGTAAATTACTCTCAAATTCGACCACATGGAAATCAAAGGATTTAACAGGAAAAAGGAGCAGTTAAATAACTGTATTATGATAGTTGTATAATTCAGGTGTGATACCACGACAACATACTAACATGCATTGACATTCCTATCCTTCATTGAAAACAAATCACACGTTCTCTCGACAGTAGTATATAGGGAGTCAGTTCGTTACCGCGAAGTGTGGGGGAAGAATTGAAAGCAGTGGGTAGCCCCATAGGTACCAAAAATAGTAAAATTTCCTGTTAATTTAAAGCGAAATAAATACAACCCACAGTAAAAATAAAATGTCATACTGTAGTATAAAATGTGTCCCCGATTTGCAGCGGTTTCGGCTACCCTATTTCAGCTACCCAACGAAATAGTAAGTCGATTTGCAAGGGTTTCGGGTACCTGTTTCAGCTACCCAACGAAATAGTAAAATCCGTGGCAAATCTGCACTGGTTTCAACTACCCCGTTTCAACTACCAGACTATAGTAGCTTCACATACTATTGCGATAGACACCAACAGACAAACTCCCAACAATTTCGGTAATCCAAACTCAGAATAATTTCTCGAATATTTTCTAGGAAAGTACGCCCAATTGAACATATAATTTCAACTATATATACTTCTCAAAAATGCAAGGAACGACAAAGTTTGCGACCGCAAAAGACATGGGAATACGCTCCGTAGGAGAGTGGAAGGACAAGCACGTACTACTACAAAATATATACGACAACAATTTGGCAAGCGACATAGACAAAGTCTGCTACACTCCAAAGATAGAAGTTCCGGAGGAAACAGAAAACAATGCCCCCTCCGACCCCCCTCGCTACGGGTCTGTAACCGGTGCAAGAAATTTGCGCCTGTTACGAGACGAAAAATGTGTATGCCATCCAAGTAGAACTGAGTGGCATTTCACCAGGAAACCGGTGCATTTTTCAACATGGAAAAACATGTTGTTAGCCCTATGTTAAATTCCCATAGGAAAATCTTTTTCCTTTTTTTTTCGCAATAAAATCATTATTTGATGGAATTTCATCAAATAATATAATTGGGGAGGGTGACTTTTTTATTATTGATGAAAAAGTACCTACATTTACATATTTTTTAGATTTGATGTGTGGAATAGCCAAAATTTCGTCGTCAGCAAAACGTGGAACATAATGTTTGTAAAACATGGATATGCCCCCTGTGGCATACTGGACTCTTAACTGGAGAAACTCTTACAAACTTGTCGACGTAATCGTACACAGACGACGTACGGACGGACATACAGGCGTATGGAACCTCATCGCATAGGAGGCATAAAAATCAGCAAATTGACTCATCCAACCATTACGGTACTGGGTTTTGTACCTACGATGTACAATTTTTCATGTAAAATGAAATATTCAAAGCAAATGGGAATCGAAATTTCTGCATTTGATAATTTCACCAATTTTCGACATTATTTACGGAAAATTTAGTTTCTGTAAATATATTTTCAAGAAAAATCACACATATTAAGTACAAAATCACGTGGCGTTGTCTATTTTTGTTTCAAAATATGTCGATAGTTGGCAACAATTTCTGAGGATATGTAGAATTTAACTCTTTCAGAGCTCCAGATAAGCTGCATATTTGCTTAAATACCCAATTAAAATTGCCAAAAACCCAATTGAAATCAGAAGTGTGTATCAAAAAGCAATGAAAAATGTGCTATACAAAACAATAAACAAGACATACATATAGCATATTTTTCTTAGTTTTCCATGAAAACACATCTTGACATTTCATTAGAATTGTCTCCAAGGAGATAATTCTAAGGAGATAATTCTAATGAAATGCCAAGATATGTTTCCATTTCGAAGCAAACTATTCAATAATTTGCGGTATGCTGATGTGTAAAACGTAGTGTGATCTAATTTTACAAAATTAAAATTTTGAAATACCCAATTGCTTCAGAAATGATGGAGTGACTAATTCCTGTTACTAATTCCTTAACTGGAGTCCTGCTCTTTGCTTGCTAGTGGTGAAACAAACAACCAACAAATTATTCCGCACTCGTTTCTTTATCGGATTTCCATATGTTTCGGGGAAATAAATCCGGTATTTCAAAATGGAAGTTCAATAAACTCTATGGAACATGAAATCAGTAAGAATGGTGGATATACACCTAAAGTTTACACACAAATTTACCCTTAGACCGCTACACACAACAATTGTCGTCTGCTGTTGCTTTTATATGTTGCCTAATTTCTCAATAAAAACATGTTTTGCAGCACTTCAGGATATTCTTATGAAATGATTCTCAAGTGCTGTCAAAGCATATTGTAAATTATTCTAAAGTACTGTCAAAGCATGTTTTTGATGATAAAAATGGAAAATAGAAAATAAACAGTAGACGACAAAAAATTAAGATAGCGGTGTAAGGGTTAACAAAAAAAAGTTTGACACAAATATCTAAGTCGTCTGACCTTTAACACATGGGTGGTCTTTTGTTTGTTTGTTTTGTTTATTGGTGTTTAACGGCCTATCAACAGCTATATAGTCACTTGGCCTCTTCCCCTAAAATAGGATTACGAATAATCGTAATACTCACATAAGGGGTATAACTATATTTTATCAGATTTGTTATCAATAGATAGAGGTGTTAGACAAGGCTGTCCGCTATCACCTTACCTATTCATTATTGCCATTGAAATACTATCTCAAGCAATTATAAACGAAACAGATATAACAGGAGTCAAAATCGACGACATAGAAATTAAAAGTACAATGTTTGCTGACGACGCAAGTTTCATGACGGATGGTACAAACAAATCTTTTGAAAAGTTGATTTACATAATTGATGAATTTAGTAAAATATCGGGCCTCAAGCTTAACACAAAAAATCTACTATATTAAGAGTGGGTGCATTAAAAAATACAAATATTATTTTCTGCCCTGACAAGAATTTCAATTGGACTTCAAATAGTGCAAAAACATTAGGAACTAGATTGGTCAGTATTACAGCGAGGCTTACGGAATACCCATACGTGGGCACAGGTACCCCTAAATATGTAAAAGGTTTCCAAGTGTGTGGGCTTGTGACCTTGACTCTGGGCCTAGCGGGGGCGGCACGAACGTGATTTTGTCACAGGGTGGTAGAGGTCCATTGGAGCAATGCGTGTGTGAAATGTGAAGCAGATCCGAGCAAGCAAATAGAAGTAATAACCGATGTCTCTGATGTTAAGTTTTGTAAGAGACTAACTATGTGACATTGACCTCGAGACCAGCGGGGATTTGTCACAGCATGCTAGTAGAGCCTTAGAGGAATGCATGCATGACATATTAAGAATTTTCGATGAAAGAAATATAAATTATAACATATTTCTCGGATGTTATGTTTTGTAAAGAGACTAAGTATGTGACCTTGACCTTGGACTATACGTGACTTGACCTTGATCGGGGGTTGGACGGTCGTAGATTTGTCACAGCATGATAGTACAACCTTAGAGGAATGCACGAGTGAAATATTAAGAATTTTCAATGAAGGAAATAGGAGTTATAACTTATTTCTCTGATGTTAAGTTTTGTAAAGAGACCAAGTATTTGACCTTGACCTTGGGATCAGCGGGGGTTGGACAGTTGTGGATTTGGCACAGCATGATAGTAGAGCCTTACAGGAATGCATGTGTGAAATATTAAGAATTTTCAATGAAGGAAATAGGAGTTATAACTTATTTCTCTGATGTTAAGTTTTGTAAAGAGACCAAGTATTTGACCTTGACCTTGGGATCAGCGGGGGTTGGACAGTGGATTTGGCAATATATAGCCTTACAGGAATGCATGTGTGAAATATTAAGAATCAATGGAGTATTATTTGAGGGAATTTATTCTTATTTCGCTTGGATGTTAGTGTAGAGACCAAGTATTTGAAAATTGACCTTGATCATTTCGGGGGTTGGACAGTTGTGATTTGGCACAGCATGATAGTAGAGCCTTACAGGAATGCATGTGTGAAATATTAAGCATTTTAGATGAACGAAATAGAACTTACCGGTATAATATATTTCCCTGATGTTAAGTTTTGTAAAGAGACGAAGTATTTGACCTTGACCTTGGGATCAGCGGGGGTTGGACGGTCGTGGATTTGGCACAGCATAATAGTAGAGCCTTAGAGGAATACATGCATGAAATATTAAGAATTTTCGATGGAAGAAATAGACCTTGTAACATATTTCTCTGATGTTAAGTTTTGTAAAGAAACCAAGTATTTGACCTTGACCTTGGGATTAGCGGGGTTGGACGGTCATGAATTTGGCACAGCATGGCAGTAGAGCCTTACAGGAATGCAAGTGTGTTTGTTTGTTTATCCCAAAATCATAACGGAATATTTACATCGAGAACAAATATATTCAGCCCTGAAAACTTCGTACGACTAAAATGTTCGTAAGTGCAAAATTATGATAGTCTGTAAATTTCACATTAACAAAGTTTTCTTGTAAATAATTATTGGATTTACATTTATTGATCATAGGCTGCATATGCAGCCTATGCTCAATAAATGTAAATCCATAAATTGAAATTTCCAGACGATACTAAATTTGCACTTACGAACATTTTAGTCGTAAGAAGTTTAGTGAAACGGGCCCCATGTCTACAGTCGGGATTCCGGTAAGGATAACGCCGATCGTCAAATTACCCATCGCATACTCCCACCTGCCACCCACGAATGCAAGTGTGAAATATTAAGCATTTTAGATGAAGGAAATAGAAGTTATAACAATATTTCTCTGATGTTAAGTTTAGTGACAGACACACGCACACACGCCGGGACGGACGGACGGACGTACTAACATTTTGGGTTTATGGGCTATTTGTTCTTTAAAATATCAAAGGAATAGCCCCTAAACTACAAAGGACTAGGGGCTATACGGAATAAGTCTATTGTATTATATTGTCTTAGGCTCCTCCCCCCTAGCCCCTAAACCCCCAATGTTTGCCCGGACGGACAACCTGACTCCTGTATACCTCCTCACAACTCGTAATGAATTCCAACGTTCAATTTACCCTTCACATTCTCCCACCTGTCGCCCAACCAGAGCTCCAGTATAATTATTTTAGCTGAATACGAATTGATTATCAAAAATACGCAATGATTTTGAAATCAGGGGGTGTAGTACGCTTTAGACACAAAGCTTATCTGGAGCTCTGCGCCCTACATATTGTCTGTCTTGCAATTTTCCGAAGAATCTCTTGACCACATCCAACAGTAGCCGCGATACTTTTGACCGGCTACCTCCCTACCCACTTCCCAACACCCCGCCACCCCTCCATGCACGTCTACCTGTGTTTCAGTTTGTTTTTGTGTTTATTTGTTGGGGTTTAACGGCCTATCAACAGCTAAGGTCATTTAAGGCCGGGTCAATGGGTTTAATACTAAATCCCATATATTACCTGTACAAGTACATGTACATGTTCAAGTACATGTACAGATGGAGGAAAATCCCAAAATCAGAACTGAATATTTACAATAAAAAAATAATATATTCAGCCCTGAAATCAGAATAATCCTGATCTGATGCCAGGTCCTCGCCACACAGAATCACTTGGCCCACTCCTAAAAGCAGTAGGATCAGTAATAATCTTACATCTTTTATGATGGGAAATAACCCAAATCAACTCCCAGGTAACAAAAGAGCCAAAGATAATCAAAGTACTGAAAGTACTGAACATAGGGTACTACAAGAATTCCGGCACGGAAGTGGTGTCGCGCCTGAAAATGCCTTGTCGGTACAAAACAATGTTGTAGCAGGATTTTTGTTAAAGTTTCTGCATTACTTTGACATCGCCATGTTTACTTCTGTTTTGTGAATTAAATAGTTGGCCCCGGATCGAGTATCTTAAAACATACAAATGACGTCATTGGGGAAACCGCTGACAAAATTTCAATGTATGGAAGCACAAACTTGTTAGAATTTTTTTTTTGTCGTATTTTCAGTACTTGCATTAATATGGGTATTAATCTACGCTGGATGTGTTATTCTGTCATTAATTTGTTCCCTGACTGTAATGTATCACTTACTGACTTATTGACCCCCTTCCCTGAACGTAGAATTGACACTCATGTTGGCGTGTATTGGCCACCATAGACAAATGTTAATCAGGCAGAATTCGTGAATGTCACTAAAATCCGCTGTAAATCCATCGATAGAATGAGGATTAACATCAGTTAGACCCACACGTGCGAGTTTTGTTGCGACACAATCGCGAGCATTACCAAAAGCTGGGTCAACATGCAGGTAGATGTAACCCCTTGACATCGTTTGTGTGTTGAACGAGTCGCGTGTTGTTTATCCGGTGGAGAGTATTCGGAGGGAGTTAACTCTGCCGAAAAATATAGCCTGTTACTAAATTTAGCGATGACCGCACTATTTGTGCCGCAAATGGGGGCAAATCACGAGCAACAAAATAATCCGATGTATTTTTGTACGTAGAACATCCGTAGTTGATATTGTTCAGTGCAAGTAGTTTTTCATAATATTATTTTCAATTAGCGGTTGAATATGACATTTAAACGTTGAGTAACACAATGCATTTTGTTGTTATGGTTACTCCCAAGATATCACTACGGACTAGCCCATCAAGGGGGGTCTAAGGCGTGGCTAACTGTCCGAGGCGATTCCAATACATAGGTATGTGAAAACGTACCCGAGGGTCAAACCAGGCAAATCGTAATTCCTATAAGGAGGAACCCCTACTGTTAATTTATGCCGTCGCGTTCACCCGACCAACCACCCACCAGGATGCATCAAAAGCATACAAACACAATTGCGTAAGGTAAACTGTGTATTAATTCAAGCCTGTAGGTATACATGTATAATATACTAAATTTCTTGTATAAAATATAATTTCATGGCTATGGAATTACATGTAAAAATTAAATGATTTGCGTCGAAATTGGCACCGGATTCCTGACTAATATACATTCAGCTTGTTCAGCGAGACAAAAAGTGCACCAGGCCGGGACTCGAACCCGGTCACCGCTGGTTTGCCGTACCATCGCTCTACCTACTGAGCTAACTGAGCACGAATACACACTTCCTCCCCATAGTGAGTTACATACAGTGACAAGTTAAATGCTGAAGAAATTGTAAAACACATTTTTGTCAAGTAACCGGTGCAAAAATTTGCGCCGGTTACTAGACGAAAAATGTTTGTGCCATCTAAGTAGAACTGAGTGACATCTCACCAGGAAACCATTTTTCAACATGACTATTTAACCAGGATATTAAAATGAACCGGCTAACTACATGTATGTGCAACCTAATATCAGAAACACAAATATTCACGTTTCTAGTATAAGATTGTGTAGTATCGATTGTCATTGTAACCCATAGATTAAACAAACTACTGGCTATTAAGCACAATAAATCTAAAAAATATGTAAATGTAGGTACTTTTTCATCAATAATAAAAGTCACCCTCCCCAAATTTTTTTATTTGATAAATTCCAACAATATTGATTTTATTGCGAAAAAACAATTTTCCTATGGGAATTTAACATGGGGCAAAAAGGGCTGCAGAGTGACAAGGATTGTAATTTTTTGAAAACAAATTGGAAATTGGTTCACAATGTTTAGCCCCATGTTCAATTCCCATAGGAAAATATTTTTTTTTGCATTAAAATCATTATTTGATGGAATTTCATCAAATAAAAAAATTGGGAAGGGCAACTATTTTATTATTTTAGCCAAAATTTCGTCGGCAGCAAAACGTGGAACAGACAGTATACATTATGTTTGTAAAACATGGATATGCTTACTGGGGCCCGTTTCACTAAACTAAAATGTTCGTAAGTGCAAATTTAGGATCGTCTGTAAATTCCAATTGATGCATTTACATTTTTTTGAGAATAGGCTGCCTATGCTCAATAAATGTAAATCCAATAATTGTTTACAAGAAAACAGTGTCAATGTGGAATCCATAATTTTGCACTTACGAACATTTTAGTCTTACAAAGTTTAGTGAAACAGGCCCCTGGGGCCCGTTTCACTAAGCTTCTTACGATAAGAAATTATCGTTATAACTTCTTAGGCGCATTTTACCGTTTCACTAACGTCAATTTCGTGCGAACTTTCTTGCGAAGTTCGTAACTTTCCTCGTAAAGTCTGCGATAGGTATTGGGCTGTCATACGAAGATTTTTTAGCGCAAGTGTCTGTAATGTCTTGTATATATGTGGATATAGTAATTAAGGCAGAATATTAACAACGCATTGGTTTTAGTTAATAATATATCTGCACTAACTGCTGGCTAAAATACAACTAACTCATAGGGTCGCACGGGGCCTGTCATGATGCTGGCTTGCTGACTCAGCAATCATGTAATACTAAACCACGCCTCCAAGGGGCGGTTACATACAGTGCATCTCTCTCCTATTTAGATTGATACACTCATGTGGGAAACTGATACACGTGTGGAAACACGTGTGTGGGTGGTTGGTGACGCTGGGTTTGGCGGCAGTTCCGACAGCTCTGTTTATGTAGTAAACAGTCATTTGACAGTGACGTCCTGTGTTCACATTCAGTTCATTAATACATGTTGTCATCCCATGTGAAATGCAGTGTGCCGACTTGGTGTTTTGAGAACACGCTTATGTCCTTGGTTTAGTGCATTTTGTGGTATGCACGTGGAATTACTATTCTGTTCCTTTACAAAATACGATCTTACATGACATACATTTCTCCGTAACAATTGGCCAGTACTTGATTTCATGAGAACCATTGTTCCCTTTTGTTTCACTACAGTGAGAGGTGTTCCTCCCACGATGGTGAAAGCTTTGTTTGATTACGTCTTATTACAATAACAGAATCGCCAGATTTGTACTTTGTGAAAGAGCTCGCTTTGTTTTTGTTTGCATTATCTTTCATATTCTGTTTTTGCTGTGCGTCGCGCATTTTCAATTTACCGGTACCGCGGTTTTGATAAGCTGCGGTAATTTGGTCTTTATTTGCCGGTTGTATAACAATTCAGCTGGCGAGACATCGGTTGTGCAATGCGGTGTAGAGCGATAATGTAACAAGAATGTGTACAATTCAGTTCGCCAGTTTTTCTTTTCGAGCACGGCGGCACGGATTGCCTTCTTCAGCGATTTGTTAAAGTTTTCAACTAAACCGTTTGCTCTGGCCCAATATGGTGTAACACGCGTGTGTTTAATGCCATTTTCCTGGAGAAATTGTGAAAATTCCCCAGAAACGAAATTACTCGCGTTGTCAGTTACAATTTCGTCACAATTTCCCATCAAGCTAAACATCGCCCGTAGTTTGTTTATGATCGCCATACTTGTTGTAGATTTAAGAATGGCAACCATGGGAAATCGCGAATAGTAGTCAATTACAACGAGTAAATGTTCGTTATTTCCGTACGGACCAGTCAAATCCATGGCCAACTTTTTCCACGACCGTCTGGTAACGGAGTTGTTACTATCGGGGGTGCGCGTGGTGGAGTTGATATCAATTGACATGCGCGACATGTCCGAATCACGTACTCCACATTGTTGTCTATGCTGGGCCACCATACTTTGCCACGCACAAGTTGTTTTGTTTTTACTTTTTTAATGCCCATATGCGATTCGTGTGCTAAATCTATGACTCGTTTTCGCATGATTGCGGCACAATAATCTTGTTACCTTTGAGTACCATGTGGTTGTGTACCGTTAATTCATTCCTAATCTGGTAATATGGTCTCAGACTCTGATCGTCTTTCGACCACCTGTTTGTCTCAAGACACGTACAAACGTTTGACAACAGTTTATCGCTTTCGCACGCGTGTCTCATTTGATCTAGGGAGATTGCCTTAGGCAGGGTGGAGGTCAGTATGTAATTAACATACATCTCGGCACCGTTATCGAGATAGTCACGTGAGTAGTATATAGGGAGTCAAAATGATACCACCTACGGTGGCATCATTTTCACCCCTATATACTACTCCCACCACCCCCTAAAAATCAAAAATTGGTTAACGAGGAAATTGTCTCCCACCAACCACGAAAAATCTAAAATTGGTGTCATAAATACATCATGTTGTTTTCACGTCCAATTGAACAGATAAAACAATAGTCTTAAAAAGGATTTATTTTTATCTCGTTGCCATAAATACATGATGTTTTTACGACAGTAAATTTATGAATTTATTCTAATAAGTTTCCGATTTAAATGCGTCCTCGCGCAATAGTCTATATTCCAACACCATATTTTCCTCCTCCGATATAGCTAATTGATTCCGTAGATCAGCAACTAATTCTACCAGCTCTAGTCTACCACGTTCACCTGTAGCCACAGGGCAGCGTAGTTGCTTATGTCTACAAAGAGTTTGGGCACTAACGAATTTACAAGGGCATCTGGGGCATTGAAATTGTGGGGGCACAAGGAATATTTCTCCTCCAATATAGCTAATTTATTTTGACGATGTCGAATTGTAGTCCAATTATATTGGTGTCATAAATACCTTATGTTTTTTTCACGTCCAATTGAACATATAAATTTAATAGGTTATAATAAAAATATTATAACAAAATGGATAATAAAATACGCAACGAATTGGAATTGTATAATGACCTTGCTGAAGAATTTTACGCCGCTGTTTCTACAGTATTAAAACACGGTAAAATGACAATACTATGTGGTATCGAATACATGAAATATCAGCGTAATTTATTACGCTGCGATAAAAACGTTGCATTTACAATATTAAACCGGCAATTATGTCGCCGGTATAAGTCTCAAATTTATGTAATGAAGCGACTAAATAGGATCAATAGGATCGTAGAAACACTACCGAAATATTATCAAACTAATTTTATAAAACAGTTTAAAATCAAAGATTCGTTTACGGATATGCGTTTCTACATTATCACTTTTAACGAAATTGGAAATTATTAGAAGAAATTGGAAATTATTGAACAGAAAAAAAACAACTATTAGAGAAAATGGAATACAATACAATGAATTTAAAATTTTTAATAACTGTGTTGAAGAAATTTATGAATCTTATGGGGGTTATAATCCTGTATATAAATTCTATAAAATGAGAACACTAGGCGATATCGAATATATGAAATACCAGCGTAATTTATTACGCTCCGATAAAAACGTTGCATTTACAATAGTATACCGGCAATTATGTCAACCATACAAGAGGCAAATACAAACATTAAGACGGATAATGCGTATCGGATATGAAACTAAGGTGTATTATATAAAAGTTGTTAAAACCCAACGATTTATTTACGAATATACATTTCTACGATATCGCTTATAAAGAATTGAAAAAAAATTATTATTGAACAGCAATGTTGATGCTAAGACAAATAACATCTCCCTGAAACCGCGTGTCCATTTATCCCCATGAACCTGCTAAGGTCAAAGATCGTGTCATGACACCGGCCGGAGTTGTCTGCCCATTTCAAGCGGTCGACTCCGAACGCCGTTGTCATGCAGTTGTTTACCATAGCGACCACATTTGTAGGGATAGAAATAAATAAATAAAAATGTTTAGCTCCAACCGCGGCGCGAACCCACGACCCTCGTCTCTATAGATTATCGCCTTAACCACACGACCACGAAGGCTGTTATGATAAACATTACCTAGTGTTGTACAATTATCAATTACACGGGTTATGAACCATGCGTAAATTGATAGCCAAGGTAAACAGAGCCGAGTGTATCAATTACA
>CM055275.1:26060813-26083608 GCA_029237695.1 Conchocele bisecta | reverse complement strand
TTCAAGAGCGACACATGCGCTATACGATAGTCATGAATATATGTTTGTTATGGTTTAAAATTGAATTGCCTGTTTACTGAAGGCGGACATCTTTGTTTTAAGTTTTTAGTCACGGGGCACTCTTCACAGTTTGAATATACTTCATTTCCTAAAAGGTCAACATCAATATTGGTCTAACCTAGGAAAAATACGAACACTGTCGAAGTACTTTTTTCATGAAATGCCTAAATGCATGTGCTGAACAGCACACGAAACGTCTCCGAAAATCCTCCTGGTGCTAAGTTTGGAATTCAAAATGGCGTCCAAATAGCAGGCTAGCATATACATGTAATAGTTTTTTTTTTTTTTTTTGTAATTAGGCATGCTCAGAACCCAAATGGTGGTATCTACGTGGTCTCGATCATTTAGACGCTTGACTCACTTCGTGCGGATGAGTGAAAGCGTGTTGATGATCATGATCGTGAGCATACATCAGCAGCTAGCATAATCCCTGTTTGTACCCGCTCGTTTTTCTTCCAGATTTGCTCCCCCCATCCCACTACCCCCCGCCCCATTGATTCAAATATTTGAGTCACTAAATGTATGATGTAAGTGTTAAATATGCGACTGTGAATGGGGAAATGGGTCTTACGGGTTTTGCGACCAGTGTAGCTCCAGACCAGTATGTCTACAGTCTGATCAGAATCTAACCTGTTCGCTTCGCCATTACAGCAAGGAAAGACCCGTCATGCGTCTGTAATGGGGGTCTGTTATGCCGGGATTCTCAACTTGCAACCCAGGGGCCCGTTTCACTAAACTTCGTACGACTAAAATGTTCGTAAGTGCAAACTTAGGATCGTCTGGAAATTTCAATTGATGGATTTACATGTATTGATAATAGGTTGCATATGCAACCTATGTTCAATACATGTAAATCCAATGATTGTTTACAATAAAACAATGTTAATGTGAAATTTACAGACTATCATAATTTTGCACTTACGGATATTTTAGTCGTACGAAGTTTAGTGAAACGGCCCCAGGTTCTTGGAATCGATTGCCCTGTAATACAGTGGCCAGTACGAGGGAGAGACGGAAAGTTGCTAAATTTGGAGGGCTAAAGAAGGTGGCGGGGGGGGGGGCATAAAAAAGAATGCTACGTCCCAAGCGGGGCTCCGTAGTTTTCGGTGTTAACATGCAGAATGTCAATTGGTGGTTCCCCTAAGATGACACCACTTTGAGGGTATTGTTGGATTGGGGTGGGATGCACTGGCACCTATATCTCCTGGACTACATGTGCGTTATATGTTCGCACATGAGCGGTTGGCGCCATACAATAATTGTGTGTTCTTCCTTTTCCTTAGGTTACAAACTCTTTGGCTGAAAACAAGATGGATGCTGCTGAGAGAGATACATTAATTCAATTATATTTTGAAATGGGACTCAAATATGCAGATATTACCCGTACACTAGAGTTTACATTACATTTGATATATTAAGAAAATTGCCACCGGAATGCGTTTTCTGGAAATAGCTATATTTCACATTGTATATATGTTGGAAAATTTAACCTGAATTGAGAGTTGCCTACAATAAAAAATGTAACGAGTATACACGCATCGCTTTCATAATGCAAATAGTATTGACGCGTGTCACATACTAAGCATGTACATGTAGTGTACCATAATCTGTACGTCTATATATGTATGATCTTTCAGTTTTGAGTGTGCATGTCTGCTACCACACGCTTACGTGTGAAATAAGAGATAAGAAGCTATTCAACCGATATGAGACCTTAGACCAGGTGACAGGCAGTACAATTTCATTAAACTGGTACATAAAAAAGTAAACGTTGTTGGTATGAAGAAACCCGGTCTTTTCATACATTCAGCATAAGCTCTCGTGTAATGTAAATCTCTATTCTAGAAAGTAGTTTGAGGAAAACAGCAGATTTTAATGAAGCTGCAACCTGACTATTATCACTTTGTCATAAATAATAATAACATATAGCTTCGTATGTACGTTAGTCAGTTCAAAGTAACACATTATTAGCTGACTATATGGCTTCAACCATTACATGTGCCTGACAAGTTAAATACGGATAACATCATGTGTACTGTCGATTTATTTAACACCGAGTGAGCTGGTCCCAATACTGTGATAATTTTGATAAGTCAGTTTCATACTCGGTGCGAACCAATGGCATATCACATGTGCCATTTATATAAACAATGATTTGTACCAGTTCAGTGTGTATAAAGTGCGCAACTCCGCGGAAATATTTCCTGTGTGCAAGATAATAGTTTGTTCTACGTTTTGTAAATTAGTATGCATCCCGACGAAGATAGATGTCTGAATGAGTACTTTCAAGCCGAATGATACTCAATATCTGGTTTTATGTCTCATATTCGCGTGGATTTAAATAACGTTCACGTGTAATGGATATAAAACAGAGTAATTAACCATGAGGGGGCCAACGAGCAAGGACAACCATAACAGTAGCCATACATCCATATCATCTATGGCACGTGTACAACGGTGGCTACAGAGTCTACAATATGACCATAACATGCATGCACTCCACAATCAGCGGTGTACGGTCCCCACCAAAAACAATAACTACAATAAATAGGAAAATAACACAAAATATAACAAAGACTTCACAAAAGCGTCTCAGCAGGAATGCTGTCGTACATGGTATTAAGAGTAGTGCTAATCTTGTTACTTTTGGGAAGGCGGATAAATGTGGTATGGCCCTGGGGTTAGGTCGGGGTATTCTAAGTTCAGTGGTGAATATTATTTATTCCTCCTAATTTAAGTATTCAGATCTGACTTTTACCACCACCCACACACACCAGCAAACCAAGTTAAATATCGGATATGCCATTTGGTCAGCATTAAAATACGTTAACTCTTAATGGGACAAATTATGATAATTGGTGGCCATTTTTAGCCGTGTGTTTTAATCCCGGCTATTGGATTGGCGAAAGCCGGGCGGGCGAATGACGGCGTGCGGGCGGCGTGTACAATGTTACGTTTTCGTGTTTATGTCAATTTCTTTGTTACTGTACACACCACATACAACTATCCAAATGTGTCTTGTTTTATTGTTACCTATTTGTTTTTTTCCACATTATTGACTTAGTAATTTTCAATGTTAAGTTTTCCTGTTTAAGTTCATTTATATGTTACCTGGTTACTGTACAATATAGGACCACCAAACTTTTGACAGCTTCATAACCAAGTGTTGCCCACAACATACAACTATCCAAGATGCGACCATTTTTTAACATTGGCTTATTTTTTGCGCGTAAATGACTTAGACATTTTCAACGTTGAGTTTTTGTGTTTATGTCTACTTCTCCGTTACTGTATACAACCTATAGTCCACAGATGATAAACTGGCCATTGTTTACAAAGCAAACAGTCGATATTTAAAACACAATACAGACAAGGTAAGTAAAAACACTATTCTAAAGTACCGCATCATACCTATTGTCATATGTGCTTCTTAGTCCAGTGGTTAGTGCCGAAGTCTAGATCCCCATTGAGAGTGGGTTCGGGCCTTCAAAAAAAGCAGATGTTCTTTTCTCCATATTTAAATAGAACATGACGAAGCTGATATCTGATTTCATTTAAAGTTATATCAGTATACAACAGGTAAATTGGACACGAGTTTTATTCAATTCTAGTGCCGCCCGCCGCCCGCCGCCCGCCGCCCGCCGCCCGCCCGCTAAGAAGGCAAAATAATGCCAGTAATTGTACCAGGTAATACAATTTAAATGACATTCGTGTATATTAATGACACATGTAAAGTGTGAAACAACTATATAGCAAGTGAGCGGTTGAACACAGCAACCAACTTTAACACACAAATTCACGCAATTTGACCTTGCATTGGACATGAAGGTCATATGGGTGGCATACAGAATTTAAATGTGGATGATAGATGGAAAGTTTAAACATTTTCATATCAATCCAACTTTAGGTTGCAGAGTTATTTGGTACTTAAAAACTTCAACCCAAATACATGTATTTAACACACATTATGATTTCTAAGTAATATGACCTTGAGCTTGGGCTTGAAGGTCCCACAGGTGGGCTACGCAATGAACATATGGATGATGGCTGAGAAGTAAATTAGTTTTCAAGTCAAACGCAAATGTCCACGTAATTTGATCTTGACCTGGGGCATGAAGGTTGCATTGGTGTGCAACAGAATGAAACTAGATTTGCCAGTAAGCGAGTGCTCCCCGCAACGAATCTGACTCATGATTGCAGATATATTGGTACCTACAAACCTTAATGCAAATATTAAACAAGAAATGCCCTGCGGGTCAACCTCTTGTGGCAGTACTTTCAGTACTTTGATTCACATTCAATGCAGTCGAAGATCAAACTTTCATACGCACATTCTCATCAGAGGCTAAGCTTGTTGCAATTTACGTGTATTGATTCCGATTTTGAAAACACGCGATAGACTGAAAGTTGTAGAAGTAAACATGTATGTGATCTGTATAACTGAGCTGCCGGCTGATAAAACAGGCCCGTAGCAGTGTGTAAAATAATGCCACGGCAGCCTTTTTAGCGGGAAAATTTCCGACATTTATAAGGGTTATTTGTGACACGCTGATGATTTCAGAAAATAGTGGAAGTTGGGGGGAAAAAAAAAGCCAAAATAATGCCACGGCAGCGCCGTGCTGCCGTGGTGGCCGCTACGGCCCTGGTTTCAAACGAGGCATTACGGCCTTTATGGCAAGTGTAGATCATGATAATTATGTAGTTATAATTGAGGGGGCATGCTTCGCTCGGGTCGACATTCGCCTCATCAATATGTATTTGCTTCCGGCGCCCCTGTATAATCTAGATTTTTATCAGTGATCACCAAACTTTGTCTTGCATTTATGTTATTATGGGTGTATGGATGATTTTCAAACATGTATTCGTCGTTTGGGGTGAAAACAAGGGCATATCTGTCGCTCCAAATATACTAGCAGCTAATGAGTGGCAATTTCTCCCAAGGGACTGTACATGTACAGTCAACATTAAGCTAATCCCCTCGCTGGCAGCCTTGACAATAACATACTTCCTCAGTGACCTTCACATTGCCTATATGCAACTGGGATATACGAAAGTACATGTATGTGCGTACGTACGTACGTTTGTGCTTTATTATGACCTTTCATTTCTTATATATTTTACAAACGCGGGAATGTCTTATACTTGTTTATATAAATCTGATCATACTATCTCTTTAGCCATTTGAGAATAGACTTGCCTACTTCCCTGTGTGTCCCAGGAGAAATAGTATCTATTCAAGTTTGAGAATGTTGCTGTTGTCATATCTGTGGAGGCGTATTCTGCTATATTACATTCACACTAGTTGACTATGTTAGAACAGTAGATATCCTGGTCAGACTGCGAATGTGCATGCTGATCTGGGTCTATACTGGTTGGAAACATCGCATAGTTCCTATTGTTAACTAGGTACACATAATTATGTGCTGCAGTAAGAAATTAGGACTTTGGATATTATACATTATGTAGACTGTAGATATGACAATGTGTTTAATTACCACCAACTGCCCAGCCCCACATGAAATATGTGGCTTGTGGAGCTCCTGATTAAATACTGGTAGTGCATTTGTGAAGTCTAGTAATGATATATACTGCTTGTATTATAACCATTTCAAATGTTCCAGACTGAATGGCGGGCAGTGCAGACCCTGATAGTTATATGGGGTCTAAGCGATAACGGGAACATGTAACAAAATCATCATTGTTGTTTCATTGCTTGACACATAGTTTATGCCCAATATGAACCAGAGCTCTGTGTTTCTAAAATAAACGAAATACTCTGACACCCGTATACTTAGTATTAAATGCACATTACTTCCTCATTGCACATGCGCCTAGCCGGCCTGGATCTATATCGCTCACAAATATGAAACTTTAAAGTTTGTGCCAGTGTATATCCTGAACTCACTGTTTATCTGAACCCACCATTGGAAACAGATATAATGCTGATCAGTGTATTTCCTGGCTCTTTCTGCATATCCGCAAAAACAAAATTTCATTAGCTGAATGGAAGTCAGTGTTTCGTGATGAGTCAGTGTGTCAACAATATTTCCTGGCTGAATGGTACACGGTGTAGTCCCTCATCAGTATAGGCGCCAACATTGCTACCATTGCTAAACTATGACCGGTGCAGTCACCGGACCGATTGTACACCAACACTGTTGAAAATCACGCAACGAGGATAATGGCTGCTATCTTGCATATTCTTGCAAGAAAATTAAGCGCCGGTCTCTCACAACTTTGTATGTATAGGTAGATAAACATTAACTAGTTAATTGATAAATATTACAATTCATGGATTATTTAACCAGAGAGACAGACGTTCCTTCATCAATTATTTGTTCCAATACTATTTAGCATTTTAGTTTTGTTTTGGAATTTAAATGGCAGTTTGTCAGTCTAATACATACGCATTTTCTGTATAGTTGGTGTTGCTTAAGGGACATGCAAATGATAAAGATAATATATATACGTGTAATATCAAATTTACCTGTACTGATTGTGATGGTTTAGTTTATCTGTTGGATGATGTTTACTATGGAAGTAAATTATGGACTACAATTATAATTCGTGCTGTTATATGGCACATAAAGAAACAATACACAAAGCAGTTTGTCGAATAACAAGAACGCTCACCCCATCGATGTGGTGATTTGATCATAAACATAGACATTTTAAAAGTCTAAATCAATCGCTCATGCAGTAACATAATAGGGTCATGGGGAAACTCGCACACATCTAAAGAATGTGAAATCAAAGTTATTTCACATTGACACTGCATTAGCTGATGTAAACCTCCACGCCCCCGGTAGCTCCGGAGTCGCCGGAGTGAAGCTTCAAACAATAATTGCCTCAAAGGGAGGCGATTGGCTGATAGTTAGCTAAACAAGTAGCCTCTGTGGAGCCCACCACCTAGCACAATCCCACCCTCCTCCCACTCAATCGCTTTGTACATTTTATCAATAAGCACACCACCCTATCCTTACACCCGCCAACCCCACATCTCATAATTTATACAAACCCTGTAAATTAGTCGGCCGCACGACCCCACCCACCATGCCCCATCTTGTGTTTAACTGACATCCTATTAGAGTTCATTGTGTGTTAAGTAAATGCGTATTTATTCTGTGGAGTATTGCATTTACTCGTACATATAATCATGGAGAAAAGTGACAATTATATTTGAATTAAGGTCAAATTCGTTATAATAATTTTGTCCTGATAGCTGGATTTTACTTATAATTAAATATTAAGTAAATGCGTATTTATTCTGTGGAGTATTGCATTTACTCGCACGTACAATGATGGAGTAGAGTGGCAATTATATCTGAATTAAGTCAACGTTGACTTTAAAGTAAATCAGAATTAAATACGTAAAGTCAAATTCGTCGTAATATTATTTTTACCTGATAGCTGGATTTTACTTATAATTAAATATTAAGTAAATGCGCATTTATTCTGTGAAGTATTGGATTTACTCATACATACAATGATGGAAAAGAGTGACAATTATATCTAATTTAAGTCAACGTTGACTTTAAAGTAAATCAGAATTAAATATACGTAAAGGTCAAATTCGTCGTAATATTATTTTACCTGATAGCTGGATTTTACTTATAATTAAATATTAAGTAAATGCGTATTTATTCTGTGAAGTATTGCATTTACTCGTACACACAATGATGGAGAACAGTGACAATTATATCTGAATTATGTCAATGTTGACTTTAAAGTAAATCAGAATTAAATAATTATACGTAAAGGTCCAAATTCGTCGTAAATATTATTTTTTACCTGATAGTTGGATTTTTACTTATACTTAAATGTGATGTATTTATAAACAATGATTCAATGTTCTATGATATTTACTGGTATGATTAATGTTGAAAAATAATACAAATTAAACACGATGTAAATGTAGCACATATGTTTTACTTTAAAGTAAATGTCACACTTTTTGGATGAAATTCCAAATATAATGGAATCACGTATTCGCAATAATATATGAACTTTGTTTTCAATTAAATGTGAAGGTAAATTTGCATCTTCGTCTTTAAGTAGAGTTGAAGTTTCCGGAAATGTCATTAAACGCATGTTTTCATGCAGTGCAGTTAGCATGACCTAACTTCCATTTAGGAATGGTGGCTGGAGTACTTCTATGGTATTGGGTAGAAACTTTAGTAATTATCGGATAGTGGTCACTTCCTAGTGTAGAGTCATGGACGGACCAGGTCGTCAAGGAGGCTAAAGCAGGTGTTGCTAATGTTATGTCGGGTGTTGTTCCAATACCTTTACTTGAAGAAATGTGTGACGTATCATAAGTTACAGCTCCGTTGTTAAGTACTACATAATCAGTGTTTATCTAGAAATTGTATTATTTCATCACCTACTTTGTTTGTCTTAGCATTGTAATGCACGTCCCATAGTAGGGTGTGCCCGTTGAAGTCACCCAATATTAGAGATTTATTGCTTAATTGTGTGATAATTTTATTGAGGTTGTTTAGTTTTGGTTCGTGATTATGGTTACCAGGGCCAATGACACATTTAATATATCAATGTTTCCTTTATTGCTGAGTACCTTAATACCACAATAGAGGTTATTTAGTTTTTTCTGTAAGGTGATTTGTTTTAAGTTCTACACATGATATTCCATTTTTAGCGTATATTCCTACCCCACTGCCATGGAAAGAATTGGTTGCGTAGGATACGAGGTTGTATCCAGTGAGTGTTGAAGGCTTTGACATTTTCTTGCAGGCATATTACATCAGGTGACATTACGTTATTTTCTAGAACATTGATAAGCTCTCCTTTTGTTTTTACAAATCCCCGACAGTTGCATTGAAAGACGGTCAGGGTCATTCCTTTATTTTTGTTTCTACCCATATTTATTTATTATATATATGTTTTCTTATGATGAGCTTCTTGGTGCATATGCCTGACTCCTTTTCTGTGAATTTAGGACTTTATTACCATTAAGTGGTGTGAAAGTAGACTGTGTTTCTTTCTCGGCTAACGGCGGCACTGATTTTATTACGTTTTTACCTGTCTTCTGCTTGTTAGTAAATTTATTCTGTTTTTAAATGCCTGTATTTACTTTTGAACCGACTTGAACCGGCTAGATTATCTTTTATGGGTTTTGTATTATATTTCCGTATTGCTGTTACAGTTTTACGCATATTAGAATTTTCTATAGTTGTACGTTGTGCTGCTGGACTGTTATTGGGTGTTGATGTGGCTATATTATTGCTTGACGTTTGTTTGTTTATTGGTGTTTCCTCATTAACGTTTGTTTCTTGTAGTGTTGTGATGTCTGCACTAATGGTCGAAATATTGGAAATACTTGTTAGTGTTTGAATGGGATGAGACTCTATAGATTCGGTTGATGTTAAGATTATTAGTTTATTTGGATCTGAGTCGTCCATGCTGCTATCAAACATTAGTGGCTCGGATGTTAGTGTTGCTTTATTTGTCCCCAGTTCCGATGTGGAGGGCTTAATATTTTGTCCGCTAGAGGTCAATTGTTCTCTGGCTATCATTTTGTATCGTGTTTCTATTACCTTATCCCCATTAGCCAGTTTACCTAAAACGTTTAGTATAGAAGTTTCTGATTGGGATCTGTCCATCTGTGACGTATGCATTTTTTCAGTGGGTGGTGTGCTAGGAATTGTTGTTGTTGTTACATTTTGTCCTAAGTATTGTTCTGCTATTTGTCCTATAATGCCATTGGTGGTTACTCCTAGTTGTTTTTCAATTGCACTTTCAATAGCCGAAATTAGTTCTAGGAGCTGTTTAGAAACGTATCCTTGCATGTTTTCTTCTTTGGGGTTTGTTTGTTTTATGTTTTCCTTTTGTGTGGCTGGATTCTTTATAGGCTGTTTTGTAGTTTGTTGTTTTACAGGTGTGTTGATGGTGACTACTCGAATAGGCAGTGTTTTTGTTGCAGGGTTCATTATTTGTTCTTTTAGTGCGTTGCGTGCCAGTTGCCTAGTGTTGTTCTTTTGTTCGAAATGGGATTTGTATTTAAGTAGCATCGGGCAGTAGGGATCACTTGACCGATGTCCACAAGCCTGTACGCCAGCTACGTAACAGTTATTGCAGAAATCATTGTCCCTGGTGTGTTTGCTTGTGCAGTCTTTGTAATAATGGTTGTACGCGCAGATGGGGCATATTATTGTGTTGTTTGTGCATGCTTTTTGTATGTGACCAAATTGCTGACACTTATTGCAGCGAATCGGTCGTTGGATTGTTATGCCGATGTCAATGGGGTTGCCTTCGTTAATGTAGGGTGCTGGTGTAATTTGATAGGACAGGGATGTGCTGAAGTGAATTAGTAGAGTAGATTTGGTTTTTCCTATTTGATGTGCCGCGGTGATATTGTTCTCATTGGCGTTTACTGCCAACATTAAGTCTTCCTTACTCAGACCTATAAAGTCGGGATGATTAGCGATTCCGATTGCGGTTTGTGGCTGGTTTTGTTGTTGTTTGCGTTGTGTATTGTTAGTTGATTGCGTTTGGGTTTGGAGTAATTTAAACTCTACGTTGCGCATACTAGCGGGTGCGGTGAATGACTTTGCCCTGTCAATCCACTTTTTCTGTGTACTAACTTCTATGATGTCTGCATCCCGGGTGCATTTAACGTCGTTAGATGACATATTCTTGCCTACGTATAAGTTGCTAACGCAATGGCGAACTGAAATGTTGTAATCACTGCCCTTCCTACCCCTAGTAATTTAAAGTGTAATGTATCAAATTGTGACTTTGGCTGTTCCTTATTATTTGTGCGTGGAGAACGAGTGAGCGATGGTATCGATGTAGGTAACGGAGGTGGAATACTCTGGTTGTTGTTAGGTTGTTTTGCGTCCGGTGATTTGCAGTTTGGTGATAGATTATCTGAATGGTCTTGTTTCCTTGCTCTCTTCCTATTGTTGGGGGTGTTTATTTGAGCCATTATATTTAATCTGGGGAGTGATGATGAAGCAATTAACAAGTTTAAATATATATATTTTGTTATGGATTTAATTAATTAATGTTCTGCCTAGCTACCTATTTATCTATCTGTCTATCTATCTAACTATCTGATTGCACTAAGGCTATGAATATTTCTAGTATTACCTGGTTTGAGAGACTGGCCGACGTCAACAATTGATGCCAATATTTCGTTTTATAAACGTTTTATAGATAACGGGTGTATATTTAGTGTGGCCGCTAGACTAGGTGGGAGTATTCGTTTTAATTGCTACTGCTAATCGAGGTTAGGGTTCAGGCACAAGACTATGACTTATTGTTGATGTTCTGGGTGGTTTTGTGGTGAAGTTTCAAATTTCAGAGTTTTTGTACTATGCCACTATACTAAGTTTGGCAAATGTTCAAGATTATTATTTTAATATACTTTTACTCTATCCTTCTAAACTACTATACTATATTTGCTACTGGTATACTCGAAATATTTTTTACCTCGGTTCTCACTATCTTTGGTTTTCAAAAGTGTTCGAAAAGATCTTGTTTTGTCGCGTTCGCACCGTTGTCCGCAAAAAAAGTGCAAATATCTGCGCGTGCGCGTGGTTTATGTAGAGTGTAGATTGTATTCTTATATTTAAGGGTGGGAAATGGCTCGAAGACCTTCCATACCGGGGCATGTGCCCGTAAATGATCAGGCCAATGGCCGTTGGCCCATTTGTTTCCGAATTTACTAAGATATGCGATACAGTCGAAATATGTGCATTAAATGAAGGAGACGATGAGGCGGTGAGTTTAACCTAATTAGTTCATTCTCCTATTGCACAATGCCGATATGTCAGACCGTGAAGAGGGCCGAGTGTGCGTGCACATGATATATGGATACTCAGCCGTTACATTGTTATATTACCTGCTAATGCTATTAGAGGGTTAGAGTGTAGATAAGCAGTATCGGCTTTTATATTAACAATTGGTAGCAATTGGTAGTGACGGTTGAGGAAACCCCCACTATCAAATTACACAAGTGATGTACCGGGTACAGGTAGTGACGGCGATAGGTTACTTCAATGTAAGTGTAAATATTGGCGGAATTTCAGACAAAGGAGAGGTGATATAAAAGTCAATAACTCGAGAATTACGGCACAGGCTAACCTTAAATCTTCAGCGAAGCTAGTCGATGTTGTCTATGATTGCCTACTTCAGTGTTCAGGTGATATATACTTACAGAGTTGTGTTTTATCAGCTTTATTTGGTGATTTTCAGAAAAGTCAAACAGCTTGTTGTTGTTATTATAACAATCCCTTTTTGAATCATTGAATCGACTAACTGAACAATACGTTTAAGTTATATAAGCCATATATGTCTGCAATAAGGTGTCTGCAATATCGGGTTTCGCTATATAAACCATATGTCTGCATTATCGCAGTTGCGAATAACGCAGACACTATACGTTATATAGTAGAACTAGTTTTTTGCTATATAACGTATAGTGTCTGCAATAATGCGTCTGCAATATCGGGTTTCGCTATATAAACCATATGTCTGCATTATCGCAGTCGTGAATAACGCAGACACTATACGTTATATAGTAGAACGATTTATTGCTATACAACGTATAGTGTCTGCAATATCGGGTTTCGCCAAATCATATGTCTGCAAGAGTTCCAGTCAAAACGTACCTAAGTCAAAACGTACCCAAGTCAAAACGTACCCAAAAAAGTCAAAACGTACCCTGGGTATAAGTCAAAACGTACCCAAGTAGAAGTCAAAACGTACCCACCCAGAAGTCAAAACGTACCCACCCAGAAGTCAAAACGTACCCATGGGATAATATAGAGATTGAATAACTGGAAATAGATTGGAAATATTATGTGTCAAGTAACAAGTTGTAGATAGGTAAAATCACATTTAGAAGGTATTAGGATGAGAAAAAAATGGTATACTTGAGATTAAAATATGCATATAAATTGGTAATTTTTTTCTCAACATACATGAAGGTATTTTTTCCTGTGAGTTAGTTGAATATATTCAGATTGCATAAAAGAATTTGATATTTGTTAATTTGTTTGTGTTGGTAATTGGAAACACTCTTGCTTTAATTCATGAAGATCGTGGAGAACCAGATGCAGAAGGAACTGACCAAGGACGAATTCGCCATCCCGAAGCCGGATCTCCTAGCCAGGAAGGCGAACCGCCATCGTCAGAACGCACGACCAACCGATCCTCGGGGGTATGATTTCGAGGTATGATAATCGATATGAGATAAATAATAAATATAAACCATTCTGAATTATACTATTTCACACTATTTATATTTTGTGTCGTCGCGTTAATTAAATAGTATGGAAATGCTTACTTCGTATTATGGGTACCGACATGAGATAAAAAGGGCTATTATGTATAATCTATAGTACATGTACAGCCACATCTCGTGGCGTTAAATTCATATTATAATGTTTTCAGCTTGCAGAGCAGTACCTTCCGCCAGGCTTTCTCCGCCAAGACGTCATCGTGGACGGGGGGCGCCACATCATCTTCGCGACCACGGCCCAACTCGAGACTCTGCAGCGATCCAAGACGTGGTACATTGACGGCACCTTTAAGATTCTCCGTCCGAACGAGCCCTTTGAACAGCTGTTTTCCATACACGCATTTCTTCAGAAGGACGGTTCAACAAAGCAGGTTCCACTTGTCTTCATCTTCATGAGCCGTCGACGGAAGAGAGACTACAAGAAAGTCCTGAAGGTAACTAAGGAAATGCTGTTGATAGGCCGAAACACAAATAATCAATCAATCATTCAGTCAGTATACTAAAACTTTTGAGTTAATGGCCAATATGGCATTTGGCGCGATGCTTCTATGTAAACACAACAAGTTTCTGTGTTTTTTGTTAAGATGGCATGTGGATATCGGTGTATATTATTTATATTTTCAGAGATTGATCGACTTGTTTGATGGTGAAGCGGTCGTGCAGGCGTTTGTGCTTGACTTCAAAGCGGCGACGTGGGCAGCACTCCGGAGCGTATTTCCAGCTGTGACGATCCGTGGCTGCGCCTTCCACTGGTCGCAGGCTGTGTTCCGTAAAGTTCAGGTATATATCGAAAATATAATGAACTATAACATTTCGAGACCAAATTTACCAAAATTATAACATTTATTTAGCTCAATCCACACCGTCTTTATAACATTCATGTTTATATGTTGTCTCACTGAGATAACATATTTCAGTTATTTCATTACTTTGATTTCTAATTTCAGGCACTCAGGGCGAGTACATGACGAAGGGGGCCTGTCACACGTTCGTCCGCCAACTACTCGCCTTGCCGTTGCTGCCCGCGGAGCACATTCGTCCAGCCTTCGAGAGACTGCGAGACCGGGCCAGCGACCACATCCAGCCGCTGATGACATACGTCGAGTCAACGTGGATCGAGGGCTCCTGGGCTCCAGAGGTGTGGTCGGTCTTCGGGCAGCCCATCAGAACGAATAACGATACCGAAGGTATAGTAAAATAGATAAATATAAGCTGTTGATATGCCTTTAAACTCCAATAATCAATCAATCTACATTGACATATACATCTTACATATACCCGCAGTCTTATACATGTACATCGTCCAAAAAGATAATAAAAATGGCTGAAAAAAATAAAATATGAAATTTAACAACAAAATAACACATGTATAATGTTTTAATAAAGTTTTATTTTTATTCCAGGATGGCATCGCCGTCTGAACTATCGTAGTGGGGCACCTCCGCCATTCTACCATCTGGTGAAGAGCCTTCACGATGAAGCCTCTCTACTACCGCTGCAGGTCCGGTTGGTCTCAGAGAAGAAGCTGAAGAAGCGTCAGCGGAAGGCGACCAGGTCGATGCAGGCCATGATCTTCGGGATCTGGGACGACTACATGGCAGGGCAGATCTCGACGTCCCGCCTTCTAAAGAAGCTCTCAACAGTGTATGCGCCGACCATCTAGACACTACACCTGTAACGATACGAGGACAATTCTGGGTCAACACTGATCGAAATTCGTTTATTATCGATTATATGTTCATATGTCATGGTATACACTGTTCGAATAATTTTTATTATCGATTATCTGTTTATAGATCTGAGTCTACACTGTTCAAATTTTTAATTGATTATTGTTTAATATCAAGTATCTCTTCATAGGTCTACACTGTTCGAAGTTTGTAATTAAATAATTTGAACTTTGAAACACACATATAATAAATAAAAAAAATATTCTGTATATACTTGTTTAGTTCTGTTTAAAATTCCAAATGACCAACTGACCAAATATCTAAAATGGAATTCCAATGACACGGTCACCAATTAGCGGCGGTGTGTTTGTCCTCGAGTGGACAGGAAGTTTGACAGTTTTATGACATCCTGCCTAGAATACACTACCCGAATCCCGCATTCCATTGCGTCTGGACAATGACATACCACTTCATCCTCATGAAATGATTTGATCACATCATTTCATATTGAATCAACCTTTTTTTTATAAAGACATTTTATTAATTTAATGACAGAATATATTTTTGAATCTTAAATTAAATTTCATAATATTTACTGAATGAATTTAATAGACATATTTCTTATTCCTTAATTCATTCAAATTCACTTTTCAAACTTTTCTTTCATTCGTAATTTAATATTTCTTTTAATAACTCTCTTAGTGTCAGTATTATAAAGAAAAATTGAATAAACCTCATTCAATTCTTCTTTATAGTAATAAAAACGTATCCAACTTCTGCTCAAAATGTCTCCCGATTTTGGTTAAAACGTATCATTTTAAAGTCAAAACAACAAATGCATGGTGCTAAAACGACCCAGTAGTCTAGTCAATGCAAAATATATCAACCACAATGATATATTTGACTATCTATTTGGGTACGTTTTACTTCTTGAGTGGGTACGTTTTGACCAAAGAATGGGTACGTTTTGACCAAAAATGCGGGTACGTTTTGACCAGAGGTTGGGTACGTTTTGACTTATAGTTGGGTACGTTTTGACTTAAAATGCGGGTACGTTTTGACTTGGGTACGTTTCGACCAGCACCCGTCTGCAATATCGCAGTTGTGAATAACGCAGACACTATACGTTATATAGTAGAACGATTTATTGCTATATAACGTATAGTGTCTGCAATAAGGAGTCTGCAATATCGGGTTTCGCTATATAAGAAGGCGTATATTATGTTTCAGACGATTGTCGTCGTTGTCGGGGCGAATGATGTGGGCTACTTGTTGCCGAATCGAATTATTGAAGACATCGAGACTCTCTGCTGCAAGATCCACCAAGAATCGCCAATGTCAAAACTTATTGTATCGGAAATTCTACCAAGATGTCAGAACAATTACCCGGGAAATCGCCTGGAGCTTCAGTTTCTCAACCGCTGGAATGCTGATGCAAGGTCTGTCAACCAACTTATCAATGCAAGTCGTGAGACATACCGACTTCGAAGATGCCAGGCACCTACTCAGCAGAGATGGCTTACACCTAAGCTATGAAGGCACGCACAGAATAGCCAACAACATAGTCAATGCGAGTCGGCCTCCATCAACGGGTCGTCATCCTACTACGAGTCGTCATCCTACTACGAGTCGTCATTCTACTACGAGTCATCATCCTACTACGAGTCATCATCCTACTACGAGTCGTCATCCTACTATGAGTTATCATCCTACTACGAGTCGTCATCCTACTACGAGTCGTCATCCTACTACGAGTCGGCCGACATCAACGAGTCATCATCCTACTACGAGTCGTCATCCTACTACGAGTCAGCCGCCATCAACGAGTCATCATCCTACTACGAGTCATCATCCTACTACGAGTCGGCCGCCATCAACGAGTCATCATCCTACTACGAGTCATCATCCTACTACGAGTCGTCATCCTACTACGAGTAAGCCGCCATCAACGACTCATCATCCTACTACGAGTCATCATCCTACTACGAGTCGTCATCCTACTACGAGTCATCATCCTACTACGAGTCGTCATCCTACTACGAGTCATCATCCTACTACGAGTCATCATCCTACTACGAGTCATCATTCTACTACGAGTCATCATCCTACTACGAGTCGTCATCCTACTACGAGTCATCATCCTACTACGAGTCGTCATCCTACTACGAGTCATCATCCTACTACGAGTCGGCCGCCATCAACGAGTCATCATCCTACTACGAGTCGCCCGCCATCAACGAGTCTTCATCCTACTACGAGTCGGCCGCCATCAACGAGTCATCATCCTACTACGAGTCGGCCGCCATCAACGAGTCATCATCCTACTACAAGTCATCATCCTACTACGAATCGTCATCCTACTACGAGTCGTCATCCCACTACGAGTCGGCCGCCATCAACGAGTCATCATTCTACTACGAGTCATCATCCTACTACGAGTCGGCCGCCATCAACGAGTCATCATCCTACTACGAGTCATCATCCTACTACGAGTCGTAATCCTACTACGAGTCGTCATCCTACTACGAGTCGTCATTCTACTACTAGTCATCATCCTACTACGAGTCATCATCCTACTACGAGTCGGCCGCCATCAACGAGTCGTCATCCTACTACGAGTCGGCCGCCATCAATGAGTCGTCATACTACTACGAGTCGGCCGCCATCAACGAGTCATCATTCTACTACAAGTCGGCCGCAATCAACGAGTCATCATTCTACTACGAGTCGGCCGCCATCAACGAGTCGTCATCCTACTACGAGTCGGCCGCCATCAACGAGTCGTCATCCTACTACGAGTCGGCCGCCATCAATGAGTCGTCATACTACTACGAGTCGGCCGCCATCAACGAGTCATCATTCTACTACAAGTCGGCCGCCATCAACGAGTCATCATTCTACTACAAGTCGGCCGCCATCAACGAGTCGTCATCCTACTACAAGTCGGCCGCCATCAACGAGTCGTCATCCTACTACAAGTCGGCCGCCATCAACGAGTCGTCATCCTACTACGAGTCGGCCGCCATCAACGAGTCGTCATCTTACTACGAGTCGGCCGCCATCAACGAGTCATCATTCTACTACGAGTCATCATCCTACTACGAGTCGTCATCCTACTACGAGTCGGCCGCCATCAACGAGTCGTCATCCTACTACAAGTCAGCCGCCATCAACGAGTCATCATCCTACTACAAGTCGGCCGCCAGCAACGAGTCGTCATCCTACTACGAGTCGGCCGCCATCAACGAGTCGTCATCCTACTACAAGTCAGCCGCCATCAACGAGTCATCATCCTACTACGAGTCGGCAGCCATCAACGAGTCATCATCCTACTACCAGTCATCATCCTACTACGAGTCGTCATCCTACTACGAGTCGGCCGCCATCAACGAGTCGTCATCCTACTACGAGTCGTCATTCTACTACGAGTCATCATCCTACTACGAGTCGGCCGCCATCAACGAGTCGTCATCCTACTACGAGTCGTCATTCTACTACGAGTCATCATCCTACTACGAGTCGGCCGCCATCAACGAGTCGTCATCCTACTACGAGTCGGCCGCCATCAATGAGTCGTCATACTACTACGAGTCGGCCGCCATCAACGAGTCATCATTCTACTACAAGTCGGCCGCCATCAACGAGTCATCATTCTACTACAAGTCGGTCGCCATCAACGAGTCGTCATCCTACTACGAGTCGGCCGCCATCAATGAGTCGTCATACTACTACGAGTCGGCCGCCATCAACGAGTCATCATTCTACTACAAGTCGGCCGCCCTCAACGAGTCATCATTCTACTACAAAGTCGGGGCCGCCATCAACGAGTCATCATTCTACTACAAGTCGGCCGCCATCAACGAGTCGTCATCCTACTACAAGTCGGCCGCCATCAACGAGTCGTCATCCTACTACGAGTCGGCCGCCATCAACGAGTCGTCATCTTACTACGAGTCGGCCGCCATCAACGAGTCATCATTCTACTACGAGTCATCATCCTACTACGAGTCGTCATCCTACTACGAGTCGGCCGCCATCAACGAGTCGTCATCCTACTATGAGTCGTCCTCGAAATTCGGCACCTATAAGAGATCTACCATCTGCACCATTTATCCGCACATCAAATATTTCCAGAGTTAAGGTCAAATGTACACTGCAACAAACTAATAAGTTTTAAAAAGTACAAATAAAATCTGCGCGACTCCTCCAACATGTGATAAATCCTTTTTAACTCCCCGGTAAATTTGTAAAGCAAAAAAAAACTTATTTGATTCGTCAACACCAAATACGCCTGATAGGAAACGAAAATTAAACATATTAAATGAACATAATAAAATACCAAAATTAGAAAACAATTTACCCGTTATATTAGAAGATAAAGAAATATTAGAAATCGACTCGGTTAGGTATGACTATATGATGCAAATGAGTCATAGTCTTCTGCTGCAAATATTTGATGTATTTTTTTATCGTTTATTTCACTCAGCATGCAAATAGTTAAACATGTATCCATGTATCCATGTATTTTGTTAAATATGCCATATGTTATATGTTGTTAATGATGTATGGTATGGTACAACTACACAAATAAAAGTGATCAGACTGTCTTTATGTGCTTTGAGGTCTAAAAAAGTGGACTCAAGGCTAAAAAAGTGAACCTCGAGGATGGGCGGGGGGGGGGGGGGGTTCGTCCGACCGCTCCGACCCCCCTGGCTACACATGTACACTGTGGCACAATGTTATCACATTCCGATAGTTTGGTAAAATATTATTCAGAATATAGTCAAAATGTGTAACATCCTCATACCTTGCTGATGGAATAGCTGTCTTATATACTAAATTAACTGTTCAACCAAGAGTGGGTGGCAGGTGGGAGCACGCGATGGGTAATTTAACGATCAGGGTTCATCCTTACCGGAATCCCGACTGGAGACCTGGTTTGGCCCTCACATACGTATTTGGCATTTTGTATGTGACAGTTGAATCTGGTTATAAATATAATACCCCTTATGTGAGTATTACGATATTCATAATCCTATTTTAGGGGAAAGGGGCCAAGTGACTTGGTGTGGTATGGACCTGGCACCAGGTCAGGATATTCTAATTTCAGGGCTGAATATATTTGTTCTCGATGTAAATACTCCGTTCTGATTTTGGAATCCCCCCCCCCACAACAAGTTACGTCACTTGACTTACTGACGTCAGAAGTTCTTTGAACTTCGTAGAATATTCAGAGAATTTTGACTGAATATGTGAATGTTAATAATTACAGGGGCACAGGAAGCATCAAAAGATTGGTCTGGCGAATCCAATGGGTGCCCCCGCCACCCACCCAAAGTGTATGTTGTTACCACTCAGTTGAACCGTCTCGCCGAGACGGTTCAACTGAGTGGTAACAACATACACTTTTGATGAAAAATGAGAAAAAATGCACACAAATGTTTACATTCCGTTTTTGTTATACATGAATTACAAATATGTCAAAATTATTGATCCGGCAGTCGCCGGACCTGCCGGACCTGTTCCGACGCTCCTGTATTACACGGTCGTATTGCACTGCGAAAGCATAATTTATTCAATAAAGAAAAAGTGAATATACACGCATAAAGATACAATATACGTGTATTGGGGCCTATGGATTTTGCGAGCATTGTATATCCAGATCAGCTTGTGCGTCCGCCCCTGATATCAAGAGTGACAATGCGCAGCATTTGCAGAATAAATTGTGACGTTGCAAACAGGCATGTGATGTCGTACATCACACAAGTTACGTCACTTGAGAAATGGTGTCTATGGATTTTGCGAGCAGTGTAGATCCAGATCAGCCTGTGCATCCACAGAGTCTGATCAAGACCTGCACTATTCGCCATTCCATCAATGAAAATGTCATGTTTCTAGCAAGCACTATAGATCTTTTATAATCACGCTACATGCATGTGTTATTCGATAAGGAGCTACAGTGGTGACACATTCCATAAGCCCCATTTCTCCTGTAACAAATATGTACAGGTGCACCGATTCAGATAATTGTCCATACAAAATGTCATCCATCATCCACAGGCACCGCATTCGACGGGAAAGTGGTAACGTTTTTAATGTGCCATATACTCGGATGATTCATAAAAAACGTTCCCAGATTTAAGTTCCTGTAACTCAGACACCTTTTTGTGAAGAAATTTGCAATTTCACATATTGATTGTTCAGAATGTTGTTTATAACTCCTATCAATTCGATCACGATATGCGACCAGTTTAGATCCAGATCAGCCTGTGCATCTGCACAGTCTGATCAGGATCTACACTGTTCGACCGAATACTGTACACATGAGTAATCATGCAAAATGTCAGGTTGGAACTGACAATATCAATGATGCAAGCCTCTAGCAGATTTTCTCTACTGGCTAAGCTGTGGTCTCGGCATGATATATGTCAGTGTCAGTCAGTGCCAGCATTAAACATTACACCCATCATGCATTTACCAAGACACATGTAGGTTCTCCAAGACGCCGATGGTTTCGTCCGGTGTTTCATGGCATGGAAACACGAATATTCACTTTATCAACACGGAGAAGGTGACAGTGAACAGTGATAGCTACCTGTCATTATTAGAGAGGTTTTTTAACGTGACTGTCGGCGTCTGTACCCAAATGATGACTATGTGTTCTAGCGGGATGGTGCATCATCACTTACCAGCAGGTCAACACAATCTTATGTGTAGGATACTACCCCAGAGTTCATCAACCGAGATGAGTGACCGTCACAAAGTCCGGACTGTAATCCAATGACTACTATAACTACTATGTGTGGGATTCTCTTAGTGAGAAAGTGTATAGTCGTCGACAAGATAAGTTCACTGAAGCTGAACTCAAAGCGGAGATTCAGAGATGTTGGAAAAAAGTGACATTGGCTGAGATCAGAAGCAGTATTTCTTCATGGAAAAAACGTCTGACTACTATGGTAGAAGGGAGTCGTGGGCCGATCGACCATGTTGTGCAGTGACAGCATGGATATAAGTTAGTTTGATTAACAGCAATTTGAACTCTACCGATATTGTACCTCTCTACCCACCACATAACATAATTGGTCATTTGTAAAGTGTTTGGTTTATCAAGATAATATTTATAAAACTTATCTACAACATCCTGATGAACCATCCTGCAAAGTGTCAATTATTTATGTTGAGTATTGTAGGAGTGATAGGAAATTAAATTTGGGAACGTTTTTTAGACTCACCCTATAGCTATAGCACTGGATATTGTATGAATACAGTCTCAACTTGTTCTTGGTCATAAACATGCGTTTGACGGTTAATTATCTCATTTTAGTCAGGAGGAATTGTTCCCAAAAATCACATTTGATGGAAATGTAGCATAAAGTTTTTCCTTTGGTTGATATGACTTCATACGTATTTGTGCTAACAGTTTCAAGAAGGCGTGCACAATTTAGTCCGATGCCATTTTTTTAAATCTAAGATGGCCGCCGCATACCATCAACATTAATCAATATCCCCATAGCTTCCAAATTAATCATACTAGGAAGATACATATGGGCACTGTATCCATGTTTTAACTCATGAGAAATACCATGGAAGATACAGTTGTACAATCTAATAATTATATTTTGGTAGAAATGTATGTCGACTCCATGAAACATCAAAGATTGCCAATTTTACATAAAAAATAACTGATAATGTTAGAACTGGCAAATTAGGTTGGCTTAGGTAATACATCTTGGCTTTGTATCCATATCTTCAATCAAATGAAACATAAAAGAAGTATATGTTTGCATTTTGCTTAATAATT
>CM055275.1:26007816-26060313 GCA_029237695.1 Conchocele bisecta | reverse complement strand
TGGCCGCCGAAAGGTCAAAAGATCATCCTTTTATTAGAGATTTCTAACATCTTCTAGTGAACCGCTGGGCCAATATTGATCAATCTTCACAGGGATGATCTATGGGGGAGGGGGGCATCTCAGATTTGTAAATTTGGAGGTCGTCCCTTAATCCAAGATGGCCACCGTGGAAAAGTAGGTCAAATTCTTAAAAATATTTCTTCTCACGAACCGCTAGGCCAATTTCAACGAAACTTGGCAGGAATAATTGATAGTCCATGCTGTTTTGTTTTAGATGTGTTAAAATGGTGGCCCCGGGGCAAAGAATCAGGGGTGGGGTATGGGCAAAATTTCACATTTGACCGAATATGGTCATATATCAAATCAAAGGTATCGACTAGACAATCACTATGATTATGATTATGTCATCCATGATGGCTGCCGAAAGGTCAAAAGATCATCCTTTTATTAGAGATTTCTAGCGTCTTCTAGTGAACCGCTGGGCCAATATTGGTCAATCTTCATAGGGATAATCTATGGATGGGGGCATGTCAGATTTGTAAATTTGGAGGTTGTCCTTATCCAAAATAGCCGTCGTGGAAAAGTAGGTAAAATTCTTAAAAAAATCTTCTTTTCATGAACTACCAGACGAAACTTCACAGGAATGATCAGCAGTCAATGCTCTTTCACTCTTTCACATTTTTGGTCGAAATCAGGTGATTAGGTCATGCAAGATGGCCGTCAAAGGTTTTCTTCCTCGTGAACCGCTTGGCCGGTGTTGGTCAAACTTCACAGGGATGATCTATGGGTAGGGACATGTCAGATTTGTAAATTTTGAGGTCGCCTAATCCAAGATGGCCACTGTAGAAAAGTAGGTAACATTTTTAAAAAATCTTCTCACGAACCGGTGACAGATTTTAACGAAACTTGACAGCAATGATCGACAGTCGATGCTTTTTCAGATTTGTTAAAATAATGACCCCGGGATCAAAAGCGGGCGGGGCCTGGAGGGCGGGTCAATTGGGGGTCAAATTTCACATTTTACCAACTATGGTCATGTTGTATATTAAATATACGGTAAGGTATTGATGAGACGATCTCTCTGAAGCATTTTTTATCGAAATTGGATGATCACATCATCCAAGATGGCCGCCAAAAGGTCAAACCGGTAGCTTTTTATTTGCGCTTTCAAACAGCCTTTTCTTGCTAACCGCTCAACTTCATAGTTATTGTCTTTCGGTGAAACATTACAGATTTTTAAAATTGGATGTCGTCACATAAGCTAAGATGGCTGTCGTGTAAAGTTGGACAAACTCTTTAACCCTTACACCGGTATCTTAATTTTTTGTCGTCTGCTGTTTATTTCCCATTTTCCATTTTTATCATCAAAAACATGCTTTGACAGCACTTTACAATAATTTACAACATGCTTTGACAGCACTTCAGAATCATTTCCGTTGGAAATTATTCTGAAGTGCTGTCAAACCATGTTTTTATTGAGAAATAAGGCAAGATGTAAAAGCAACAGCAGACAACAATTGTTGTGTGTAGCGATCTAAGGATTAAACAATGTCTTCCCATCATCAGACTGGTTTCAACAAGACTTTGTAGGAATAATGAATGTATACAGGTCTCTCAGATTTACTTGCAATTCAGGGCCTGAAAATAGCACTGGTCCGAGGTCCTGGACCTGCAAATGTCGGACCTTTGTATTTTACAAGTAAAAAGTCCACCGGACCTGTGATAAAATTGAAATTGCGATCATCATTAGTGGCGATGCTAAATCCGTTCTGATTATCGTCATATAAGATAATTTTTGGTGACATTCAAGTATTTACACATTGTGTGACGAGTCATTTAGTATGAAACAGACATATATTTCTACCGTTTTTCTTCTGAATATCCTCTCGGACCTATCACTTTTTAGCTCACCTGAGCGAAGCTATGTGAGCTATTGTTACCGCAATGTGTCCGTCGTCCGTCCGTCCGTCGTCCGTGAACATTTTCAAACATCTCAAAAATGGGCGTGGCCCGTGGGGTCAAATAGGGGTCAAATTTAATTTTTGACCGAATATGGTCATGTCATATATCAAATAGAAGGTATCAACGAGGCGATCACTCTGGTACATTTTTTGTCGAAATTGGATGGTTATGTCATCCAAGATGGCCGCCAAAAGGTTGTTCTTTTATTAGAGATTTCAAAATTCTTCTTCACACGAACCGCTTGGCCCATGGTGGCCAAACTGAAAAGTTATGGTCCATGGGTGAAGCTTTTTCAGATTTGTTAAAATGGAGGTCATCGCTAATCCAAGATGGCCGCCGTCTAAAAATAGCACAAATTCTTAAAAAATCTTCTCATGAACCGCCAACCGGATTTCAACGAAACTTGGTAGGAATGATCGATGTACAATGCTCTATCAAAGTTGTTAAAATGGTGACCCCGGGGTCAAAAATTGGCGTAGCCCGTGTGGTCAAATTTAATTTTTGATCAAATATGGTCATGTCTATATCAAATCGAAGGTATCAAAGAGGCAATCGCTCTGATACATTATTTGTCGAAATTGGATGGTCATGTCATCCAAGACGGCCACCGAAAGGTAAAAAGGTCGTTCTTTTATTAGAGATTTCAAAATTCTGCTTCACACGAACCGCTTGGCCCATGGTGGCCAAACTTCACAGTTATGATCCATGGGTGAAGCCTTTTTAGATTTGTTAAAATGGAGGTCGTCACTAATCCAAGATGGCCGCCATCTAAAAATATCACAAATTCTTAAAAAATCTTCTTCTCATGAACCGCCATCCGGATTTCGACGAAACTTGGTAGGAATGATCGACGTAGAATGCTCTTTCAAAGGTGTTAAAATGGTGACCCCAGGGTCAAAAATGGGCGTGGCCCGTGGGGTCAAATTTTATTTTTGACCAAATATGCTCATGTCATATATAAAATTGAAGGTATCGATGAGGCGATTGCTCTGGTGCAATATTTGTCGGAATCAGATGCTAATGTCATCCATGATGGCCTCCAAAAGGTCCATTTATTCAAGATTTTGAACGTCTTTTTCTCAGGAACCACATGGCCGATGCTGGCCAAACTTCATAGTAAGTTAAGATCCTTGGGTGAAGCATTTTCAGATTTGGTAAAATGAAAGTCATCGCTTAATCCAAGATGACCGCCATCTAAAGATAGCACAATTTTTTTAAAACACATATGAACTCCATGTCACATTCTCCTCTGGTGTTCATGGAGTCAGGTGAGCGAATTAGGGCCATCATGGCCATGATGGCCCTCTTGTTTGATGTGCAATGATCTTACTATAGTCTGTCAAAAATATTATTTTTTCAGGTGACACATTTAATTTGTAGCGAGCGAATTAGGGCCATCATGGCCCTCTTGTTTCTTCTTAGGTCCTGAACCTACTGGTAAAAGCTGCTATTTTCAGGCCCTGCGAGTGCCCGCTATACAAATATAATAATTTAGTAATATTTATTTTACTGATAGTGACTCGCAGTGGTATCAGGCTATTTTCATATGCAAATGAGGCATGATATCAGGGCCTGAAAATAGCAGCTTTTACCAGTAGGTCCGGTACCTAACAAGGAAAATAGTGAAAGGTCCGATGATCTTTTGGAAGATCCGAGAGGATAATCACTAGAAAAACGTGTCTATTTCATGCGAAACGACTCGTCACACCATGTGTAAATTCTCGACTGTGTCACCATAAATTATAAGATGATAATCAGGACTGATTTATTATCATCACTGAATGATGATCGCAATTTCAATTTTATCACAGGTCCGGCAATCTTGTTGGTTGTAAAATACAAAGATCCTACCTTAAAATTTGCAGGTCCAGGACCTCGGACCAGTGCTATTTTCAGGCCCTGTGCATATATATAATAACCAGGCGAGCGATATAGGGCCACAATGGCCCTCTTGTTTTTTTGTCTACTATGGCTTAGTCTCGGCGAATCAAACATCTTTATTTCAAACAGGAGAACAGAGTATGTGCTCCGTATTTTTCACGAATTTCCCACTTTGTAGCGGCGTTTGATGACCCCAATTATGTGAGGGATGGCGAAATGTCTGTAGACACGAATCACTCGGTTGGTTATGAGAGTAATGGCGAAGCGTCTGTAGACACGAATCACTCGGTTGGGGAAGGGGATGTGGAGGTAACCTCTCGTGAGAACGAAAACGCCATCTTGAAGGACCTGAAGGTTGGTTTATTTCTAAGTGCTTACTTTTATCAGGTACAGTTGCGTCTTGAGTTTACATAAGCTGTGTTGGTTTGACCCACGTTTGCACTACATTTGCCAGAAAACCAGTTTTTGTTTGTTTCCCCGTTTTGTCTTCCATGCGCATGCTCAGTGATACAAAAACAAAGACATATTTCTACATTTCTACAACAGACATATTTTTACATTTCCGCAACAGATATATTTCTAAATTTCCACGACAGATATATTTCTACATTTCCACAACAGATATATTTCTACATTTCCATGACAGACATATTTCTATCTTTCTGCGACGGGCATTTCTACAATTCCGTGACAGACATATTTCTACATTTCCGCAACAGATATATTTCTACATTTACGCGACAGGCATTTTTCTACATTTCCACGACAGACATATTTCTACATTTCCGCAAATCTATCTTTCTGTGACTGACATTTCTACAATTCCGCGACAGACATATTTCTACATTTCCGCAACAGACATATTTCTACATTTCCACGACAGACATATTTCTACATTTCCGTGACAGACATATTTCTATATTTCTGCGACACACATTTCAATATTTCCGCGACAGACATATTTCTATATTTCCGCGACAGGTATATTTTTTCATATCCACAGCTGACATATTTCTATCTTTCCGTGACAGATATATTTCTACATTTCCATAACAGACATATTTCTACATTTCCGAGACAGAGATATTTCCACGACAGACATACTTATATATTCTTACGGCAGGAGCTGATTTCAAACACGGGTGCGTCAGATGAATCCGACTACGCCGACCTGTCTATCTGGGACTTTGCCGGGCAGTCTGTGTTCTACGCGACCCACCAAATGTTCCTTTCATCACGAGCCGTCTATCTTCTCGTCACTGACATCAGTAAACAAGTTGACGACGCTGTCGTAGATGACGATTGTCACTTTGATATTGACGGGGCGGAGGTGTATAAAATATCTGGTATGTCAGTCTGCATTCGGCGTCTTTCGTCTATACTGCTATATGGGACGTGCTATGTGAGAGCTCCAGATAAGTTTTTTTTATCTAAAGTGTATTATACCCACATATTTAAAATTCATTGCATATTTTACTTTTACAAATGTATTATTGATGTCCTTCCGTATATAAATAGGGAACGAGTGATACAAATATTTTATTTTTTTTAAGAATCACTTATTTCAGCTTTTTGCAGCTCCACTACCGTATTTCGCTGTGTATTACGCGCACTTTTTCACCCGCATTTTTAATCCAGAAGTCGTCCTGCGCGTTATAGATAGGTAGATAAATTTCAAACATTTTGTCCAACTGATTTCTGCCAGTTTTACGCATTTTTTATCAAACAAAACAAGCCCGGAAACGGAAATATCATTAAATTATGGGGGGAGATTTAATATAGCCAGGCTCGTATTAACATAAGAGGCTACGTGTATTAATTTACATGTATTTACGCTAGTGTCCCGATCTCATATCGGTCAAATGTTGCCTGTCGGGTATTGTTTGGTTGTAAATTTTCAAAGTGACGTCACACGTCTGCCATCCTGTGAATAATTAATGAGGACCGATTATCTCAATCCCATAAGCGCTTGATGTAAAATTTTAGATGCTAAATCGAGCGTCGCGCACATTCAGATCGCACTCGGTAACACTCGGTAATGGTCGTTTTCGTTGCTAGGTTGCCGACTAACTGTGTTACTATTTTTGTGAAGTGTTGACAAGTATTCACGCATCAATACCTTATGACATGTGCGACCAGCATAGCCCCTGATTCGCAAATATGGTGGAATTATATACTACAAATTTCTTCGTAAGTAGGTTCAATAAGTTTGTTACATGCATCTTGAATTTTTAATAAGCATATTAATCAGTAAATAACAATAAATACAAAATAATTTTAGACAATATAAAGTCTAATTTATGCCTCGATTAGTAAAGCTGACCTTTTGCAATCTTTTTCTCACCGATTAGCAGCTTCGAGAGAGCCTAACAGCATTGTGGATGTCAACTCGGAATGCAATTTTCTTATACTCGTGACGGAATTTCCGCCGATTTTTATTTATTTATTTTTTAAAATTTGTTGCGCGCTTTAGACGCGAACATTATTTAATTTTTTTGCCAACCCGGGTTTCAAATGGAAACGGGTGGCATTTCTAGTGTTTGGACCGTCCGTCTGTCCGTCTGTCTGTCTGTCCTCGCACACATTAGGGTACTTATGGGGTAGGGGGCGTGGCCTGAGACAATAGAAGACAATGGAACTTATTCCGTACCCGTAAGCCTATTGCAAGTACCCCCTAAGGTCCGAAATGTAAGTTCGTCCGTCCGTCCATCTGTCCGTCCGTCCGTCACACTTTTCGGTTAACCAATTTGTCACAGTTTCTCAAATATGCTGCAGGTGGCATCCGCGTTCGACAGACGCATTTCTTGTTTTTCCTGATTCCCACCCCCTCCCCAAATATATATATGCGCGTTGTACACCAGTGCACCACAATACACAGGGAACTACGTAAGTAAGTTTTTAACTTAATTACCGTATTTTCACAACTCAATTTGAAAATCAATGCGTATTTTCTCATTGCTGTGAGTATTTTGTACTCCCATTTTTGATAATCAATGTGTATTCAGCTAAAATAAGTGCGTAAAATACGCCAATATGCACCTTATCTGCAGCTCTGCTAATGTGATTTTGTACCTAAGAAACTGAGCAATTTTTCATGAAATTTATAAACAGAAACTGTGATATTTTCTGTAAATGACGTCAAAAGGTGACAAAATTTTACGCACATTAAAAAATTGGGAATAAAGGAGAACAAAATGCAACCATAGTTGAAAATCAATTGTTTGACCTGCAAATTTTATACTTTAGTAGATCATTTTTGTGCCATTTTTTGAAAATCACAGAGTAGTTTTAAATTATTCTGAGTAATTGACTCCTTTTTGGGAGTCATCGGGAACTACAGTAGCCGATTGCTCCAAAATTGCTAAGCATACTTATCTAGCTAAGTATGCTTTGAGGGAGCAATCATGTATTTTTACCGAAATGCATTATTTCATATACAGTCAAACTTTTATTAAGCAACCACCCAAGGGAGACACCAAAAATGGTCGCTTAGAACAATGGTCTCTTAACACAAAAAAGAAAAAAAAAAGAAGGGAAATCCGGGTACTGGTATGTCCGGTTATATGGTCAGGAAATCGCGAATATTAAACATTAACATAGAAATAAATACATTAGAATACTACCGGTAATGTTTACTGTGCACTTTTCTGAATTATTCAGGCTTTATTTCACAGATTTCACTCTTTCCACAAATAAGTAGTCTTAATTCACCGACCGAAATCAATTTTCAGATTTTGTGAATATCCGGTTGAATTCCATCCATCGTTACCTGACCAAATTCAATTTTCAAGTTTTGTGAATATCTGGTTGAATTCCATCCATTGTTACCTGACCGAATTCAATTTTCAGGTTTTGTGAATTTCTGGTTGAATTCCATCCATCGTTACCTGACCAAATTCAATTTTCAGGTTTTGTGAATATCTGGTTGAGTTCCATCCATTGTTACCTGACCGAATTTAATTTTTAGGTTTTGTGAATTTCTGGATGAATTCCATTCATCTTTACCTCACAGAATTCAATTTTCAGGTTTTGTGAATTTCTGGTTGAATTCCATTCATGGTTACCTGACCGAATTCAATTTTCAGATTTTATGAATTTTTGGTTGAATTCCATCCATGGTTACTGTCCATCAGGCAAGGAGGGTGTACCACCAGTTATTCTCGTAGGCACACATGCGGATGAACTCGACAAGGTAAGTTAACATGCGGATAGACTCGACAAGGTAAGTTACCATGTGGATAGACTCGACAAGGTAAGTTACCATGTGGATAGACTCAACAAGGTAATTTACCATGTGGCTAGACTCCACAAGGTATGTTACCATGTGGATAGACTCGACAAGGTAGGTTACCATGTGGACAGACTCGACAAGGTAAGTTAACATGCGGATAGACTGATAGACTCGACAAGGTAAGTTACCATGTGGATAGACTCGACAAGGTAAGTTAACATGCGGATAGACTTGACAAGGTAGTTACAATGTGGATAGACTCGGCAAGGTAAGTTATCATGTGGATAGACTCCACAAGGTAGGTTATCATGTCGATAGACTCGACAAGGTAAGTTACCATGTGTATATACTCTACAAGGTAGGTTACCAAGTGGATAGACTCGACAATGTAGGTTCCCATGTGGATAGACTCAACCAGATCAGTTACCATGTGGACAGACTTGACAATGTAGGTTGCCATGTGGATAGACTTGATCAGTTGCCATGCGGATAGACTCAACCAGGTAGGTTGCCCTGCGGATAGACTCCACAAGGTAGGTTACCATGTGGATAGACTCAACCAGATCAGTTACCATGCAGATAGACTCAACCAGGTAGGTTGCCCTGCGGATAGACTCCACAAGGTAGGAGATTACCATGTGCATAGACTCTACAAAGTAGGTTACCATGTGGATAGACTTGACAGGGAGATTGTTTACATTTAACGATGGGTTTCATACTTATAGTGGGGCGGATAAAGGGCAATTATTGGCAAAGATGTTCCCCTTTTGGAGGAACACATGAATATTTGTATATAGGGGTTTTAAGGTATGCCGAGTTCAAATAAATGGGGATACATTTGATCCGAGGTACGTATACTCCTCAAAATCCAAGATGGCCGACATCCGCGTTTGGTAAATAAATAAATGGCAATAACTTGAGATAGAAGCGAGATATACCGATTATTTTGATAAATTTGTGTGCAATGAAAAACAATATTTTGTGACAATAAGTTAATTGATCACATTTTATTATCGAAGGGGCGTATACAATAACTATTAATATGAAATAGGCACTACCTATGACGGGCGACGTTAGTATATGAAACTAAATTTACCAATTGATAGCTTTACCATGATGTTAGTATACTATAAACGGTACTGTAGTATATTGTAGTATTGCAGAACTACTTCCTGCAACTACCACGGTGTTACAACTTCTGTATTATAATTAAATGGTGTCATTGTCGCACTTCTCTTATTTGAACCAGTGATACAATTTAGATAGTTCCGTTTCATATATAGTACATTAATAGCCGAGGCATAGTGGAGCGTGTGGTCGAGCGATCTGAGGCGTCGGTCTGCTGATCTTACGATCGTGGGTTCGAGCCTCGCGTGCGTTGTGTTCTTGAGCAAGACACTTTATTCAGTATTGAGGGTATACCAGTATACTGGCAAAAGCAAAGCATTATAGAAACTGTATTAGTACATTTACGATCATTTTAAGAAAAAATAACAAGGCTAAGAATCTTTAGTGATATTATTCCCAATTTTCGCAATCTGTCGTCATTGAGCGTGACTGTCTCTTCGAGAGTTATACACATTTTGTCCATTTTTGGTATGAATTATGTTAAGTTTTACATTTCTTTTGATTAACCCAGTGCTGTGTCAGATGTGTTTGTATCCTGGACTACAGCAATAGGTGCACTAGACGCACACTTGCAACGCATACTTTGTTTTGGTAGTCGTGTTGCCCAATTATCCCGGATCGCTTGACTATGTCTTGTATTTTTAAACTCACATCAGCGAAGTTAAGTGCAGCGTGGCGGCTATAGAAATTCTCCAGGTGTGTCCTTCCAGTGATGCTATTATTTTTTCGATCCCAGGTGGTCTTTGAGCACATTTTGACTATTTTTCGTATTAGTTTTGTCCTTTTTACATACAGCTTCACTTCAGCTGTTGGTAAGAGGTACTTGTGTCATGGACTGTGAATACAGCACAGGCCGTGACACAACCGAACAGGCGCAATAAAACAGCAGTTGCAATGCATACTTGTTTCTGTTAGTCATGTCCACAGAGTATCATGGATCGGGACGGACGGACGGGCGGGCGGGAGGGAGGGAGAGAGAGGTTAAAATAAATACAGAATAATGAAACTCCATTTCGTTGCAAATTGCTTTTCTTTTTTTTCCATAAAATATTCCAATGCGCATTTAAGGCATTTCTACTCCGATCTTTTAAAACACATATTTTCAAGCGTCTCTCGAGATAATTTGAAGATGTTTATTCGTGTACATTCTGTCCATTTCGTCATCCTTTCGCGTTTAATGGTCACAAAATAATGGCGATTTACGAAATGGTGCGAAGGTTTCCGAATGATTCGTGTATCCTTGGGTCTCACGGGACAGTGGGCAGCTAGCTTTAAAAAGGGGGTGGACGATTTTTGTCGCGCCCGCTTGCGGAAAGCGCGATATAGTCGGCCGTTTGGCGTACGTACGCACGTACGTGTGTCCGGTTAAAGTTTTTGTTTAAGGTGTTTGGTTAAGTTTTTTGGTTAAAGTTTTTGGTTAAGTTCTTTGGTTAAAGTTTTTGGTTAAGTTTTTTGGTTAAGTTGTTTGGTTAAGTTGTTTGGTTAAGTTTTTTGGTTAAAGTTTTTGGTTAAGTTCTTTGGTTAAAGTTTTTGGTTAAGTTTTTTGGTTAAAGTTTTTGGTTAAGGTTTTTGGTTAAGTTTTTTGGTTAAAGTTTTTCGTTATACTATATCTCTGCAACTGCTTTGCCCATTACCTTGAAACTTCACATGGGTGTTTATCATCATCTATATTTTCATTCTACCCCCCTCCCGTGCTGCCCCCGTGCCCAATGTCAAGGTCAAATTACTTTGAAGTTTTTGGTTAAGTTTTTTGGTTAAAGTTTTTGGTTAAGTTTTTTGGTTAAGTTGTTTGGTTAAGTTTTTTGGTTAAAGTTTTTGGTTAAGTTCTTTGGTTAAAGTTTTTGGTTAAGTTTTTTGGTTAAGTTTTTTGGCTAAAGTTTTTGGTTAAAGTTTTTTGTTATACTATATCTCTGCAACTGCTTTGCCCATTACCTTGAAACTTCACATGGGTGTTTATCATCATCTATATTTTCATTCTACCCCCCTCCCGTGCGGCACCTGTGCCCAATGTCAAGGTCAAATTACTTTGAAGTTTTTGGTTAAGTTTTTTGGTTAAAGTTTTTGCTTAAGTTTTTGCTTAATTTTTTGTTTTTTTGGTTAAAGTTTTTCGTTATACTACATCTCTGCAACTGCTTTGCCCATTACCTTGAAACTTCATATGGGTGTTTATCATCATCTATATTTTCATTCTACCCCCTCCTGTGCGGCCCCTGTGCCCAATGTCAAGGTCAAATTACTTTGAAGTTTTTGGTTAAGTTCTTTGGTTAAAGTTTTTGGTTAAAGTTTTTGGTTAAGTTTTTTGGTTAAGTTTTTTGGTTAAAGTTTTTGGTTAAGGTTTTTGCTTAAGTTTTTTGGTTAAAGTTTTTCGTTATTCTACATCTCTGCAACTGCTTTGCCCATTACCTTGAAACTTCACATGGGTGTTTATCATCATCTATATTTTCATTCTACCCCCCTCCCGTGCTGCCCCTGTGCCCAATGTCAATGTCAAATTAATTTGAAGTTTTTGGTTAAGTTTTTTGGTTAAAGTTTTTGGTTAAGTTTTTTGGTTGTTTTTTGGTTAAAGTTTTTGGTTAAGTTTTTTGGTTAAGTTGTTTGGTTAAGTTTTTTGGTTAAAGTTTTTGGTTAAGTTTTTTGGTTAAGTTTTTTGGTTAAAGTTTTTGGTTAAGGTTTTTGGTTAAGTTTTTTGGTTAAAGTTTTTCGTTATACTATATCTCTGCAACTGCTTTGCCCATTACCTTGAAACTTCACATGGGTGTTTATCATCATCTATATTTTCATTCTACCCCCTCCCGTGCTGCCCCTGTGCCCAATGTCAAGGTCAAATTACTTTGAAGTTTTTGGTTAAGTTTTTTGGTTAAAGTTTTTGGTTAAGTTTTTTGGTTAAGTTGTTTGGTTAAGTTTTTTGGTTAAAGTTTTTGGTTAAGTTCTTTGGTTAAAGTTTTTGGTTAAGTTTTTTGGTTAAGTTTTTTGGCTAAAGTTTTTGGTTAAAGTTTTTTGTTATACTATATCTCTGCAACTGCTTTGCCCATTACCTTGAAACTTCACATGGGTGTTTATCATCATCTATATTATAAGTTTTTTTTTTAGTGTCCATGCCTCGCCACAAGGCGCGACATGCAGGCCGCGGCCATCTAGTCTATATACTTAACTACCGACCCTGTAAGTTACACCAGTGTGTCTAGAAAAATAGGTTTATGAATATTTCTTGACTTTGGGAGGCTTGACTAGGTGTATTTTTTAGAGTATTTCATAATTCTACGAAACTGAATGTTAGCTACGGTTCATTTTGACATCTTGGAAAATGGCGCAGGCTATGCTGTCTCGCCGGTACGGTTTCGCATCAGAATTCAAGTTATTTTTCGGGCATTTGTAGCGAAAATTTGAGCTGGTTATGACCCTGCTTTGAAATCATTTTCAGAAAATGGTGTGGTGTTACAAGTGATAGAACAAGACATACAAAGTATCTGTGCCTCATATTTTCATGAAAACAATTCCGATAAATTCAGTCGTGTTGAAATTTCTGGCGGGTGGGTGGGGTAACTTCAATTAATTGAACACATCTGATGCGGTTACTGAATTTTTATTGTGGCGCGCGATTTGTACTTCCTTTGCGAGTATTTTTCAATACTTGTCGCAAGAGCCTCCTTAACTGATTGTGAGAGGCGGTGATTTTTATGAGTCGCCCGCCGCCCTCAGAAAAGCAGTCAATTTTGGCTATTTTCAACCGTCCCGTGATGCCTTGGGGACTCTCGTAAGCGAGTCTAGGTACAACGACAACACAATTTTGAAATGCAGTAACTTCGTAAGCTATATTCAGTATACTTTCCGATGTTATCTACATTTTGTTTTAGAAGCATTTGGCCCTTTGGGCCAAATTATTTGTCGCCCGTATTAGTAATACCACGTGTCATAATAAAACCTCCTGCTTGGTTTACGGTAAAACAAATTTTACACTTTCAATCATATTTTCAACCTGAATGGTTTCACTGAATGGTAAGTTTTCATATACGCGTAACATAAAGCGGGCGACAAAGAGTCGCCCGTATAATGTTTATTTACATATATAAATGGAATGTCTTATCATCTTGGAATCAACATGTTATTATTTTAGGCATGAAATGAGTGACTAAAATAAGAAATGGACACTGAATTAAGATCATTCATCTTAAAGTTTCAATTTACATCAGTCTGTATACTTGGAGGCACCAACATTCAGAGTCAGCGAGATAACAACAGGGATATCCGAGGTGCAGTGTCTTCAATTGCACAACTACTCGTCTACAATTCGGTTGAGAAAGCATCAAAACCGCGCCTGGCATTTGTCACTGCCAAAATCGAGAAACCTTGCTACCGTTCACAACTGGTAATGTGGACAAATTGATCACGATTCAACATCAACTTCAGCACACTCATCTTTCCATGGGACGACTATATCATTGTCTCAGCACTGATCCGATGAAGACTAAGGGGTACTTCGCCACATCCAGTACGTAGTGAATGGCCTAAAGCAAAGGGAATTCAGCTACTTCTTGATCAACACACAATGGTAAAACCATCTAAATTCTCAAGTGAAACCACTTTAACAATTGCAGCGACTGATCAGCTGATACCATCTGACATTCTCATTAAGACTGACACTGCAGGCTGTGCCTGGCTGAACAATATCACTAATATCTGCAAAGGTGATGGGACAGTCAACGCACCATGGTCAACTAATTTTACCAATATTTGCAAGTTACAGGTCCTCGCGCACCTGCAATTACTTGAGAGCGCTCACTCATTGCCTATGGTAAAACATGGCTTGTTCTTGATATCAAAGTCGAACACCTGAATCGAGGCCAAGTGCCAGTGGCCATTATGGATATGCCTTTTTATGACATAGCCAAGAAAATACAATGGCCATGGCCAGACGTCTATGGTGAGGATAAGCTTGTTAACTTGGGGGGCCTTCACATTGAAATGTCCATGCTACAACTGATGGGAGCTTGGCTCGATGGCAGTGGATGGTCTTCAGTATTGGCTGCAGCCAGCGTGGTGACTGATGGCAGAGCAGGTGTGCAAAAAAGTGATATAATGTATCCAGATGTCAATGGGCACATTACGTAATGGCTGCAGTATTGCACATGCTAACACTACAGACATTTGACATGTATTGGGAGTCCCTGTCCTCAGAAGAATATGTTAACTTTGAAGACTGCCATAAGCAGATGCGAAAACGACACCCCAATTCCGCTACTGGGACACTTTGTTGGACACAAGTTGGAGTGGTTATTCCTGCAGTTTATGAGGTCAGAGAACAGCTGACTTTAAACTCTATGTGGAAACGTTAGGGGAAATAGTTCCATGGATGTTTGCCATGGATCACATCCATTATGTCTGATGGCTAACCACCAATGTAATCGCTTTGCTCCATCTACCAGACCAGTGCCCACGAGTTCATGACAACTTTATAGCAGGACACTGTCACACAGAAAACTGCTCGCAGGTTTTCATGTATGGCACATGATCAAGTACATGGGCAACATGCCGTTGTGAAGGGAGATGCTGAGATTATTTGGATTAGCGAAATTGAAGCTGCATTGAAACGCTGGATGGTGGCAGGCCTTGAAGTCGGAAGGATGCTTAGTGAGTATAATACTAGACAGACGAATGTGAAATATGTCGTTGAAGTGATAGATGCAATCCATTCACAGATGACAGTACAGACATGGTCACACTAGATACCAAAGTTGTCATGTCTGATAAAGTCATTGAATCAATTTGTACAGCTGAAGAAATAGGAACAGCGCAATATAAGACATTCGTCCAAGACCGATTGGCTGGTTCCTCCGAGTCTTTCTATGAGTCGATTCACAAACGCTGGTACTCGTGCCATATATCGCCAAACAGCTACAGTGTGTCGCCGAGATGCAATGGGCACCCATTGAGAGTAGCAACAAACACCCGGTTACCCTCAAGCTTGACAACGTTCCTCAGTGTGGATTCAAACAGATCAGGTTTGTGTAACTACTTAGCTGGTGCTATGCAGACGTATCAGTCTCCATCAAACAAGCTTTAGATCACCACGCGTGAGGAAACGCTGCTTGCTGTCCATGCCGCAGTGTGACATATCCCAGTTAGTGTCATGTACCCGTGAGTGTTGTTTCATGTTGCTCATGCCTATAAACAAGGTCATCGCAATATTATTGTACAATCCAGCGATACAGATGTGGTGGTACTTGCCATCGCAACTGCTCAAGTAATCCAAGACTGTAAACTTTGTGTAGCATTCAGTCGTGGAAAAACAGTTCACCATGTCTCAACGGACCGTATCGCAGCATCACTTGGAACTGATTGGTCCAGTGTACTATTTCTGCATGCTTTCTCGGACTGCAATACCGTTTCTTAATTTTCTTAATTTTCCTAATGGGCAAGAAGACCATGTGGGAAGTGTGAAGCTCCAACTGATTCAAAACAGTCTTTAAATAACTATCTAGCTCACCAAGCCTGATCAGCGATCAAGATATGGAGACGCTAGAAAGAGTTGTATTCTTCCGCGCATGTCGACGTTGACATGGCAGCTGGACACACATCCCCTGTGACAGCATGCCAGCTGCGCTGCCTACCAAGCTGGCCATTTATGGGGCAACACTAGTTACTAGTTGCAACTCCAAACCTACCTGATCCAATGGAGTGGGGCTGGACAAAGAAGGGAAGCACCTGTTGTCCTGTGTGGAGTCTGAAACCTGAGGCAGAGATGGCCTGCAGGGATCTGATAATGTGTGCTTGTCGAAACAGCAACTGTACTGGCAGGTGCGAATATGGCAAGGCTAATCTCCCATGCACACAGCTCTGTGTATGTGAAGGACAGTGCACATGCTATTTCGAGCACCCATGCGTAGTGCGACAATAATTGAGTTAAATTGTTAAACAATTACATTTCAGAATTAATATAATTTTATCTTCTATTATTTTTTTTAATTTTACGATTTGCCAATACTTCTATAATGCCATGTTATTAGAATACACATATCTGAAAACTTACTGCTAGACATTAACTGCATAGTTCTAACTTGTGTTGGTCAGCAATTATGAGTACTTATGTGAACGACAACATTTTGACGTTTTACCGCATTTTGATACATAAAATGGTAGTATTATAATCCCAATTACATAATAGGCATTCAATGTGTGTAAATACACATTATACTAGTCGGATTATATGCAACTTGGATTAGAAAATGTGCCATAAGGATTCGAAATATGACCAGTTTGCATATTACATGTATGCATATTTTTGATTTCCATGAAACTAAGATGGTGGCCATCTTGAATTACAGTGGTCTAGGCTAGCTATATCATAGCTACATTTAAACACTTTCAACACAGTCCTTATATATGAAAACCTATGTATAGACATCAAAATAATCAGTATATCTTGCTTCTATCGCATGTTATTGCCATTTCCTTATTTACCAAATGTGGATGGCGGCCATCTTGAAATTCAGCATACCTTAAAACCCCTGTATGCAAAGTTTCATGCTTTCCTCCAAAAGGGGAACATCTTTTTAGCTCACCTGAGCAAAGCTCATGTGAGCTATTGTTATGGCAAAGTGTCCGTCGTCCGTCGTCCGTCGTCCGTCCGTGAACATTTTCAATCATCTTCTTCTCCAGAACTGCTGGGCCGATATTGGTCAAACTTCACAGGGATGATATATGGGTGATGCCATTTCAGATTTGTTAAAATGGAGGTCATCGACAATCCAAGATGGCCGTCATGGAAAAGTAGGTCAAATTCTTAAAAAATCTTCTTCTCACGAACCGCCAGGCCGATTTCGACGATACTTGGTATGAATGATCGATAGTTAGCGCTGTTTCAGATTTGTTCATATGGTGGCCCGTGGGTCAAAAATGGGCGTCGCCCGAGGGTTCAAATAGGGGTCAAATTTTATTTTTAACCGAATATAGTCATGTAATATATCAAATCGCAGGTATCGACGAGACAATCACTCTGGAACATTTTTTGTCTAAATCATATGATTACGTCATCCAAGATGGCCACCGATAGTTCAAATGGTCATTCTTTTACTAAAGATTTCAAACGTCTTCTTCTTGTAAACTGCTTGGCCGATATTGGCCAAACGTAACTGTAATGGTCTGTGGTTGAAGCCTGTTCATTTTTGTTAAAATGGAGGTCATCACCAAATCGAAGATGGCCGCCGTTGAAAAGTAGGTCAAATTCTTAAAAAATCTTCTTCTCACGAACCGCCAGGCCGATTTCGACGATACTGGGTATGAATGATCGATAGTTAGCACTGTTTCAGATTTGTTCATATGGTGGCCCCTGGGTCAAAAATGGGCGTGGCCCGAGGGGTCAACTAGGGGTCAAATTATATTTTTGCCCGAATATGGTCATATAATATATCAAATCGAAGGTATCGACTAGTTGATCACTCTGGACCATTTTTTGTCTAAATCAGATGATTTTGTCATCCAAGATGGCCACCGAAAGGTAAAAAAGTTGTTATTTTACTAAAGATTTCAAACGTATTCTTCTTGTGAACTGCTTGGCCGATATTGGCAAACTTAACTGTAATGGTCTGTGGGTGAAGCCTGTCCATTTTTGTTAAAATGGAGGTCATCACCAAATCCAAGATGTCCGCCGTTGAAAAGTAGGTCAAATTGTCAAAAAATCTTCTCACAAACCTCCAGGCCGATTTCGACGAAACTTGGTGTGAATGATTGATAGTTAACGCTGTTTCAGATTTGTTCATATGGTGGCCCCTGGGTCAAAAATGGGCGTGGCCCGAGGGGTCAACTAGGGGTCAAATTATATTTTTGCCCGAATATGGTTATATAATATATCAAATCGAAGGTATCGACTAGTCTATCACTCTGGAGCATTTTTTTGTCTAAATCAGATGATTTTGTCATCCAAGATGGCCACCGAAAGGTAAAAAAGTTGTTCTTTTACTAAAGATTTCAAACGTATTCTTCTTTTCTTGTGAACTGCTTGGCCGATATTGGCCAAACTTAACTGTAATGGTCTGTGGGTGAAGCCTGTCCATTTTTGTTAAAATGGAGGTCATCACCAAATCCAAGATGTCCGCCGTTGAAAAGTAGGTCAAATTGTCAAAAAAATCTTCTCACAAACCGCCAGGCCGATTTCGACGAAACTTTGTATGAATGATGGATAGTTAACGCTGATTCAGATTTGTTCATATGGTGGCCTCTGGGTCAAAAATGGTCATGGCCCGAGGGGTCAAATAGGGGTCAAATTTTATTTTTGACCGAATATGGTCATTTTATATATCAAATCGAAGGTATAGCAGTAAATCACATGCACATTCGCAATATATGTTAGATCAGAAGGTACCAACAAATTCTATGGAACATTTGAAGTTGTAAGTGAAGAGTCTTTGTGAAATCAAGATGACCACTATGGAGGCTTTTAGGTGAGCGATACAGGCCCATTTGGGCCTCTTGTTTGTTTATCCGCCCCATTATTAACGGAATCTCTGGTTTGATCCTCGGGTACATTTTTGGCTTTCTGGTATGTGAGAGTTGAATCCGGTTATGCCCATTAGTAAAATAATAGGATTAGTACTAATCATATTACTTCTGGGGAGTGGCGAGAACCTTGCACCAGGTCAGGTTATTCTAATTTGAGGGCTGGCTGAATATATAGAGGATATTCAATCGTACATTTTGAATAGTGGGAAATAATACACGAGTGTGCGTCGGCTTCCTCATAAGCAACGAGTGAGCGTAACGAACGAGTTGCTTGCACGGACGCCGACGGACACGAGTGTATTATTTCCGCTATTTAAACATGTACGATGGAATATCATATTTATTACTTCCATGGCGGATTCATATGTACATTTAGTCTATTTTTGAGATTATAATCAATGAAATGTGATGTGCGCATGAATAGTTTTTCAATGAAGTGTTTTCCCATGTTTTGACATTACGTTGTGTGATGTCAAATGTGACGTCATGTTAACTTTTTGAAATCGGAATTACGCAGCTGTTTCTATGAACCAGATATATTTGAGTGCATGTTTGGAATGTGTTCAATCACATTAACATTCTAGATTAGTCGAGACCCTTTCCAAATTTTCAAATAACTTTATTTTGACTGTAATAAAAATTAAACATTTTGCATGGTAGCTCGTAGTTTCAAAGAAAACAGGCGCACAATTACGGGTGTTCTCTTCACGGTATATTATTTGTTCGGAGTTGATTACCGGTTTTCTCTCGCAGCGAAACCCGTGCAAATAATTTGCAAGAGTGTAATAAATATTTTTTCTGTAAATATTCAGTTCTGAATTTGGCATTTTCCCCCCATTACAGCAGGTGAAATATGGTATTTGAGCCCGTAAACTCGGCCTAAAATGACCGTAGCTGTTGACAGGTCTTTAAACACCATTAAATCAAATCGGGTCATATCTTCTTTTATTGCATGAAATAAAAGTTCACAGTGTAATAACATTATGATTTTTAATACACTAGTGTAATAAATATGTAAATGAAGCCAGTACAGAAAAAACACTAGGTGGTCATTGCAGCTTCAACGTATTGTGATGTGTTTATGCAATAAATTTCATCTAACATTTGTACCATATTAAATCGTCACTCATGTAAGATACTCTATTTATATCCAGTCCACGAAAGAGCAACAAGAAAACCAGTATTTTAAAGCTGTACGAGACAACTTCAAGGTGAAAGTATCGGCTATGCATGTCGTCGACACAGATTTCAGCATCGACAATGGAATCATCGACCCAAATCTCGGCCTGCTGAAAAAGAAGATTTATGAGGTCGCAAGCCAGCAGGTGAACTGGGGCGAGAGGATCCCTGCGAATTGGCTGACTCTGGAGCATGCTCTAGGCGGGCTACGCAACAAGGGGCTTAAAGTAGGTCACTCCGTTAAAGTAGGTCACTCACATTAAGTTGGTCAGACATTAAAGTTACAAAGTAGGTCACTGACATTACAGTAGGTCCCTCCTTTAAACACTCTGTTAATGTTGGTCACTCCGTTAAAGTAGGTCACTGACATTACAGTAGGTCACTCTGATAAAGTACCGTACTGACCCTATGTTTTCGAACACCCTAAATATTCGGACACCCTTCATTATCACAAAAATAATTATTTTTCGTGTCTCTAAATTTCGGATGTGAAATGTGGATATTTTTTTTAAACGTATGTTTTCGAACAGTAAAAAATCATAATTGGAAACATTTTTCATCCATATAATTATGGTTATTAATATGGTGACAATATTTACCGAAATCTGCAAGCTTAAGTAGACGACGAATTAACACATTAAGTCCGTGTACCAGTTTTTTGGAAACACAATAAGTGCACATAATGCGTTTCGTCTCGGATTTGATAAACCATTGAAAGGTGTTGTCGAGTCCGCATTAGCGATTATATAAATGTTGCAAATGTTTTTTTTAGCTTTAAACTTTAAAATATCAGGTCACATAATCAAGAAAGGTCCAAATTTCGTTTGATGTCGGCCAGAAACGACATCAGAGAAATTGTAAAGATACGGCATTCCTTTCATGTCTGAAACTGAAGGCCGACAAGAAGTCGTATAATCATGATAATCGAGAGTGTATATTTAACCCATTCCTTTCGGAAATTGACGTAATACACCTTTACGGGTATGAAATATATATTTTTTTTATTTCTCAATGAAAGTACATGTTGTGACCACTCATTTGAACCGTCTCGACTAGACAGTTCAAATGGTGGTCGCGACGTATACTTCTGAGCGCATAGAAGGAAAATATTTAGGATTTTCCGCAAACAGTATGTTATTGGTTATTTTGCCCCTGGATTTTGCGGCACAGATCAAACGACCTAAATAGCCTAAAGGTCATACAGTTTACAGCCTCACGCTGAATGATGTCGTCAGATGAACACCTGGCATTTGACACGACTGAGCATTATCAATTTTTTTTACACAAAGCAACACACGAATTTCGTGTGTAATATGTATGTGTCGGGTGTAATCGAGTTCTCGGATTTGGAATTGGAATTCGTGGCAGATATTAAAATACAATCGACTTGTGTATTACGTTGAAAACCGACATAAATTTCGGAGCAGACATCATCATATTTTGCCGATATTGATTTTCAAAATCTGTCCTATCAGTCTCTTCCATAAATGACGTTGAAAGTTGACATACATGTCAAAGCGTAAAATTATTATCGAAAAAAAAAACAGATGCAATACGGGTGGTAATACTGGTAGAGGCAGACCCGCGTTTACGCGTATATAATAATGTAAATCGGTGAATGGCGTATTGGTTTGACAGTTTGATTCTTGCGTGTGGCAAAAAAAGGTGATCTTGTATAAGTTGTAAGCATTTATTTCAAACGTACGGATGGACAGGACAGTCAGTCGCTAGTCATCGTGATAACAATGACCCGCGTGCGTCTTGTCTACCCGCTCGTCCGAAATCTGTGTCGCAGTTAAAAAAAACATGATGTCTCACCAAGCGGACACGGCTACTGGCAATACCGTGTTGGCATGGAGTGATCGATTTTTCCACACGCTACTTGGATTATCTGGTGAATTGGATTTAAGTTTGCAATTTTTCCAATAATAAGGTAACACATTTGTATTATATTGATCATTTAATTGCTTCCGTTCACAGAAGTCATCAGAGCATTTAATTGCCCCGTGGCGTTTACAGAAAGCATCGGAGAACATTGCATTCCGGTGGTTGGAGGTTGGCGACCCTAAATATTCGGACAGCAATTTCGATAATTATTTTTTTGAACCTATATATTCGGACAGTAAAAATAATTATTATTTTTACCCGTCCGAAAACATAGGGTTATTATGGTAGGTCACTATTAAAGTAGGTCACTCCGTTAAAGTAAGCCACTCACAATTAAGTAGGTCACTCACATTAAAGTATGTCACTGACATTACAACAGGTCACTCGCATTAAGATCCATACAGGTTAATTATGGGATTTCACCCCGCTAACCCGGCCTAAAATGACCTTAGCTATACAGGCCATTACAGACCTTACAGGCCATTCATTAAACACCATTGAATAAATATACAGTCTACACTCGTTACCTCAAACTCTTTTAACCCTTAGTATGCTGTTTTTCATTTTCGCCTTAATTCTTAACAAAAAACCTATTTTGACAGTAGAGACGATTCTCATGCGCTGCCGAAACAGGTTTTTATCAAGAAATATTGAAAATAAAACATTTCCAGCAGACGACAACATTTAATTCAGCATAGTAAGGGTTAAGTCAAACTACTGAATACTCGAGGTCAAACTCTTGGTCACAATTACATGTTTTCCATATAGTCACTCTTGTTAACTCAAATTTTCGCTAACTCAAAGTATTTTCCTCAGTCAATTGGACGAGTGTAGACTGTACAAGACTCGACTGTATAACATTTTGCATAAATACATTTGTTGCATAAATAGGCTTTGACAATGTATTAAAGATACATGCCCACTCAGTAGGCACAAAATTCTTTATATTAGAGACATCATCCGAGACATTTTCTGACAAAATAAACATTAATTCACCATTAAATCACTTATTGATTGGCATTATTATACATTTTATATCAAATTAAATTTCCACACTGATGTCAATATTGCAGGTTGAATACAGGATCGAACCCGTTGGCCCGGCCTCAAATTACCTTAGCTGTTGTTAGGCCGTTAAACACAGATAAATAAACAAATTATTGTATAAGAAGAAACTGTTGAGGGAAAAAATCCTGTTTTCTTTATTTCATCTTATTTCATAATTTTATTTCAAACAAACAAACACTCACTGTTGCCTTGTCCATTGTTCGCAGATTATCACGCTTGAGAAACTGCAAGACGTAAACGACAATATGCCGGTTCCAATCTCCTCCACAGAATACCTGGATCTATTCCTCCGGTTTCAGCACGAATCGGCCAATATCCTCTACTTCAAGTGAGTTTGTTTGCTGTATCACTCGTGCTGCACTTCGCACCGGTGTACAGTCTACACTCAATACCTCACAAACTACTGATTACTCAAAGTCAATTATTTATTAAAAATTACTAATATCTTGTCATTTTATTGGAACTATTTTCTTTGTAGAAAATTATTTGTGTGATCCGTCCGGAATGACCTGCGCAACCATCTTGCACTCCGGTTCGATTTTTTCCAACTAGGCTAGATAAAATTTGCAAAACAGTAAATGGGTGCGTTATAAATAGGTTAACCACATTGTAATTTTGAAATTTCAAAATTACAAAACAGTTAACCCTTCAGTAAATGTGGCTGCTACAGAATATATATCAGCTGATCAGTACAGCTTCAATGTATGGTGTTATTCTTATGCAATACACAGAATCTTAACATTTGCGTGGATTTAGTATTGTATTTATTAAACTTTTGACTGATTTCAACGTAAACTTGTTTAATAAATATAAGGTTCGACCATGTCCAGCTGCGGGTAAACATTTCCGTGGCACAATGGAACTGTTTGAACCCCAAGGCTGTAGACCACGGGTTCAAACAGTTCCCGAGTGCCACGGCATGGAATGAATTTCGATATGTTAATTGTGCAACCAATTCAATCATCACAAAATGATTTTCAGACTGATCCATTTATGAAAAGGGGGTGTTTTTGCTCTCAAAAATATGAAATACGAGCCGGCTCATTTGGATCTACACTGTTCGCCAATACCTCTATACAGGCATGTGGTGTTGAAAGGGTTAATATATATCAATGCTGAATTAAATCTTTTTATCTGCTGTTGAGTTTTGTCGCGCCGGAATGAGGACAGTGCAATATAGTCGGCACATTGGCGTACATACATGCGTTCGAGGTTAAATGTTTTTGGTTAAAGTTTTTATGCCCCCGATCTCGGTAGAGCCGGAGGCATATAGTGTTTGGACTGTGTGTCACATTAAGAAGTTTGCCAGAGTTTCTCGATTGTGTCCCTTGAAGTATTGTTTAAATATTTCAACACAGCATACTTGAGGACAAATGCCACACATCCATGATGCCCTTAATATGACCTTGACATTTCGACCTTCACAACTTTGAACTTTTTCACACATCAAGAAGTTTGCCGGAGTTTCTCATTGCTGTCATAACTTCTATAATATCCCTTTTAGATTACATCAATATTTTAATACATCATACTTGTGGAAAAATGCCAGACAGTCATGCTGCCCTTAATATGACCATGACCTTTTGACCTTCACAACTTTGAACATTTCACACATTAAGAAGTTCGCCGGAGTTTCTCAATTCTGTCACATCTTTTATATCCCTTGAAGGATCACTATAATATTTCAGTACATCATACTTGTGCACAAATACCACACATCCATGCTGTCCATAATAGGACCATGACCTTTTGACCTTCACAACTTTGAACTTTTCACACATTAAGAAGTTCGCCGGAGTTTCTCAATTAAATCATATTTTTTAGTTTAAACAATATTTATTTCAAGTTATGGCAAGTGATATATATATACATACAATTGAGAACAGGATTAGAAAACAAGCTTTTACACTTATGTGAATTCTTCTCCCTCATATTTTTTATATCCCTTGAAGGATCGCTATAATATTTCAGTACATCATACTTGTGCACAAATACCACACATCCATGCTGTCCATAATAGGACCATGACCTTTTGACCTTCACAACTTTGAACTTTTTCTCACATTAAAATTTATTATTAACTTTGCCATAGTTTCAATCTGCCGCCGGGGGCATTCACATTTTCTTGTTCGGTATACTATCAAAGCCTCGTCAGGCGTGACATGCGGGCTGTGGCCATCTAGTTTATTCTCCATGCTTCTTACCAAAAACATGCTTTGGCAGCTTTTTAGAATTGTATCCAATGGAAATTATTCTAATATGCTGCCAAACCATGTTTTTATTATTGAAAGAAACGACAAAATATGAAAAAAGTGCAGACGACAATTTTCGGTTCCCACTTTCTAAGGGCTAAATTGACTCGTGTAAAATCCTCTATTCAGTCACCGGCACATTTGACCTTTGCAGTGACCGTCTTCTCCGTGACAACGTTGTCCTTGACCCCCAGTGGCTTGTCGACTGCCTCAAGTCGCTCATCACGGCGGAAATGTTCTGCGATAAGCGGCCGGCGATACGGGACGAATGGAAGGAGTTGAGTGACAACGGAATCCTCCGGCCAAGCCTCATCGGTACGCTATAACACCACTACTGTGTATACGACCATCACAATACTTTAAGGTCAAAAGTGGCAAAAATTGCTATTCTTTTGTTTCTGTGCAATAACATTACTAACTTTCATGATCCTTCACATACATATTCATATCAGCCCTGGGAAGAATCCTGTTTGATGTGGACGTCAACCCCTCAACGTTATTCTTTTGTTTCCCTGCGATAACATTACCCACCTTCACATTCATATCAGCCCTGGGAAGAATCTTGTTTTATTTGGAATTTGATCCCTCAAGGTCATAAATGTTAAAAATAGATTGTTTATTGCGCAATTTGTTTGCTTCCGTGTGATAACTTTAAAGGTTTATACCCCATTAAATCTGCACAGTCTAATCAGGATCTTCACTGTTTGCCATTCCATCCATGAAACACCCGTCATGGTTCTAATCTGACAAGCAATGTAGATCGTTATCGGACCACAGAAGTGTGCTATTTGATTAGGATCTACACTGTTTGTCATTCCATCCATGAAACACCCGTCATGGTTCTAATCTGACAAGCACTGTAGATCATTATCAGACCACAGAAGTGTGCTATTTGATCAGGATCTACGCTGTTTGCCATTCCATCCATGAAACACCTGTCATGGTTCTAATCTGACAAGCACTGTAGATCATTATCAGACCACAGAAGTGTGCTATTTGATCAGGATCTACGCTGTTTGCCATTCCATCCATGAAACACCCGTCATGGTGCTAATCTGACAAGCAATGTAGATCATTATCAGACCACAGAAGTGTGCTATTTGATCAGGATCTACACTGTTTGTCATTCCATCCATGTAACACCCGTCATGGTTCTAATCTGACAAGAAATGTAGATCGTTATCAGACCACAGAAGTGTGCTATTTGATCAGGATCTACGCTGGTCATGAATCTCATAAGTCCCATTTCTCCAGTCACTGTCACATTTGAGACTCGCCATGTGATTTTGTCCCTTCGTACATCTGCGTCGTAAATTTCATTAAATACGTTTACAAAATTTTCAATATTTTTCATAAATAAAGTCAAAAGTTGACAAAATGTTCAGAGTACATATAATATAATTCCACATGTACCCCCGATATTTTTTGTTCAACTTTTGACGCCATTTACGGAAAATATTGTAAATTTTGTAAATGTGTTTCATGAAATTTACGACGCAGGTGTACGAAGGGACAAAATCACATGGCGAGTCTCAAATGTGACGGTGACTTATTCAACCCTTACACAGCTGAATTAAATTTTGTCGTCTGCTATTTATTTTGCACCTAAATCATGCTTCAGCAGTACTTTAGAATATATTGTAAATTTTGTAAACGTATTTCATGAAATTACGCAGATGTCCGAAGGTACAAAATCACATGGCGTGTCTTATTTAACCCTTACACTGCTGAATTAAATTAAGTCATCTGCTATTTATTTTCCATTTTTTCTCATCTAAAACGTTCTTCGGCAGTAGTTTAGAATAATTTTCAATTGAAATTGCTCTAAAGTATCGTTAACCCTTACACCGCTATCTTAATTTTTTGTCGTCTGCTGTTTTATTTTCGATTTTCGATTTTTATCATCAAAAACATGCTTTGACTTTGACAGCACTTTAGAATAATTTACAACATACTTTGACAGCACTTTCCAATAGAAATGATTCTGAAGCGCTGTCGAACCATGTTTTTATTGAGAAATAAGGCAAGATATAAAAGCAACAGCAGACGACAATTGTTGTGTGTAGCGGTCTAAGGGTTAAAATATGTTTTATTGAGAAAGACGGTAAATATAAAGGAACAACAGAAGATAATTATCATGTCCAGCATTCTAAGGGTGTAAGTAACACAAATGAATATCACTTGTAGAGGCGGTATGGCATCAAAAAGAGAATCGGAGTTTCAGGGAGCACCGCTACCACCTGATCACGCTAATGGAAAAACTTAACATAATCGCGCAATGTGACAGCGACTCTGACACCCAGCACCATTTAGTCCCATGTATGCTCAAGAAACCTCCGCCCGTCGTCTATGAGAAGTCCGACTGCGTGAGTACGCCCGTGCTGTGTATAACGACGGCAGACGGCTTTCTTCCCGCCGGAATTTTCCAGCGTCTGATTGCAGCGTGTATAACACACCGCTGGCCAATCTCGAAACAAGATCAAACTAATCTTATTTACTGCGGTTATGGATGCTTTGAGGTCGACGACGTCCATCGAATGACGCTTTATTTCCGCAAATGTGTCATTCATCTGTGGGTGAGCACCTATAGCGGGAAAGATCCGTATCCTGTTGCCAACGTCTGCAAGGAGGTCAGGGTTTTCGTACTACAGGCGTTGCAGAGGATTAACGACTGCTTAAGTCTCGCGCAGTTGTCTGACCTGGAACTATCGATTAAATGTACAAAATGTACAAAATTTACTTCCAATGTTGATACGCGGTTTAGCGTCGAGAAGTTGCTACAGGAACAACACAAGCGCAATGAGGTAATCTGTCACGCCCACGACAAAAGCCATCCGCTGATCTGCTCTGACTTGCTACATTATTGGTACCATGACGACATTGACCAGGCAACGTCCGTTTTCTCCCCGTACGCATTTGATAAAGTTCCCACTGACAACCAGATTTTTCATATCGCGGGGAAAATCGGCAAAGAGTACGAACATTTGGGGAGAAATTTGAGATTAACGCAAGAGAAAATCGAGCAAATCCAGATGGATTGTACAGGTGTTGTCAACCGGACAGTGCAAATTCTGTTGTCATGGAAACGTGACAATACTTCCTCCGCAACATGCCGTGTGCTGGAGCGAGCAATGAAGGCTGCTTCTATTGACACGACAAAGGCATTGGCGTGTGTTTTAAGTGAAATTTTAGAGTGATGCAACATTGGAAGCCGTAGTCGAACTCACTCGTGCCTATAGTCTGTTCCACATTTTGCTGCCGACGAACGTTTGGCACATTAAATTTAAACACGTTAAATTTTAAAAAATATTTAAATGTAAGTACTTTTTTCTTCAATAACAAAAAAGTTACCCTCCAGAAAAAAGAAAATTTATAATAAAATTCCATCAAATATTGATTTTATTCTATGGGAAGTTTACATGGGATGTAAAAAAAAATATTTATGGCCCCGTCGAGATTTGGCTGTGACCTATAGGTTTCACCCTGTCTCTGTATGTTTATTATGCCACCAGGTTTCGAAGAAACGGGTGGCATATAGTGTTTGGACCGACCGTCTGTCCGTCCGTCCGTCCGTCCGTCCGTCACATTTTTCGGTTAATCACTTTGTCACAGTTTCTCAAATATGCTGCAGGTGGCATCCGCGTTCGACAAGACGCATTTCTTGTTTTTTGGATGTTTTCGTCAGATTTTCTCAAATCGCCTATAGGGGCCCTAAGTGTGTCGACAGACCACATTTTCTAGTTTCAAATCATTTCGGAAGATAATTTCCAGGTTTCTTCATTCCCCCCCCCCCCTTCCCCCCCCCCCCCCCCCCATGTTAAATTATTTGATGGAATTTCATGAAATAAAAAAAAAATGGGGAGGTTGTCTTTATTGTTATTGATGAAAAAGTACTTACATTTAAATATTTTTTACATTTAATGTGTTTAACCGCTACACACAACAATTGTCGTCTGCTTCTGCTTTTATATCTTTTCTTATTTCTCAATAAAAACATTGTTTGACAGCTCTTCAGAATCATTTCCGATGGAAGTGCTGTCAAAGCTTGTAAATTATTCTAAAGTGCTGTCAAAGCATGTTTTTTATGATAAAAATGGAAAATAGAAAACAAGCAGCAGACGACAAAAAATTAAGATAGCAGTGTAAGGGTTAATAGCCAAATGTTTCTTGGGCAGCAACACATGCAACAGACAGCAAATGACATGTTTTCAAGTTTGTATTATCTGTCAAATGATGTGGGTGGTTGGTCGGGCGAATGCGACGGCGTAAATTAACGGTAGGGGTTCCTCCTTATAGGAATCATGATTTGCCTGGTTTGGCCCTCAGGTATGTTTTTATCTCTTTTGTTACCTGGGAGTTGAATTGGCTTATTGCCCATTATAAAAGTAGTAAGATTATTACTGATCCAACTGCTTTTGGGAGAGGACTAAGTGATTCTGGTGTGGCGAGGACCTGGCATCAGATCAGGATTTCAGGGCTGAATAAATAGTTTTTTGTCGGCGCTTTTCCGTCGTCGGCGTCCACGTCGTGCGGTTTTTTTTGTAAGGCAAATGCGTTAGTTATTGTCAAATGCCTCGGCAGGCGCGATACAGCTTCCGTGGCGGAAATCTTGTTTATTGTAAATATTCTGTTCTGATTTTGGGATTTTTCCCTCATTTGTACATGTACTTGAACATGTACATGTATTTGTACAGGTAATATATGAGATTTAGTACTAAACCCATTGACCCGGCCTTAAATGACCTTAGCTGTTGATAGGCCATTAAACTCCAACAAACGACAAACAAACATATCAAATGATATTCAGTGTCCTGATCTGGTTTTGCCCTCAGATACATGTAATTTCTTCAATATTACGCGAAGGATTGCTTCGATACTTGGACACTTGAATCACCTGAACATTTGTAACACACTCATGTCACCATTAACATGACCTTGACCTTTGTCACCTTCGAAATGTCACTGAAATGTCACACTTAGTAATTTTTTTGTGTGAAAAAATGTAAGAGTTTCTCCAACATGTAATATCTTCAATATTACTCGAAGGACTGTTTCGATACTTGGACACTTGAATCACCTGAACATTTGTCACACACTCACGCCACCATTAACACGACCTTGACCGTTGTGACCTTCGAAATTTCGTTGAAAAGTCACGGCCGTAGCGGACGCCACGGCAGCCACGGCCAGGCCGTAGCACTATTTTGGCCGTTTTTTTGTTTTTTTTAAGCTGTTAAATGTTGTAGGTTGAGCTTCCAATAGTCTACAACCAAGCATGCCAAATCAGTTGTAGCGCATAACCACTGCCTAATTGATTGGCATGGTCTCGTCCATGCATCATTGGCATTGCATCTATTGCCATTTTGTCTGGCGAAAAGTAAACGCAGCGATTTCATTGAGCGAATCTAAGCAATAACAACAACAACCAAAATATGTCTGCTAAAAGTAAAAGGCGTAAAATTAGCGACTTTTTCAGGTGATTATGGTTTTTACAGTCGGAAGGGAATGCGCCCATCTACACATTTAAATTTTTTGAATAACTACTGTTTCGTCATCAAACTTGAAAAATGCCGATTTAATCTACAAACCCATGTATTGAATGAGTCGCTAGAATATAGGCTCATTTTCAATAAACATGTGCTATTGGTGTCGCCGTCATGCAGTCAGGCCGGGGGCTCGAAATTAGCAGTAGCATATTCAGCTCGGACTACCAAATCCTTCCAGTCGGTAGTTCGGACTATTGAAAAAACCATGAAAAAATCAGTCGGAGAATCGCAAAACGAAAATTAGCATGAAGTACCCCACCCATGTTTGTTGAGTCTGCCACTTTCTGATTTATAGTTTCAGATCTCAGTAAATGTTATTTGATAAAGCACATTTTGCCAAATTTCTGTTTCTTCCATTGGTGTGTGTCCAAAATCTTGTGTCAATTAATTGCTCGAACGTTCACTTACAATGCAGGACATGCCATTTGGAGGGTCTAAGTTGAAGAAAAAAATCTGGGGGAGGACCCCCAGACCCCCTGTACAACATATGGCCATGCCACTATTTTAGCCCACTCTCTGATTTATAGTTTCGGGTCTCAGTAAATGTTATTTCATAAAGCACATTTGGCCAAATTTCTGTTTCTTCCATTAGTGTGTGTTCAAAATCTCATGTCAATTAATTGCTCGACCGTTCACTTAGAATGCAGGATATGCCATTTAGAGGGTCTAAGTTGAAAAAAATTTCAGGGTGAGAACCCCCAGACCCCCCGTCCGTGAATTGGCCGTGGCACTATTTTAGGCACCGCTACGGGCCTGAAAGTTTGTAAGAGTTTCTCCAACATGTAATTAATTCAATATTACGCGAAGGATTGCTTTCATACTTGGAAATGGGTGGTGGTCGGGCGAATGAGACGGCGTAAATTAACGGTATGGGTTCCTCCTTATAGGAATCACGATTTGCCTGGTTTGGCCCTCGGGTACGTTTTTATCTTTGGCTCTTTAGTTACGTAGGAGTTGAATTGGGTTATTACACATTATAAAAGTAGTAAGATTATTACTGATCCTACTGCTTTTGGGAGGGGCCAAGTGATTCTGGTGTGGCGAGGACCTGGCATCAGATCAGGATTATTCTGATTTCAGGGCTGAATATATAGTTTTGTTATTGTAAATATTCAGTTCTGATTTTGGTATTTTCCCCCCATTTGTACATGTACTTGTACATGTACAGGTAATATATGGGATTTAGTACTAAACCCATTGTTTGTTGTTTTTTTTTTTGGTGTTTAACGGCCTATCAACAGCTAAGGTCATGTAAGGCCGGGCAAACAGGTTCGATCCCGTTTTAACCTGCTGCATTGGGAGGAAAATCCCAAAATCAGAACGGAATATTTACATCAAGATACAACATATTCAGCCCTGAAATTAGAATAACCTGACCTGGTGCCAGGTCCATACTGCACCAAAGTCACTTGGCCCCTTCCCCTATTTAAAAGTAATACCGGTAGGATTACTCTTATAAGGGGTATAACCAGATTCAACTGTCACATACAAAATGCCAAAGACGTATGTGAGGGCCAAACCAGGTCTCCAGTCGGGATTCCGGTAAGGATGAACCCTGATCGTTAAATTACCCATCGCATGCTCCCACCTTCCACCCGCCCTAAGCCCATTGACCCAGCCTTAAATGACCTTAGCTGTTGATAGGCCGTTAAACAAACAAACAAAACAAACAAATATATATGGAAACTTGAATCACCTAAACATTTGTCACACACTCGCGCCACCATTAACACGACCTTGACCGTTGTGACCTTCGAAATGTCGCTGAAACACTTAGCCATTTTGTTACGTTCAAAAGTTTGTAAGAGTTTCTCCAACATGTAATTAATTAAATATTAATCAAAGGATTGCTTTCATACTTGAACTCTTGAATCACCTAAACATTTGTGACAAACACGCGCCACCATTAACACGAACTTGACCCTCGTCACCTTCGAAATGTTGCTGAAACACTTAGCCATTTCGTTTTGTGACTTTGCCTCATTTTATTTATTTTTTATGGTCCAGTATACCTGGGGGCATACCCATGTTTTACAAGCATAATCTCTACTGTCTGTTCCATGTTTTGCTGCCGACAAACTTTTGGCACATTATATGTAAAAAATATACATGTATAATTTATAGAAGCACTTTCATCAATAAGAAAAAAGTCAACCTCTGAAGGAAAAATTATTTGATGAAATTCCATCAAATATTGATTTAATTGAGAAAAAAAACTATTTTGCTATGGGAATTTAACATGGGGGCTAAAATAGATTTTTTTAAATAATTTTTTATTTTTGGACCAGTTTTCAAAATGTAACTTGTTTTCTTATTTGCATCATTTCCAAACTATCTCACCAGGATTCGGGGTCAATTTCCTTCTTTTTTTTTTATCCTCCTGGTCCTCCTTTTTGCCCCATGTTAAATTTCGCAATAAAATTAATATTTGATGGAATTTCATCAAATTATTTTTTTTGGGGACGGTGACTTTTTTGCTTTTGATGAAAAAGTACTTACTTTTAAATATTTTTTATATATAATGTGTTTAGCAGCAAAAATGTTTGTCGGCAGCAAAACGTGGAACAGACAGTAGTTAGCTTCCTGGTACATGAGTGTTGAATCTGGTTACACCCATTATTTGTGGCTGTGACTGGAGAAATGGGGCTTATGGGATTTGCGACCAGTGTTGATCCAGTCTGATCAGGATCCATACTGCTCGCCATTCCATTAATGAAACGCCCGTCATGCCTCTAGCAAACAATATGTGTGCTATGTGATCAGGAGCTACACGGGTCACAAATCCCAAAACTCACTGTGCCTTAATTGATTAGTTAACTGTAAATATGTACATTATAATCTACTGTGCCATAATATATATAATACAATTTAGGGGATAACCCTGCTTTGTTTACGATTTTGAGTGGTATGTGGGAGGTTTTATGGTCTGTGATCCTCAGACCATAAAACCTTGCACATACCGCTTCAAATCGAAAAACAAAGCATGATTATCCCCATTCTAATGCTTTACCTAGTGTGCTCCCTGCTTTCTGCAACGTCGTAGCATATCACGAACAGTGATATATTTCAATATGTCAGCAGGTTGTTGTCGTCATAACCGCCTCACACCAAATGAATTTGAAGAAATGTAACTCCGCCGAAGAATATATCCCATTTCAAATTGAGAGTAACGGGACATTTTCTCTAAGACAGCTATACATTTATTCAACTCTAATGTTTATTTTAACAATTGTATTGCTTTTATATGTGTAGTTGCAACAGTTATTTTCTTTTATTCATGTAAAGAAATCTCAACATTTCTACATTGGGTTCGTGTGATTTGTACAAAGGAAATGTCGACAACTTGTTGTTTGAACAGGCCTAGGATTTCCCTGGATTTGTGCCTAATTCAGGTGATTACCCATCTGCAATACAGTTTATTGTCGCGCCCACTTGCGGAAAGCGCGATATAGTCGGCACTTTGGCGTACGTACGTACGTACGTGTGTCCGGTTAAAGTTTTTGGTTAAGTTTTTTGGCTAAAGTTTTTCGTTATACTATATCTTTTTTTTTAGTGTCCATGCCTCGCCACAAGGCGCGACATGCACGCCGCGGCCATCTAGTTATGTATAGTCATGTATGTGCACACTGGAATTCGTAAAGTTATAGGCTGGTACTGGCATATTGAGTTTGCATTTGAGCATTTTAATAAATTCTTCTGTATTTTGGGCGGGTGGGGTAATATGTTTGGGACACCACCCTGAAGTCACGTTTGTCAGTCGTTGGTCGATTCTCTTTTCCGCTTTGGGTTGTGCAGGTCAATATGGCAGACTGGTAAAACGTAGATTTTAGATGCTGTGCTTTCTATTTTCGGTGCATTAGAATTTATAATCTTGAGATTAAAACATTTAAGTTTCAAAGTCCATTTTTAGACATTACACCTTTCAACACTACAGACCTGTTTAGTGGTATTGGCAAACAGTGTAGATCGTGGCGAGCCGTCTCATCAGGATCGGCACTTTTTGCAAGTAATTTTCATATTTTTGAGAAAAAAGCACCCCCCTTTTCATAAATGTTATACCCCAGAATTGTGTTCGTCCTTTCGTTATTTCGTTCATCCGTCTGTAAGATTTGTGTTAAAAGTTTTTATTTGTCGGTACAGTCTCCAGGCTGAGGCCGGGGGTATCCGTGAGCCTCTGCTCACTTGCTCTGAAAATCATTTTGTTATGATTGTTGTATTGGTTGCAAAATTAACATATCAAAATCCATTCCAGTTACTTAGGGGTGAAAGGGTTGAACAAAACGGTTTTCTTTTGCTCCTCAAGGGTTTTAGCGACGTTTTGTCGCAGTAATAGCAACGCCTTGTATGACGTTGCATAGTCAATGTGTATGAACAACAACAACAAGTACTGAAACTTCTAGAAGCCCTCCGATTCAAAGTACATGTACGTATTTTATTTTGTCCTTATTATGTAACGGATTTTGATGAAATATGGCGCATCAAACGCGTCTTGTTAAGCCGTATTTGGTGGTCTCGGTAGACACGTAAATTGATTCTTCTCAAAAATGACATACGTATGTGCCGAACTCCCGGGACCATCAAATGCAGCTGTTGAAGACGCATTTGCTGCGCCATATTTCATCAAAATCCGTTGCATATTAACGAAAATATCAAATAATACTTACTTTGGTGTGGGTGCGCTTTCAACACTTTCAGCCATTGTAGTTGTTGTAACCACGTGATCATGCACCTTGATATATAGTATGCATCAATTTTAAACCCTATTCAGTTTTGGTCTCGATAACCTTTGAAAATATTGTTCTTCCTCATTGCTGAAACGGTTCAGATCCTTGGTTGACCCTCGCGTACGTCATTGGTATTCTTGTATAGTGGAACCTTGCAAAACCGGACACCCTGGGACGTCCCTGGGGTGTCCGGTTCAGCGAGGGTTCACTGTAAATCAGGCATTTGATTATTCTGAGCCATAGTTATGTGCTATGCGATCACGAACATGCATTATCACCCGAGATAAATGACCAAGAAACCCATCAAAATTATGATCACATGTTTCTTGTCCGTTTAGAGAGGTTCCACTGTATGTGTCCAATGTATATGTCCACTGTATGTGTTACTGTTTGTACACTACTAAAGAGGTCTGTAGTATTGAAACGGTTAATGGAATCTGGCATGTTTTAGGGTCGCAGATTTATGTGCGTGAACTGTCCTACAATTTCGCAAATCTTATGTTTCTTCTATGTAGAACTCTCCTCGCCCATTACATTGAGAGTTCCAGACTATTGTCTTTTGATATCAAGTTTATCAGGCAAGGCTAGGAAACGTGTAGGAATTCTGAGGCTTGCCGAGGAATTCCTGCCGTATCTGAGCCTGATAAACTTGATATTAAACAACACTGGTATTCTATTTAACGTTTATGCTAGCCAATGATTAAATATAAGTTTTGTTCCTAACATGTTTTGCATTTTTATTACACCAATATTATTATATCACATCTGCTTGTGGTCGACGTGATATAGATAGTGGTCGGCGTGATATAGTGGTCGGCGTGCGGCGTGATATAGTGGTCGGTGTGATATAGTGGTCGTCGTGCTGTGTGATATAGTGGCCGTCGCGTGATATAGTGGGCGGCATGATATAGTGGTCGGCGTGCTGCGTGATATAGTGGTCGGCATGATATAGTGGTCGGCGTGCTGCGTGATATAGTGGTCGGCATGATATAGTGGTCGGCGTGATAGTGGTCGGCATGATATAGTGGTCGGCGTGATATAGTGGTCGGCGTGCTGCGTGATATAGTGGTCGGCGTGCTGCGTGATATAGTGGTCGGCATGATATAGTGGTTGGCGTGATATAGTGGTCGGCGTGATATAGTGGTCGACTGGTCGGCGTGATATTGTGGTCGGTGTGATATAGTCGCCGCTTTTGGTGTGTGAGCAACATGAGCATCGAACATTTGCGTTAGTTTTTATGCCCCACCACAATAGTGGAGGGGGCATTTAGTGTTGCCCTTGTCCGTCTGTCCCATCCTTCCGTTTGTCTGTCCGTCAGGTGGGAGCATGCGATGGGTAATTTAACGATCGGGGTTCATCCTTACCGGAATCCCGACTGGAGACCTGGTTTGGCCCTCACATACGTCTTTGGCATTTTGTATGTGACAGTTGAATCTGGTTATACCCCTTATAAGAGTAATCCTACCGGTATTACTTTTAAATAGGGGAAGGGGCCAAGTGACTTTGGTGCGGTATGGACCTGGCACCAGGTCAGGTTATTCTAATTTCAGGACTGAATATGTTGTATCTCGATGTAAATATTCCGTTCTGATTTTGGGATTTTCCCCCCAATGCAGCAGGTTAAAACGGGATCGAACCTGTTTGCCCGGCCTTACATGACCTTAGCTGTTGATAGGCCGTTAAACACCAATAAACAAACAAACAAACTACCTACAGACCTGAAACTTGGTATGTAGCTTCCTTATGATGACTAGATGGACGATGTTTATTTCGATTTTTTATTTGACCCACGGGTCATGGATTATCTCCCCCTTTTCGCCTTGTAAGTTGTAAAACTCCTAAACCGTACTAGCTACACCCCTGTTTACGTAGAAAAGTTTGTAAGGGTTTCTCCAGTTAGTGTCCAGGGGCCTGTTTCACTAAACTTCGTAAGACTAAAATGTTCGTAAGTGCAAAATTATGAATTCCACATTAACACTGTTTTCCTGTAAACAATTATTGGATTTACATTTATTGAGCATAGGCTGCATTTGCAAGAAATGTAAATCCATCAATTGGAATGTACAGACGATCCTAAATTTTAGTCGTACGAAGTTTAGTGAAACGGGCCCCAGTATGCCACAGGGGGCATATCCATGTTTTACAAACATAATGTATACTGTCTGTTCCACGTTTTACTGCCGACGAAATTTTGGCTAAAATAATAAAATAGTTACCCTCCGCAATTTTTTTATTTGATGAAATTCCATCAAATAATGATTTTAGTGCAAAAAAAATATTTTCCTATGGGAATTGTACATGGGGCTAAAAATTGTGAACCAATTTCCAATTTGTTTTCAAAAAATTACCCTCCTTGTCACTCTGCAGCCCTTTTTGTCCCATGTTAAATTCCCATAGGAAAATTGTTTTTTCGCAATAAAATGAATATTGTTGGAATTTATCAAATACAAAAATTTGGGGAGGGTGACTTTTATTATTGATGAAAAAGTACCTACATTTACATATTTTTGTTGATTTATTGTGCTTAATAGCCAAAAGTTTGTCGGCTGCAAAACGTGGAACAGACAGCAGTTTGTTTAATCTATGGGTTACAATGTCAATCGATACTACACAATCTTATACTAGAAACGTGAATATTTGTGTTTCTGGTATTAGGTTGCACGTAGTTAGCCGGTTCATTTTAATATCCTGGTTAAATTGTGTCATGTTGAAAAATGCACCGGTTTCCTGGTGAGATGCCACTCCGTTCTACTTAGATGGCATAAACATTTTTCGTCTAGTAACCAGCGCAAATTTTTTGCGCCGGTTACTTGACAAAAATGTGTTTTACAATTTCTTCAGCATTTAACTTGTCACGGTGTGTAACTCGGTATGGGGAGGAAGTGTGTGTTCGTGCCCAGTTAGCTCAGTAGGTAGAGCAATGGTACGGCAAACCAGCGGTCACCGGGTTCGAGTCCCGGCCTGGTGCACTTTTTGTCTCGCTGAACAAGCTGAATGTATATTAGTCGGGAATCCGGTGCCAATTTCGACGCAAATCATTTTACATGTAATTCCATAGCCATGAAATTATATTTTATACAATAAATTTAGTATATTATACATGTATACCTAGAGGCTTGAATTAATACACGGTTTACCTTACACAATTGTGTTTGTATGCTTTTGATGCATCCTGGTGGGTGGTTGGTCGGGTGAACGCGACGGCATAAATTAACAGTAGGGGTTCCTCCTTATAGGAATCACGATTTGCCTGGTTTGACGTTTTTATCTTTGGCTCTTTTGTTACCTGGGAGTTGATTTGGGTTATTTCCCATTATAAAAGCTGTAAGATTATTACTGATCCTACTGCTTTTAGGAGTGGGCCAAGTGATTCTGTGTGGCGAGGACCTGGCATCAGATCAGGATTATTCTGATTTCAGGGCTGAATATATTTTTTTTTTATTGTAAATATTCAGTTCTGATTTTGGGATTTTCCCCCATCTGTACATGTACTTGAATATGTAATATATGGGACTTAGTATTAAACCCATTGACCCGGCCTTAAATGACCTTAGCTGTTGATAGGCCGTTAAACCCCAAGAAACAAACAAACAAACAAACTGAAACACAGGTATACGTGCATGGAGGGGCGGCGGGGGTGTTGGGAAGTGGGTAGGAAGGTAGCAGGTCAAAAGTATCGCGGCTACTGTTGGATGTGGTCAAGAGATTCTTCGGAAAATTGCAAGACAATATGTTGGGCGCAGAGCTCCAGATAAGCTTTGTGTCTAAAGCTTACTGCACCCCCTGATTTCAAAATCATTGCGTATTTTTGATAATCAATGCGTATTCAGCTAAAATAATTATACTGGAGCTCAGGTTGGGCGACAGGTGTGAAGGGTAAATTGAACGTTGGAATTCATTACGAGTTGTGAGGAGGTATACTGGAGACGGGTTGTCCGTCCGGGCAAACATTGGGGGTTTTGGGGTTAGGGGGAGGAGCCTAAGACAATATAATACAATAGACTTATTCCGTATAGCCCCTAAGCCTTTTGTAGTTTAGGGGATATTCCTTAGATCTGTTAAATAAACCCAAAATGTTAGTACGTCCGTCCGTCCGTGTGTGCGTGTGTCCGTCACTAAACTTAACATCAGAGAAATATTGTTATAACTTCTATTTCCTTCATCTAAAATGCTTAATATTTCACACATGCATTCCTGTAAGGCTCTACTACCATGCTGTGCCAAATCCACAACTGTCCAACCCCCGCTGATCCCAAGGTCAAGGTCAAATACTTGGTCTTTTTAGCTCACCTGTGAGCTATTGTTACCGCAATGTATCTGTCGTCGTCGTCCGTGAACATTTTCCAATATCTTCTCCTCGGTAACCATTGGGCCTATTGTCACCAAACTTCATGGTCATGGTCCTTAGGTAGGGGGATTACAAAATTGTTAAAATGACGTCACTACATAATCCAAGATGGCCGCCGTCTAAAAATAGCACAAATTCTTCAAAAATCTTCTTCTCAGGAACCGCCAACCGAATTTCGACAAAACTTGGTAGGAATGATCGATGTACAATGCTCTTTCAAAGTTGTTAAAATGGTGACCCCGGGGTCAAAAATGGGCGTGGCCCGTGGGATCAAATTTGGGTCAAATTTTATTTTTGACCGAATATGGTCATGTTATATATCAAATCGAAGGTATCAATGAGGCAATCACTCTGGTGATTTTTGTCGAAATCGGATGGTCATGTCATCCAAGATGGCCACCGAAAGGTCAAAAGGTCGTTATTTTATTAGAGATTTCAAAATTCTTCTTCACATGAACCGCTTGGCCCATGGTAGCCAAACTTAAAAGTTATGGTGCATGGGTGAAGCCTTTTCAGATTTGTTAAAATGGAGGTCATCGCTAATCCAAGATAGCCACCGTCTAAAAATAGCATAAATTCTTAAAAAATCTTCTCATGAACCGCTGGCCGGATTTCAACGAAACTTGGTAGGAATGGTCGTTGTACAATGCTCTTTCAAAGTTGTGAAAATGGTGTCCTCGGGGTCAAAAATGGGCGTGGCCCGTTGTGTCAAATTTTATTTTTGACCGAATATGCTCATGTCATATGTCAAATTGAAGGTATCAATGAGGCGATTGCTCATTGATACCTTTTATAAGCCCACATACTTGGAAACCTTTTACATATTTAGGGGTACCTGGGCCCAGGTATGGATATTCCGTAAGCCTCGCTGTAATACTGACCAATCTAGTTCCTAATGTTTTTGCACTATTTGAAGTCCAATTGAAATTCTTGTCGGGGCAGAAAATAATATTTGTATTTTTTAATGCACCCATCTTAATATAGTAGTTTTTTTTGTGTTAAGCTTGAGGCCCGATATTTTACTAAATTCATCAATTATGTAAATCAACATCTGTTTGGTTTATAATTGCTTGAGATAGAATTTCAATGGCAATAATGACACCATTGTAAGGTGATAGCGGACAGCCTCGTCTTACACCTCTATCTATTGAAAAAAAATCTGATAAAATATAGTTATACCCCTTATGCGAGTATTACGATTATTCGTAATCCTATTTCAGGGGAAGGGGCCAAGTGACTATATAGCTGTTGATAGGCCGTTAAACACCAATAAACAAAACAAACAAACTATATACCACCCATGTGTTGAAGGTCATACGACTTAGATATTTGCGTCAAACTAACTCTTACACCACTATCTTAATTTTTTGTCGTCTGCTGTTTATTTTCTATTTTCCATTTTTATCATCAAAAGCATGATTTGACAGTACTTTAGAATAATTTACAACATGCTTTGACAGCACTTGAGAATCATTTCATAAGAATGTCCTGAAGTGCTGTTGAAACATGTTTTTATTGAGAAATTAGGCAACATATAAAAGCAACAGCAGACGACAATTGTTGTGTGTAGCGGTCTAAGGGTAAACTTGTGTGTAAACTTTAGGTGTATATCCACCATTGTTACTCATTTCATGTTCCATGGAGTTTATTCAACTTCCATTTTGAAATACCGGATTTATTTCCCCGAGAAATATGGAAATCCGATAAAGAAATGAGTGCGGAGTAATTTGTTGGTTGTTAGTTTCACCACTAGCAAGCACAGAGCAGGACTCCAGATAAGGAATTAGTAATTGAGTATTGTCACTCCATCATTTCTGAAGCAATTGGGTATTTCAAAATTTTAATTTTGTAAAATTAGATCACACTACTTTTTACACATCAGCATACCGCAATTATTGAATAGTTTGCTTCGAAATGGAAACATGTCTTGGCATTTCATTAGAATTATCTCCTTAGAATAATGAAATGTCAAGATATGTGTTTTCATGGAAAACTAAGAAAAATATGCTATATTTATGTCTTGTTTATTGTTTTATATAGCATGATAAAGGTACCGCACATTTTTCATTGCTTTTTGATACACACTTCTGATTTCAATTGGGTTTTTTGGCAATTTTAATTGGGTATTTAAGCAAATATGCAGCTTATCTGGAGCGCTGAAAGTTAAACATATCCTCAGAAATTGTTGCCAACTATCGACAACTTTTGAAACAAATAGACAACGCCACGTGATTTTGTACTTAATATGTGTGATTTTTCTTGAAAATATATTTACAGAAACTTGTAAATTTTCCGTAAATAATGTCGAAAAATTGGTGAAATTGTCAAATGCAGAAATTTCTATTCCCATTTGCTTTGAATATTTAATTTTACATGAAAAATTGTACATCTTAGGTACAAAACCCAGTATTTGAATGGTTGGATGAGGCTGCGAGACGCCTCGCCTGTCAATTTGCTGATTGTTATACCCCCATATGCTATAGCAAGGGGCATATTGCATTGCTCATGAGGTTCCATACGCCTGTATGTCCGTCCGTACGTCGTCTGTGTACGATTACGTCGAAAAGTCATAATACCAACATCAAACAAAGCAATACATTATTTTATAAAGATTGGCACGATAAAGGTATAATGTTTATAAAAAATACTTACGATTATAGAACAAAAAACTTCTATACATTTCATGAACTAAAGATTTTGTACAATTTAAGCAATGGAGATTTCCTAAAGTACTATACATTAATAGGTAATATTAAAGATGCATGGAAAGAAACACTTAAAACAGAAAATATTGACACTGGCACACCTGAATATCTAATTTCGAAACTTTAAAAAATAAAATGGCCAATAAGATGTTATATGACATACAAATCGATACAATGCGATTAACTATATTAAAACACACTGTCAAATGGGAAAATGAATTAAATATTCAAAATATTAAATGGAAGAAAATATTTATCTCACCTATCAAAAATACTATAAGCACAAAACTAAGAGCATTCCAGTACAAATACCTAATGAGAATAATACCAAATAACTCCTTCCTATTTGTATGTAACTTGAAACCATCAAACTTGTGTGAAGTTTGTAATATGAACGTAGATTCAAATAAACATATGTTTTGGGAATGTCAAACTATCCAAACATTTTGGTCGGAAATATACTGAGCAAAACTAGAAACGTCCCTCCATGTTTAAGGAAAGATTCATCAAAAACCAAAAGGGTTACTTTTAAAAATCAAAATGGAAAAACAAGTTCATTCATTTCTGTATCAAAGCCAATAAATTGCATTTGGATATCTTGTTAAATATTCGAGAGATAACCGGCCAAGGGCGGTAGGGGTCAAAATCAAAAATAACAAAAACTCAGAAATGTGTTACTTAATGTTTAGAGATGGAATTTCAATAAGTAATGTGGCAAATTCAGTAAATCTCGTTAGTACCGAGTGTGGCCACCATTTGCATGAATGCATGCAATGATCCTACGCCGCATCGACGTGACGTAACGCAATACCAGTGCGTTGGGCAAATTCCTCCATTCCCGTTGTAACGCCCGTGTAAGATCGCGAACATTGTCAATCTGATGGTTGGTTAGCTCGTGCTTTGCGGCCCATATGTGCTCAATGGGATTGAGATCCGGGGAGACCGCGGGCCATGGCATGACGTCGACGTTGTTTTGCTGTAAGTATTGAGTGGTGACCCTGGCTACGTGAGGGCGGGCATTGTCGTGCATCAATGTCACACCAGGACCATGCTGACGGATAAATGGTAAGGCATGTGCATTTAGCACATCTCCAACATAACGTTGTGCATTGATGTTGCCCTGTACAACAACCAAATATGTCTTCCGGTTTCCCATGATCCCACCCCAGACCATTACGCTCCCTCCCCCAAACCTGTTCTTCTCAACAATGCAACGATCGGTGAATCTTTCATTTTTACGCCTGTATACCCGTAATCTTCCGTCAGCATGACTAACTGTGAACCGAGATTCATCGGTGAACAAAACTCGGTTCCAGTCAGCCCTTCTCCAGTTCAGATGACGTCGCGCCCATAACAGTCTGGCAGCACGGTGACGTTGGGTCATTATCTGACCAGTGTACGGGCGGCGTGCCCGGATTGGTTGGGCGTTACGACGTAACCGGTTGCGAATGGTCTGCCCTGAGACACCGTATCGCCTAGCAGTGACTGTGGCTGCCAATCGACGTTGACGTAAGTGCGTCAACGTAATGTAACGATCGGCTCTAGCCGTCGTTTACACGAGACCTACCAGGTCGCTGCCGGTCGTGAACAGCCCCAGTCTGCTGGTACCGGGCTGCAAGACGATCAATCGTCTTCCGACAGCAACCAAACCGAGGCGCGACCGCCCTGGCGGCCATCCCACCCGCAAGCATCCCAATTGCCTGATTTCGCTCGTTTTCGGAAAGCCGTGGCATATCGAAAACAGTGAAAAATTAAAAAAAAATATTAATTTTCCGAATAGCCCCTATCGCATGAATGGTACGACATGAACTGAATCACGTTATCGATGACAAGTATAGCGTGCACGTGCAAAAAGTGGAAATCAACGTTCCGGTCACTGGCCGCTATGTAAACCGTGTGTATCGGCTAAACTCTACACGATCGTATTCTGAACATCGCCACGGTTTAAAATACATGTACTTTGAACATGTGGTACATACATAGACAGAGCTACACCGGCTATAAAACAGGGACGTTTCTAGTTTTGTTGAGTAGATGAATTATTGAAATCGAAACTAAATTACAATGCACATCTAAATTACGAACACATCATTTTGTAATATTAACGTAGTATCTAAACAAAGGTCGGTTCTAATTAATTGTATCCCCCGGACTCCGTCGGGGGATACTATGGATTTGACAGCGCGCCGCGTCCGCGTCCGCCGCAGACACTTCTTGTCCGGAGCATAACTAGAACACCCTTTGGAATATTTTCATGAAACTTCACACATGCATAGACCACGACCCGAAGGTGTGTCGCGCACAAGAATGACAACTCTTGCATAGCTAATTTTTTAGTTATCTCCCTTTCCCTTTCTCGAACTGATTTCGTGCCGGAGCATAACTCCACCACCCTTTGGAATATTTTCCTGAAACTTCACACATGCATAGACCACGACCCGAAGGTGTGTCGCGCACAAGCAACATCAATAGAACCACGAACCCAGGGTTGTGTCCGCGCAACGGAAGAATGACAACTTGCATAGCTTAATTTTTTAGTTATCTCCCTTTTTTGTTTCGCGCACTGATTGACCATAACTCGACCACCCTTTGGAATATTTTTATGAAACTTCACATATTCAATTAGACCACAAACCGAAGGTGTGTCGTGCACAAGAATGACAACTCTTGCATAGCTAATTTTTTAGTTATCTCCCTTTTTTGTTTTGCGCACTCTACAAACTGGACAATAATGCATGAAGACCCGTTTTCTCGTCTGCTCTGTACACCTTTTCTCGTGTGCTCTGTGCACCTTACCTGTGGAGAGAACAATAGAGACTGGGAGAACCATGTGCTAGCATGGGCTAGCATGTGCAAATGTCCAGTGCTTGACCACTGTTGACCACAGGTAATTTATACAGGTAAATTACTACATTGGATATTACATTTCCGTAAACTGTGTTGAAAATATTGTGGCATTATGTGGACCTGTTCAGATATATGTAGATAAATATAGGACTATTAAAAAAAATTCTGGGCTCCAGTAGCAAGCATTATTATTTTTAAACTTTTTTTTTCCATTTTTTTTTCTTCATTTTTTTTTTTCATTTTTCTTTTTCAAATTATTTTTCAATTTTTGTCTAGTAGCATAAGGTCGTAAGTGCTATATACAGACTATTCACCTGTGCATGTGCTAGCATGTGCAACTGACCACGGACCACTTACAGGTAATTTATACAGGTAAATGATTATATTACATTTCCGTAAACTGTGTTGAAAATATTGTGGCAATATGTGGACGACCTGTATATATATATGTAGATAAATATAGGACTATTAAAAACATTCTGGGCTCCAGTAGGGAGCATTATTCTTTTATTTTTTTTAAATTTAAATATTTTTTTTTACATTCTTTTTCAATTTTTTAACTGACCACTAACTTATTACAGGTAATTTATACAGGTACATTATTACAATTCCGTAAACTGTGTTGACAATATTGTGGCAGTATGTGGACCTGTACATATATATGTAGATAAATATAGGACTATTAACAAAATTTCTGGGCTCCAGTAGCGAGCATTATTATTTTTTATTGTTTTTGTATATTACATTTCCGTAAACTGTGTTGAAAATATTGTGGCATTATGTGGACCTGTGCAGATATATGTAGATAAATATAGGACTATTAAAAAAAAATTCTGGGCTCCAGTAGCAAGCATTATTATTTTTAATTTTTAAACTTTTTTTTTCTCTTTTTTTTTCATTTTTCTTTTCAAATTCTTTTTCAATTTTTGTCTAGTAGCATAAGGTCGTAAGTGCTATATACAGACTATTATCATATAATAAAACAAGTATTGACTAGTGAGCCATATAATATAATCTGATATTCTATGGCTCACTAGTCGATAATTGTATAATATGTTCGGGCCAGTGAAAATTGCTTTCGGGCCCAGGCTCGAGGTCAAGGCGGGACAAGGCGAGGCATCTGATTCCGCGGAATTCTTGTTTACTTATCTCCCTTTGTTGTTTCGTGCTCTGATTTTGTATCCAGAGCATAACTCGAACACCCTTTGGAATATGTTTAAGCCCTACCACGATAGTGGAGGGGGCATTTAGTGTTACCCTTGTCCGTCCGTCCGTCCGTCCGTCCGCACACACGAATGGGTACTTGTTGTAAGCGTACGGGGATCTTATTGGGTAGGGTTAGGATAGTGTTGTGTACTCTTGTTGGGTATTTTTATACAGTAAAAACCCAACAAGTATTCATTCGTAGGAACGTGCGTCCCGTCCTCCCGTCCGTCCGTCCGTCCGTCACAAAACTTTAACACTCGGGTAAATGTTCTCATATTTCTTCATCCTTCGACCGATCTGCTTTCATTTCATATACACATTGCTCTGATGGTTCACTACCGCTCTGTGCCAAATCCACGTTCGTTCTGCCCCCACCAAGCCCAGGGTCAAGGTCACATACTTGGTGCTTCAAAACTTTAACGCTCGGGTTAATATCTTATAATTTCTGTTTTCTTTCACGGATCAGCTTCATACTTCATATACACATTGCTCTAATGGTCCCTCTACGCCCTGTGCCAAATCCACGTTCGTCCTGCCCCCGCCCAAGCCCAGGGTCAAGGTTACATACTTGGTGCTTATTCAAAAACTTTAACGCTCGTGTAAATATTTTATAATTTCTGTTTGCTTTCACGGATCAGCTTCATATTTCATATACGCATTGCTCTAATGGTCCTCTACCGCCCTGTGCAAATCCACGTTCGTTCTGCCCCCGCCAAGCCCAGGGTCAATGTCACATACTTAGTGCTTCAAAAACTTTAACGCTCGGGTAAATATCTTATACTTTCTGTTTTCTTTCATGGATCATCTTCATATTTCATATACGCATTGCTCTAATGGCCTCTACCGCCCTGTGCCAAATCCACGTTCGTCCTGCCCCGCCAATCCCAGGGTCAAGGTCACATACTTGGTGCTTCAAAAACTTTAACGCTCAGGTAAATATCTTATAATTTTTCTTTCCATTCACGGATCAACTTCATATTTCATATACGCGTTGCTCTAATGGTCCTCTACCGCCCTGTGCCAAATCCACGTTCGTCCCGCCCCCGCCAAGCCCAGGGTTAACATCACATACTTAGTGCTTCAAAAACGTTAACGCTCAGGTAAATATCTTATAATTTCTGTTTTCTTTCACGGATCAGCTTCATATTTCATATATGTATTGCTCTAATGGTCCTCTACCGCCCTGTGCCAAATCCACGTTTGCCCTGCCCCCGCCAAGCCCAGGGTCAAGGTCACATATTTGGTGCTTCAAAAACTTTAACGCTCAGGTAAAAGAAATAAAATTTTGACTTGGAATTTGGCCTCATTTATTATCAAAGCGATATGTGGGACATCCGTGTTCTATGAACACATTTTCTAGTTTATTAAACTTCACACATGCATAGAAGACGATTCAAAGGTGTGTCGCACGTAAGAATGACAACTCTTGCGTCGTTAATTTCTTAGTTATCTCCCTTTGTTGTTTCGTGCACTGATTTCGTGTCTGGAGCATAACTCGAACACCCTTTGAAATATTTTCATGAAACTTCACACATGCATAGACCACACCCCTAAAGGTGTGTCACGCAAGAATGACATCTCTTGCTTCACTAATTGTTTAGTTATCTCCCTTTGTTTTTTCCGTCACTGATTTTGTCTCCGGAGCATAACTCGAACACCCTTTTTTCAAACTACTTGTTTATCTGGGGAGGGGGATACACATGCGCTTGTCGACAAGCGTCCATTTCTAGTTTCATTATCCTTCTAGCAAAATATTTTATATTCAAATGTAAATGTTGCTCAACACTGCCAACACTAAACTTATTCAATATGTATCTACAGAAAACAATCTTAATTGAAGAGACAATTGCGACAATGAAAGATAAACTGTTGCAATTTAATACAAAATGGAATGATTTTCACTTCAACAAACAAAACGTATACCAAAGTACCCACACATAGATATATATATACTAGTAATGCCAAAAACGTTCTCTCTTTTTGTTGTTGCATTAACCAAGACCAAACCCCGCACCCATGTATACCCACAACACCCATACACATTATCATATAAAAACTCGTTGTTACATGTCACATATACTAAGACAAAGAAAATGTTTTTACCTCTATCAATTGTTCAATCATTTTGTACACATAAATTGTAAAATTGTGTATGCACATGTATGTATTATATGTAAAGTAGTATATAAGAGTCACAATGATACCACCACCCTATGAAAGGCACCGGCTAACGCGCGGTGCCTTCCACCGCATGGTGGTATCATTTGTGACTCTTATATACTACTTGGATTTCCCCCCACTGTTCGGCGGGTATGTATGAGAAGAATGGACCATATTTTTCATCAACCGCGAGACCATATATTTATGACATGAGAAGATACACCCTATTAGAGATAAGAATCCCTATGTTATACTCAGTATATATAATAACATAATGGTTCTAGTTAAGTGTGCGTGGTTGAAGACAGGTAGTCACGAGAGCTGTTTCTACAGCATTAAAACACTGTAAAAAACATTATCAAACTAATTTTATAAAATTGGAAAATTGAACAGAACAAACAAGTACCAATATTATTAGAGAAAATGGATAATACAATACAATTTGAATTGAAAGTTTTAATGCCTGTGTTGAAGAAGTTTACGAAGAATACGGGGGTTATAGTCCTATATATAAATTAAATATAAAATGAGAACACTAGGCGATATCGAATACATGAAATATCAGCGTAATTTATTACGCTCCGATATCGTTGCATTTACAATATTATACCGGCAATTATGTCAACTATACAAGAGGCAAATACAAACATTAAGACGGATAATGCGTATCGGATATGAAACTAAGGTGTGTTATATAAAATTGTTAAAACCCAACGATTCGTTTACGAATGTACATTTCTACGATATCGCTTATAAAGATATGTATATTATTGAACAGAACTAATTAATTTATGTTGTAATCACAACACCAAGCATACGACAATGTTCCAATTACACGCGTTATGAAAATACAAATTAGGTGTCCCACCTTACACGTATATTAAGTGTCCATTTATAGAGAGGTTTACACGATTACATCTTCCGGGATGGAAACTAAACACACTGTAAATATATACTACACACACGGTTATTTATAGCCGAGTGTATTCTCCTTATCAATGGTATGTAAACGGGCTATCGATTTACACAGGTGGGGTGTGTACACAGTTTATAAACACTTAGTGAGGGTTATATTAGTTCACGAATTTCCGGGATGGTTCGTTATTTAATTCGTAAAAATATTTATAATTTAAAGCTGAATACCCTCTATTATATAGAAAACATATTAATTAATATAATAATTTATTAATTAATAATAAATAACAATTTTTTTTTTATTTCCACCAGCAAAGTTAGGTTTATATATGAGAAATAAACACATATATACATTGCTGGGACGCTAGCAGTAATCTCAAAAGTGAGGCAGGTTTCGCCACATGTATTCCACTCTGGCCGCTCTACACATTATAGCGGATGGAGGTAACAAAGGGGAGAGGTCCGCGGTATCGGTCCAATGATGGGGGTGGAGGAGATGTGAGTGTAACACACCTCGCTAAGCCGAAAAAAAAAAAACCGAAAAAAAGAGAAGAGATTTAAGCGAAGGGCTTAACGAGGTGGACCCAGAAGGGTTTTGTTGGCGCGGGTTCGAGCCTCGGTGGGACCTAAAACTTTTTTTCTTTTTTTTCTTTTTAAATTGTTAATATTTTCCTAAAATTAATTATTTAATAAAAATATTAATTTCCTCCGACTTTATCTCCAAGTTTTACCCTAAATTTATCCCAATCAGTACACTCAAGCTTGGGCATGGTGGCGTGTGCTTTGAGTCTAATATCATTTTTTAATTTTTCATATCTCCCCATTTCTTCCACCACGGATTCAAACTCTAAATTTGATATTTTCTTATCGGCCAACGCTTTGGACACTATAACGTCGATGCAATTTTTCTTAGACCTGGCGAGAACGGATATTCTATCATGTTTTCTACATTTTTTCTCGAGTTTTCCACCCGACGCCCTAATTACCATACAAAGTATTCCAGATAAAACGGTAATTCCACTCAAAAACCCCTGCAAGTGGAACCGTTACAATTGTAGATAGCGTTGCAGCAGTACCCGCACCACTCATTACAGATAAACTTGCCAGAACCGTACTAGATGCTTCAGCTATATTCGCCGCGCGCTTATATTCTTTAGCGTGTCTTTTTCTATTTCTATATTCTCTAACTAAAATATCCTGCATAGCGACGATATTATTTAACCTAAAATCTGAACTTCTTTCGTTAATTGGACACAGTGTTGATGGAGTGGTATTGACAATTGGAAGCGGTGATTCGTTTATGATTTTCAATAGTATTTACAAATTAAGTTCAATTAGTAATGAGACAATAGTGGAAGAACTCGCTGGGTCAGCGATTTTCGTAACAAAGTTAATAACACTACCTTCAGAAAGTCTAATTAGATCATAACCGGCGAACGAAACCACCGACGAACTATCTCCAGCAATTTTAGTGACTCCAACCCCCCGTTCTTCCCCATCTACTACAAGATTTATCGTGACCGCGCCCACAGGTTTACCACTAGCATTAACCGAGCAGACCGCCATTCGGAGAACTGTACCTGTAGCTGTCATGGCGTATCCCCCACATTTATTATTCGCTTTGGCACCGAACGAATATTCATAGAGCCCCTCAACCAATGGGCCCCCGCTTCTCAGACCCAAACTGTTATGACACGTTTTTTGTGTTTTCATTGTTTGCACCAATCCGGCAACCGCCCCGATAGAGGTATGGGCCTCAGTACGAATCTTATAAGAGGCCTCCTCAAGCGCTTTGGTCGCGGCTCTACGAGCATGTTTCAGTTTATCAGAAACTTCGGTTATTTTTCCATCTAGTTCGGTAAGTGCCGCTTCTCTACTGAGAGAGTCCTCTAAGCGCAACGCATCATAAACCTCCGTAATGGTCGCCTGGTGGCCTTCTAGGGCTTTTTCAACACTCGACCGGGCCTCTTTTTGAAATTTGGTTATTTTCCCGTCTAGTTCGGCAACCGCCGCTTCTCTGACAAGAGAGTCCTCTGAGCGCAACACCTCATAAGCATTCGCAAGGGCCGCCTGGTGGTCTTCTCGGGCTTTCTCAATACCCGTTCGGACCCCCTCAACCCCCAACCGGGTCTCCTTTCGAAATTCGGTTATTTTTCCGTCTAGTTCAGCAACCGCCGCTTCTCTGATGAGAGAGTCCTCTGAGCGCAACACCTCATAAGCCTTCGCAAGGGCCGCCTTGTGGTCTTCTCGGACTTTATCAATACCCGTTCGGACCCCCTCAACCCCCAACCGAGCCTCCTTTCGAAATTCGGTTATTTTTTCGATAGGTCAGTAAGTGCTTGCTTCTGCAGTTGAGAGAGTCCTCTGAGCGCGCCCCATCTGAGCGCAACATAAGGCCTCCACAATGCCTCCTTGTGGTCTTTTCGGACCCCCTCAACCCCCGACCTGGTCTCTTTCAGAAATTCGGCTATTTTTCCGTCTAGTTCAGTAAGTGTCGCTTCTTTGCTGAGAGAGTCCTATAAGCGCAACGCATCATAAGCCTCCGCAATGGCCTCCGCAAGGTTCACCTGGTGGTCTTCTCGGACTTTATCAATACCCGACCGGGTCTCTTTTCGAAATTTGGTTATTTTTTTGTCTAGTTCAGTAAGTGTCGCTTCTCTGATGAGAGAGTCCTCTGAGCGCAACACCTCATAAGCCTTCGCAAGGGCCGCCTGGTGGTCTTCTCGGGCTTTCTCAATACCCGACCTGGCCTCTTTTCGAAATTTGGTTATTTGTTTTCCTAGTTCGGTAAGTGCCGCTTCTCTCTGATGAGAGTCCTCTGAGCGCAGCTCATCATAAGCCTCCGTAAGGTCCGCCTGGCGGTCTTCTCGGACTCCCTCAATACCCAACCGGGTCTCTTTTTGAAAATCGATTATTTTCCCGTCTAATTCAGTAAGTGTCGGTTCTCGATGAGAGAGTCCTCT